>OU611763.1:5000-75000 GCA_914767535.2 Dunaliella primolecta | reverse complement strand
TGCCTCCCTACTATCCACCTTGAAAATCGGCATGCTTGCCAAGCAAAACATTTTACGGGGGCTTTCACGTTTTGGTGACCTGGGGTGCAGCTGGCAAAATTTGGAAGCAAAGATTACTGTATTTTCAAAGTTTGGAAGCAAATATTCCAAAAGTTGTGTTCTGTATTTTCAAAGTTTGGAAGCAAAGATTCCAAAAGTTATGCTATGTATTTTCCCAGCCCAGCTGCCTCAGGCCCCTGGGACAGCTCCAGACAACAGAAACTTAACCGGTTAACTTTTGTGGATGTCCTTCATAGGTCCGGGGTCAGTGTGTGGCTCAGTTCGGGGACCCTGCAGTCCACCTACAGACTTTTCAAGCTTGCCGCTGAGCCAGCAGATTTGCAGAATTCCAATTGCAATGAGATATCTAATTTATGTTTTAGCAATGGTATGATGTACACCGCGAGTTAACAGGTTAATGCGCAGAAGTCTGCTGATGCGATGAGGAGCATGACCTGCATCTCTGCCCTGGTTCGTGGATGAGGGAGCCTCTGGTGCATGGTCTGCTGCTAATTGTGTGAGGGAAGCAAGAATGCGATGAATGGCAGGAGCAGCTTGCGTGGTGAGCACTCAGCCATGCAATAACAAGGCAAAATCTGCTGCAGGAAGGTCCTGTTGTTGCCCCAGGCATTGCATATTAATGCCACCTCTGTGTCAGGAAGGACCGACTCTGCCAATTTTTCAGCGCCCCTTGCGACGCTTCCCCCGCGTGTTTCATCCATTCCATTTAACAGTTGTTGTTTGTATCCACTCTGAGCTAACAGCCACAAATGTTGTGTGTCGATTGTTGTGATGATCGCTTTCAAACTCGTAAGTCATGTTCCATGTATCCTTTACGCAGCATGTGCATGCATCGCTTGACCAACAACTCCTGCACTCCTGCTTAATTGTGATGTAGGTTACCATCACGTGTAAAGACCGGAACAAGCTGTTCTTCGACACGGTTTGTGAGTATTGGTCCTGTGTGCAGGACATGCATGCTTTGCAAATGGAGGTAGTACCAGGCATGCACTTATTTGTGGCCAGGAGTTGGCTCTTCTCGCATGCGGTTGGTCTTCTCAGGCTGATGTCCTCATGGGTATGATTATGGCTATCTTGATGACAAAGTCATGAGCTTCTTATTCCTAGAAAAAACCATGGTGCTCTTTGTTTGGGGATTAAAGCAGCAATACTGCTGCCAAGCACCACACTTGGCATCTTGTCCAGGCTTCAGAGTAATTCCAAACATCACAACGAGGACATTTGTTGAAAGGACCTGGATGGGTGTCTTGTTTTGTGCGGTTCAGCGCTAGTGGTGAGCACCACTTCCAGACTGCTTATGAGCATCATGTCGCTGTTTGCTGCATTTTTGTCTCTAGGGCCCCTGGCGCAGCGAAGCATCACCTTTTGTCTTGAGGCCCCCGGACGCAAGCGTGCTTTCTGACATTAACTTTGGTGTTTTTGTGCCCGCAGGCACTCTGGCGGACATGAACTATGATGTGTATCACGGCACCATTGATAGCAAAGGCGACCAAGCCAGCCAGCTATTCTATGCCAAACCGAGGTGTGTATGTATGATGCAAACTCGCAGCGATCATACTCTGATGCCCTAGCGGTAGAATCCGCGTCTGCATGAGGAATGTATTGTTTTGAATAAGCCAAGCATGATATGGCTTTTGGTGCATGTGTGGAGCCTTGAGGGATGGCAGCGACCAAACATTTGCTGCTGATTTCAGATGCCTGGAGTTTGCGGAGCGTAAGTGTACACCTGGTGTGGTTGCCGTATGCAAGTGTTGCTGCTCCTGGATGCCTGCAAGCCTGGTTGACTTCCTTTAATAGGAGTGGGTGACACTGCTGCTCTTTTGGAGGCTTGCATCATTAAGAGTGAGCAACGCTGCTGATCTTTTAGACGCTCCTGCTCTCTTGGGTTGCAGGTTTGGGGAGTGCATGTGGGATGAGAAGCGGGCGCGCAAGCTGGCGTATATGCTGGAATGTGCAGTGCAGCGCCGCTTCCCAAGAGGCATTCGCATCCTCATGCAGGTGTGTGCACGTACACTGGCATGCACGCCTCACATGCTGACACTTACAGTAAATTGTCATGTGGTGCACACCCATGTGTGCCAAGTAGTGCAGTACATCAACAATGTTGCCCTTGATTCATACCAGGTCAAATTCAAATTTGAGTTTGGGGCCAGCATAAGGGGTAGCTAACTTGGTGCAGCTTGATGGCTTCCCAATCCAGTGTTCAACTCATGGCCTAAGTTAAGGGTTTGAGATGTTTGGAAATTTTCAAATCAGGTGTGTTCTTTGCCTACACTTGTCTGGCAAGGAGAGGCCCAAGATCAAGCTTGCTGACTCCCAATTGTATGGGCTGTCCCGTTGTCTGAATGTAAACCTGCACACATGCACGATATCCTATACGTCTGTGTCTTGCAGGCACCTGCGCGATCATCCGTGCCCACAATTTTCTCCACCCTCACTGCCAAGGGCTTCTGGGTAACAAGGTGTGTGTGTTTCACGGAATGAAGGAACCACAGTGTTGTGCATTGCTTTCTAAACCATGCAGCTAGTACTGACTGCAATCAAATGCCCAGCGCATCTGTTGGCTCAGCTCATTGTGCCAATCCATTGGCTGCCCAGCATTGCAAGTGCAAGCTCAGCTGGCGCTTACCTTGCTAGCCTCTGCCCTCCCTACAAGGTGGCTGTTGTGAAATATGGTGATCAAAGCATCAAAAATGCAAACAATGGACCAGTTTTACAACTTAACTGGAGATACGGAGCACAGCATGCCCAAGGCCTAAGTCGCTCTTTTTGTGAAAAAAGTAGGGCATTGGTGGAGTTATCCCTATATGAAGAGAACTCCTTCGCAATTCCTTGAGTATTCCTTCAACCAAAGACGATCTATACTTTGGGCATCAGGCAACTCCTTCAGAATTCAATATTACCTGCTCCATCCCTCATGGCTCAGTTCCAATCCCTCGTCCCTCCTGAACTCCCTCCTGAAGTTGCTCCTCATCACTCATGCCCAATCGCTCATCTCTCACCCCTCCCAAAACTGCTTCTGCCATTGTGCAGGGCGGAGATCCGATCGTTGTGTGGAGGTGTTGTGTTTGACTTTAGCCTGACTGATGCCCACGGCCACATCCCCAGCATG
Source organism: Dunaliella primolecta (assembly GCA_914767535.2). Taxonomy (NCBI): domain Eukaryota; kingdom Viridiplantae; phylum Chlorophyta; class Chlorophyceae; order Chlamydomonadales; family Dunaliellaceae; genus Dunaliella; species Dunaliella primolecta. The sequence goes on along the minus strand of OU611763.1, from coordinate 71,828 downwards.
GCAGCAGTGCAGAAGGCATTCACAGAGGTATGTGGTGCATTGCACACTGTCTTAGCAGTGAATATGAGGGTCTGTGTTCATGCTGGCACGCACGTGCATCAGTTCAGCATGCAAACACGCACGCGCGTGCACGCACGCGCGCACACACACACACACACACACACACACACACACACACACACACACACACACACACACACACACACCTGGATTTTTTCTTTGCATGTTCCAAACATGGTTTAGACAGGCCGTGGTCAAGGGCCTCTGGCATGCATGCAGTGCTTGAGAGGGAGAGTTTCATTTTTGTTATCGTTTCATCAGCAAGGCACTCTTATCTGCATTATCCAGACCTGATGGTCCTCAAGCTTCCCTTTAAACTTACTGCTTAGCGATCATTTGGTAGGGCAACCAACACCTTGTCAGTTGAGGTGTTTCAAAGCTGTCACCCACTGCTGGAAGACTGTTTTAATCTGACACACACAGGTGGGGGGCATGCAGGCCAAAGAACTGGACTCTCTCATGGCAGTGGTGTCCATGGGTGGTGTGGGTGCAGCTGCTGCTGCCGCTGCCGCATGGCCGCCTTCTGCCGAGCAAGCCGCCCAAGCTGCAGGCTCCGACACAAATGCTGCTGCAGCATCTGCCAACGCCAACAGTAATGCTGCCACTGTTGCGACGGCCAACCTCAGCTCCCGGCCGTCCCTGGATCTGTCTCGCCCTATCCAGATGAACATTCCCCAGGGTAAGATCATGTCAGTCTTTTGGTTGGTCAGCAGTTGAGCTTGCTGTGCCTTTTGTGCACGGTCCAAGGATTAAGCAGAGAGCAGGCAATCGGTGAGCAAGCTGCCAGGGTGCTGATGCTGCTGTGTACCCAAGGCATACCCTGCATCTACCCATTGTCATAAATTTTGCTGCTTGTGCTTTTTATGCAATCAGAAAGCACTAAGCCTTACCTGCACTTCAACAACAGATTGGCCGTTGCCACAAAACAGCGCAATCCATATGTGTGTAACCTTGATTGCTCAAGCTACGCACTCATCATCCATATGGGTGTCAAAGATGATCTATTTACGATCAAAATTTGGCAGGTGATACCAGGGGAAATGTTGTGCAAAATCACCATTTTGGAAGATCTTTCATGTTAGAAAGTAATTCCTGGATGTTTAGATGTGGAACAAACTTTCTGCAGGCGCTGCTTGTGCAAGAACATGCAGGCTACAAACGTTTGTTTCTGTCCAGAGAAGTTTTCATGCACACTAGCCCACGCATTCCACCAATCGACCCCTTTTTCTCTGCAATGATGTCCGATATGGAGTTTCTATACGCCCAAGAGTTGCACCAAATGTTGGACCTAAACCCCTAAACCCTCAATTTGATGGAAGATACATAAACATTGGACCTAAACCCCTAAACGTGATGGGATCAGAAGGGATAAGCTCATTTTCACCATAATGCCTCTTTCATTTTCTTTTGAGCAACCCAGCTCACGCATTGGGTCAATTTTCCTAGAACTTTTAATGCAAAATTGCGACATATTAAGCAAACAACAGGGCAGCATACAAATGTTTGAGTGAGGAAGGCGCGGTCTGGGAGGCACAGGTAAGTCCTTGAAAATCAAGGCCCCCGAAACAGGCCTTGTGACACCTCTTTGCCCATCACCCTTGCTCATCGCAAGGAGCAGTAGGATCTTTTTCTTGCAATTGTCCTGGTTTGGCTGGCACCTTTTCTACTGAGTGGCTTAGCTAGTTATTGTTGCTGAGAAGTTACTTTTAATCTACCTAGCAGAGATGAAGTCATCGCACACCCTCCCTCTCCAAAACTGTTATGCAATCATGTGGTAACTGCGCACCTCAAAAACAATTGTTAGCGCGGTTTTGATGCAAGCGTGAACCACGTATGGAGGTATCAACCCAAGTGAGAGAGAGGGCTCCTGTGGGGGCGCTGCTGCCAAGGGAAGCGAGGCAGGGTGCTCTTGACCACTCAATACCTCTTATGGACCTGAAGAACGGCAATTTCCACTAACCATGCACTATTACACCCTATAGAACGGTTGTTACATTACTTTCTATAATCATGCATGCTTTCATGGCACATGGCCAGGACCGTTATTTACGTGCAGTGATGAAAAAATATGGCAGCCTATGTCTTCTATTTTTGTCTTTTTTTTTCATCGTCATGTTTTAACACAAATTTTGGATTTCCTTAGAAGTCTTTGACTTTCCTGTCAAATTCACCAACTGCTATGCCCATGCAGCCCCCGAGCCCCGCAAAAGGAATGGGAATGGACATGAATCGTGTTTCCTCTGTTGGGCATGTGGTCCCCAGCACACCTGTGCTTGCTTGTTGTGCATGTATGCTCATGTGGGCATCTTAACATTGCCTTGGACCCTTGTGCTCCAGGTGTGCAGCTGACTGTGTTTGTCCCATTTGCTTTGGACAGCAATGCTTTGTGGGTCTGTTGCTGCTGCTGCAGGGAAGTTCACATTCGCCTTTGCGGGCTCTGCCGACAAAATGCGCGGGCCCTTGCAGACTTCCACCTCTGCCTCCCTCAGCCAAATCCCTGGCCATGTTTAGGATTCTGCTGGTGGTTCACAGGTTGTGCAGGATTTTTGACATTCTGGTTTGAAGGGACGGCGGCCTTGGCTTGAACGTTGGCTGCCTGAAGCACAGGTGCCCATCAGGCTTAACCCTAATACTAAGGTATTAGGGTGTCTGTGGCTGTTGGTTGCAAACCAGTGGGCAAATGATGAACAAAGTTGATGGTGAGCTTGGCACGCTTATGCTGGTTTTGCCACTGTTCTCTTTGTAAGGTGTTGTGAACTCCGTGTGTGTGTGTGTGTGTGTGTGTGTGTGTGTGTGTGTGCGCGCGCGCACGCACGCGCTTGCTCGTTCTCTGGCCCACCTTTGCTATGTAGAGCTAGGGACAGGAATCAGGAGCTCCTTGTAGTATGGTTTGTACCATAAGTGATTGGCTACCAGTAGCAGTTGGCTCCACATGACCTGAACAAAGCTATCTTTGTACTGAGGTTCAGAACTCCATTGAAGCATTGGTTTGCACTCAAAAACTCATTAGCCTCTGTTGCATGCTGTTGCCCGGTTTCAAGTTGTACCACTAGGCCACGCTATACTTCAGCACCGAACCCGATACTCACCTATCAACCATGTGCCTGCTATTTGTATGGTGCATTGAAACAATGTATCAGAAATGCCTGTCCTCTTCTGTGGCTGCGCAACTTATGTTTCATTATCTTTGCAAGACATGTAATTCATTAGAATGGACACCTGCAATAATGTAAATATGGCACGGTTTGCGTGGCTTCCTCTCGCCAAACAAATTGCTTTTGGATATGATGGGGCTAGATCCAAAATGTGTACAGGCCTGGAGTCGAGGTTGTGATGGACTTCTTGACTTTAAAAAGGGCACTGTATATTGCCTGTCTTTGCGTGGGTACAAGAACTAAAGCAGGCTACCGGTAGGTGTTGTAAGCTTATCAAAAGGCCATTCAATAAGCCACCTGGGTGATGGCCTGGGGCGGTGTCCTGGGCTTGTTTTTTGCAGCCATCCTTCAGCTGTTGGTAGGACTAGGGCCATGATCAGCACACTCTTAATCCAAATTAGTCAGTGCAGCTGGCAGTAGTCTAAAGATGAACGCAGCATATCAAGCATAAAAAACATAGTATGTCCTTGGTAAAGTTAGAAAAGAAAAGTCTACGTTAGCCAGAGGGCCGCGTGCATTAAGGAAAGGTTCCCTAACTAGCAAGCTAGCAAGGGTCTCACCAAAGGGCCCTCAAACCAAAACCAGACGCAGCTAGCCTAGGAGAAAGCCAGAAACAGAGTTAATGGGGATCTGGAGGTTTGTCCGCCATGCTCCTGGACGTCCGAACTCTCCTTCTCCTGCTCTCCACTCAAGGACAGGATAGGATAGGGTTAGGATAGGATAGGATAGGATAGGGTTACATAGCTGTACCTGCCTACAAGGGCAGCTTAGCTGAAGCAAAAGGTGCCTGTGACAAAACCAAACTAAACTTGTGTAAATGTCAACTGAAAGCCTTGAGCTGAGTTCAGAAGTGTCAACTGTAAAAGTCACACACTATCACTCTAAATGAAACAAGCACGCAGAGTCATGCACAAAAAACTCCATGAGGCTGTAGTGTCAGGAAAATACACTTTCGTGTTTCCACAAGAAGCACAGAAAGTTTGAGAACAGCATTGCTCTGAAAAAGGTCCAAGAGGCCATGATAAATGTGTTCATGTTCTGCTTAGCACTTCAGTTCTCAGCATCCTTTGTTATAGATGCATTGCAATGCTTCAAAAAGGGTAACCGCCGATACAGCCTGGTAAGTGCACATAACAAAAAATGTATCAATTGCATTGCCTTGCTTAAATCTCTTCAGTAGTTAAGTACCCTCTGTAATCTCTCCAAGACATGGCACGGGGTATGGACGGCCCTTGAGGACCCCCATACACTCCCCCAAACCTCCTATTAGGGGCCCATGTTGCTTTTATTGCCTGCGCAGTCTTTTGTGCTCGAACTTGGGTCTCTTAATCTGCAGTTTGTCCGTGCCTCTTGGATCTCCACTCAAATCCCTGCACATGCATCAAGCATAATCATACCCCCTTACCTCTTCCCAAGAAAATTTCTGAGAGATCTAGACTCACCTCCAGCCGTCCTGATGCTATACTGATTACTCCCTATGAAGCCAAACCTACTCCTTCTTCTCCTTCAATCTCCTGCTCACACCATCATGCGTTACGCAGCAGACACAACCCCACACTGAGGACTACAACAGCCAACCGCGTGAGGCTACCCCACCAACTGAATGTGAACCAGCGGCATGTGCACTTGACTGAAATCAAGCACTGTGAAGACACGAGGCCTGGACAGCAGTTGGAGGAGGCACAGCGGCAGCATGCAGACCTCTGCAAGCTCATTAATGCAAAAGTTGTGACTCTGCACACCATCCTTTTGGGTGTTGGTGGGACCTACTACACTGAGCACACCCTTAAAAGAAAAGAAAAGTCTACGCAAGCCAAAGGCCACGTGCATTAAGGGAAGAATCCCTAACAAAAGTTAGAGGCCTCACCAGGAGGCCCTCCACCTAAACTAGACAAAAGTAGCCTAGGAGAGAGCAAGAGACAGAACTAATGGGAATCCGGGGGATTGCTTGCCATGCCCCTGAGCGCTCGGACTCTCCTTCTCCCATCCTCTGCCGCCGCCGCGCGCCCAGCAAACCCCCTCCCAGATGCTCCCTGAAAACAAAGTGCATGTCTAGTGTTAATGATGGTGGGTAATCTTTGGATGGCATGGTCCCTGAGCTGGGAGGCTACTGATTCAGCTTTTTGTTTGGTCAGGCCCAGATTTATGAGAGGTGTAATTGTATAGTTGTTGTAAATCGTGCCACCAACACCAACTAAGATGATGTGCAAAGCCACTTTGTTATTCCTGTTTGGGTTTCTTAAGCTGCGTGTTTTAAGTCTGCTTATGATGTGGGAATGTTGAGTTTGTGCACGTTCTAAGGTACCTTTGTAATCATATTAGCACTAAAGCTAAAACTATTCACCCAATCCTCCTGGGTGTTGGTGGAACTATTTACACTGAACATACCCTGATGCAATTAAAGAAACTAGGACTGGATCACCAACGTGCCACTAAGCTTGCTAAAAAACTCCATGCCCATTCTGTTCATTATGCCCATAAACTAGTCTCCACACGCCGCGGTATTGAAAACAAGAGTGCCTACCACAGCCATTTGGTTCTAGAGCCAGGTGCTTCTAATAACCCTCCAGATCCTTATTAGTTTCGTCTCTCTTTCTTTTCTGGTGGTGGAGGAGGCTCACGGCTCTTTATGAGCCAATGTGCCTCCTTTTCCTTAATTGATGTAGGGAGGGTTACTCTTCCTACGTAGTTTTTTCTTTTTCTTTTTTCAACGTGATGAAGGGATTTGTGTCAGGGCAGAATTTAAGTTCAACAAGGTGATTGTCCCTTTCTTGTGGTGGGATCCTGGTAGGATCAAGGTGGGCTTGTCTGCCTGGGATGTGGCGCACAAATAGAGCGTCAGGGCGGCTTTGGTGCTGTGCAGGTGAGGCAGCGCCAATTGGGAAAACCCAGTCTGGAATAGCTCGAGAGGTGTTTTCAGGGACTTGTACGCCTTGATCCAGAAGTCTGTCATGATTGCAGCCGTCCATGCTAATGAGGGATGAGCCAAAACGGCCTTTGCTGAGGGCTTCTATACAGAGACTAAGGGCCGCGTGGTGTCTGTTGGTGTGCATCCCACTCATTTTTTGGTTGGTACACCTAAGCAGAACATGATAAATGTTGTCTATATTTGCACAGTGTGGGCACCTATCGGAACTGGAAAAGTTAAAGTTGAAGGCATGGCTCTGTGTGTACAGGGTATCCGCTCGATATTTCATGAGATTTATTTGTTGTTTAAGGGTAATCTTTGGATTTTTCCAGAAGGAGTTGCTGATTTCCTTGTTTGCAAGCTGAGAGATTGGGTTGTGAGCTTCAGTGTTTGCGTTGGTGGTGGATGGTTTGGCATCGTTAAGCTTCTGCCATCTCTGGTAGTGGTAGCCAGAGGTGTCAGCAGAGCCAAGTCGGTGTTTCTTGTGCATGTGTGTTTTAAGTTTGTCGCTCAGGTTGGTGAGATAGTGTATCGGGAAAGTGTGGGAGCGGTGCCTGCCACCATTTTGTGTGGAAGTGGTCTTTAATGAGAGCCAATAAAAATTGTGGAAAGGGTCCCTGGCATCCGGAAGCGTAATGTCTATTGTGTCAGAGAGGGCTGCGGTGCGAGCGCAAGCGTCAGCCCCCTCATTTTCTATGATGCCAGAGTGGGCTTTGACTTTATAAAAATGGATAGGGTGAGGGGAGTGCTTAAATATGGTTGATATGGCATGGATGAGCTCTGCATGTAGGTGATACCTCATGCGCATGGGATGAAGGGTTTGATTTGAAATCTGAAAGAGGCAGGATGCACTATTAGTGGCAATTGTGGTTTGTTCGTGTTGGAGCGCCACAAGGATACCCACGAGTTCTGCTCTTGTGATGGTATTGGTAGGCCCATGGCCGTTGGTTTTTATGTTCAGTTGTAAGTGTTGGGGGGGGGGGGGGGGGTGAGTAGTGTCTATACCTGGTTTGTAAACACCTGAACCTGAGAGTGGTGGGGAATCGTCATCTTTGTGTTTGACTACACTGCCATCTGTGTAGGTCATTTCCCTCCAATCCTTGATTTTGGGTGTGAACATCTTTCTAAAGTTGGCAGGGGTGAATGTTGCCCTTTCTCGAGGGCATTTGTGTGAGCAGCTATGAGTTTCAGGGGGGAGTGATTGGAATTTCTGCTTCCAAGTGTTTGATGCAAGGTGTCGGTGTGTTCGCAGTGGCGTGACTGGATTTGGATTATCCAAGGGTAGCCAAGTAGCCTCTGGTGTGTCTTGCTTTACATCTTGCTGGAGGGACTGGAACCAGTCTTTGTTAGCACTATCTAGTAATGCTCTGGCATTAGAGTTCCACACAGCGATGAGTTGCATAGGATAGGAAGGTGGGGTAGGATTGGGTATGGTATCAGACCAGTGTTGCGGTGCTTGGAATTGGATTTTTCTTGCAGGGAATTTGGCAAGCACTTTTGCAGCGTCTGGGTATTGTTTGAGCCAGCTCATATAAGCGTTGCAGCTGAAGCCTCTCCAGTGGGGCAGGAGCATGAAAGTGGCAACTGGATCTGTGCTTTGGAGGGAGTAATGTACTGCTTGTCGCATGAGTTTAAACATTATGTCATCATCATGGGGCGGATGGCAGAAGGAGAAGCCCGTGTAGCGCACTGAGAGGGCATCTGTGTGTGCCCCAAAAACGTGGTCCCAGCAATTGTACTGAAGTAGGTATTGTAGGTATTTTCTAAGTCAAGAGGGCTGGAGTACCTCTCCACTGAGACCATGCACCATTTCTGCAGGGATGATCGTATGCTGGAAGGAGTAATAGACTTGTTTGAAATAAAAAACTTTTTGCTCTGTGCAAAAAGAATTTTTTGTTGAGCCTTTTGGCGAGAGAGCAAACCCATAATTTCAGTTGCTGAATCCTGGACAGGGGGCTGGATGGTGTCATGGATGCCTGCCCTTTTGGAAGCTTCGTAGGCTTCAAGCGGGGTCTTGAGCCTGTCTATAGTGAGCATGCCCATACACTTGCCATTGGCATTGTGGATACAGGCGCATTCAGAGGTGGTTACCTCTGGCATTCGTGCTGGCATGGCGACCTCATCAGATGTGTCAGGGTGGAGGCTATCCTTCATGAGGTCAACACTTCTTATGGTTATGTCGCACTTCCATGTTGGCATGATATCTGTCTGGGGGTTGGTAGTTTGGAAGTCAAAGGTGACATTTTTGCAAGTGGCGCAACCGGTAGTTGAGATCCATTAAGAGTCAGAAAGGCTCTGGGGATTGCCTTCAAAGCCTTGGTTGACAAGATTGTCCAGGTCCATATCAATGGTCAAGGGGTCTTCTATGACCTCGAGATCTCTGGTCGTTCCTCCGAATTAAAGACTTGCACATGAGCATCCAAGTCTGGATGTACCCGTAACAATTCTTCAGCTTCCCATTTAGGATGCCAATCTACATAGATCATTTCACAGTCTTCAGAGAAGTTGATCCTTTCTGCTTTTTGGGAGTCTGGCAGGGAAGCGCAGGCAGGGCAGTCCCAGTGTTCACTTTGTTCGCTCAGTGCCCGGTCATTTTGGGAGCAAGCCTTGACATCTATGAGACAGCCCCAATGGTATGTGCGGTGGCAGGTATCACAGGTGGGCATATCGTTATGGCATTGACTTTCAAAGGTGTGTTCCTTGCTTAATGGGCTCCAGCAGAGTTGGCAGCATGGGTCTAGTTTAGTTCTTCTTGGTACATGCTTTGAAGAGGCCACTTTCAGCCCATCATTTTTGAAAATGGGCAAGGCCCATTTCTCAATGGTGACAGGGTGCCATTGAATTTTGTATTGCTTTTGCTGCTTTTCTTGAGAGGACCTCTTACATTTCCTGATGTGTTGCCATCCTAAGATGTTTAGGATAACATGGTCATAGCGGAAGATGGTGTTGCTAGCTTCAGCTACGCTTAATGCAGCAGCTTTATTCTGATTATAGGGGTTTAGCTAAATCTAGGCTAAAACCTATTCCAGAGCCATTGGGGAACACCAGTGCCTGGTGTGTTTGGAGGTAGAGGACTAGGAGTCATCATGGGTTGTGGGTTATGCTCTAGGAATGTTGTTGGGGCTCGGCTCCCTCTGGGCCGTCTGCCCCCAGTTTGTGGGGTCTGAGTGGAGTCTATGTTATGTGCTTGTGCTTGCGGCTGCTCTGCATGGGGATTGTTTCTTTTGCGTGCGCGTCTGCCTTGGCATGAGTGCGCCTCTGCATGTGGTTGACTGCTTGGGGATGGGCTCTCTTGGCTGCGGGGGGAAGCATTTTCTACTTCCATATCCTCAGCATCAAAGGGGGGGTTGCTGTAAGTTCTGGGGTCTGAAGGTGTGCGTGTGTTAGGGGCATGACTCCCATTGTCTGGGTTGGAGTTGGGGGGATCTGGGGGAGCATGGCCTGGGTGCAGCTTTGACCAGTTCCATCCTGTGGGCACATGTTCTGTTCTTGTCAGTTCTGCATATGTTGTATGATTTATGCAGCGTGATTCAGGGGTTTTATTGGGTGAGCTGTCTTGGCTGTGTATGATTGTGTTGATGAGGTCAGGTCTGTCCTCAGTCAGAGTTTGAGTGTTGAGAGTATGGGAGAGTTTATTCAGGGCTACAATATGTTTGGTTTTAATTTTTTGGCCAAACAGAGATGTGAGTTTGTTCCCGTCAATAATATGGGTGAGGTTATCATTCAGTAAAGCTGAGAGCCTGTTTATGCATATTTCCATGAGGGCATAAGTGCAGTGACAGGCTAAGGTTTTAAGGGTGGTTTGCATTGGCATTGAGAGGACTTTTATTATGGGAGTGATGCTGGAGAGAAGGTAAGGTACTCCTTGATTAGAGACGCCGAGATCGCTCTTGTTGATGCAGAGGTATTGCCTAACAGGGAGCATGTAGGGCAATTGCTTGAGGATGAAGCTGGATGTTTGGTGATATGGATTGATACTCCTGAGTACGTCGTGTCTCAGTTGGTGGATTTGCGATTCAAGCATAGCCCTGGTGACCCGGCCGTGCCTGCCTTTATTGTGAGGCTGCTGGTGAGGGCCGTTGCACATCTTGCATTATATTCCACCGCAGTGTATGTGCAGCCAAGACCATAGTTAATTTTGTCTTCCCGTATTATGGCTGTGGCAGTGCTATGCCAGAGCTTGTATCTCTCTTTGATAACCTTGAGGATACATGTGTCCCAGTCCGCAAGGTTTTTCTCGGAGCAAGGTGTCACAGGAAAGGCATATATAATGCTGGGGATGATGGCTGTGCGAATAATGTCCATTGTTTGCCTGGGTGTGCCAAAAGAGCATGTCAGGCTTGCCTAGACCCTACACCCTTAACCAGTTTAAACTGGGACTTGACCACCAATAAACTTGCTCGCAAACTTCATGCCCATTCTGTTATGTATACCAGCAAGCTTGTTACCACTAGGCGTGCTACTGGAAACAAGAATGCTCCTCATAGCCAGTTTATGGAGCCGAATGCTTCCAATAACCCTCCAGATACCCAATAGAATCTTCTTTTGTAGCTCCGTGGTGGAGGGGATTACGGCTCTTCTGAGCCAATGTGTCCTCTTTTACCTTAATTGATGTAGGGAGAGTTTCCTCTGCCTACGTAGTTTTTTTCTTTTCTTTCTTCCCACTGCCAGGCGCCCAGCAAACCCACCCCCAGAAATCCCCTGAAAATGAAGTGCATGCCTTCTGTTAATAATAAGGTAAGGTGACATTGCTATCTCCGCCTACAAGGGTCCTTTGCGCAAGGGAAAGTGGATCTTCATGCACAAGGTGTAATCACCTTAATCATCCTGTCTTGAAGGAAATGCATGTTGGGTGGAAACAGCATGGAAAAAGCCCTGCTGCTCCAAGCCATTTTAAATTTGCAGCAGGATTCTCAGGGCCTAGGTCCCGAATCCCAAACCCTAACCTCCAAACACTGGGAACAGAAAACAGGGACCTCCATCAAGTGCCAAATGAAAGCCACCATCCCAGCAGGACTAGTATTGCTTGCGCTAATGTTGAGCCCTTCTTGGAATCAAGTCAATCATACTTGATTGCCAAGTTCTTTAATGTCCACACTGCCCACAGACTTGCAACCACTAAAACCACTACTGAAAACAAGAGTACTCTTCACAGCCAGTTTCTGGAGCCGTATGCTCGTAGCAGCCCTCTGGATCCCCTCTAGCCCTTTTTGTTTCTGCATTGTGGTGGAGGGGACTTACGGCTCTTTTGAGCCAATGCCTTTACTTTTCCTTAATTGATGTAGGTAGAGTCTACTCTCCCTACAGTTGGACAGTTGATATTTGTACCTGTGATTGAGCAGCTGTGGCTGCGTTTCTGGTCATGGGATGTCAAGACACTGTTATGGCTGCGTCACTTTCTCAGCCTGACAAGATGAACAGGAAACCAGTGACTTGCCATCATTGGTGTGGAAAACACTGAATCAAACAGCACGCACACCCTTATGTATCCTGTCGTATATATTCAATTGATCCTTGCAAGGATTTGAACAAAGAAGTCGTGAGGAATGTGAGTAGGTTTATACTTCGTGCCCACTGCTTGAGGGTTGAACCCTGTAAATGGCTGGGTGGTTCAAATGTTTGTGCTAAGTGTGAATGTGCTGGAGTCCAAGACGAGCAGAAAATGCAAGAATCTTATTTATTGACATTTTGAAGCCTTCACATACTTTTGTTCGGAATCAATACACTGATTTTATTCTTTTTCTTGGTGAACTTTCACACTGTAACTTCTCACAACCAGGTTCTGGAGCCTGGTGCTTCCAGTGACCTTCCAGACCCCCATTACCTCTCATGTTTTAAAGTTTTGTGGTGGAGGAGACTCACGGCCGTTCGGAGCCAATGCGTCTCCTTTTTCTTAATTAAAATAGGGAGAGGTTCCTCTGCCTTCATAGTTTTTCTTTTCTCTTTTTTTTTTCCGCACTAAATGATTTTGAGATCAATGCTTTCCTAAATCAAGACTCAAAAATGAAAGATGAAAAGCTACGCAAGCGGCTCACACCTCAAGTGTTGTATTAAGGAAGGGCCGACCCCCACCCTCATAGACTCATGCATATTTCTAAAGCTTTCTGTCAGAAATGGTTTCAGATTTTGATGCTGGTTGAGAATGCTTCACCAGCAGCTGATCGGCGAGAGTCTCGGGCTGCAGGCCGCCCCCCTTGTAACCCTTTTCTTCACTGTCAGGATCTGGAGCCAAGTCCTTCCAGCCACCGTGCAATGCACTGATGATACTGTCTTTCATAAGACTCACACATTACTCCAGTCACAACAACAGCATGGAACCAGCACTTGCAAAGCCACTTTTGAGTACAACCAACAGTTGTGCCGCAAGAAGGAGGGCATGGTTGTTCAACAAGGATTGCTAGATTTACTTGCTTGTCAGGAAGAGATATGGCTGTGCCTTCAGGTAGGAACCACGCGCCCCCAGAGGTGCTCTTGAGACAGGGTGCTGAATCTGGGTGGGGTTCTCAACCTGACTGCTTGAAAACTCCTAGCACTGCAGTTTTGGGTGCAATGGTTGGGTCCTAATCGAGAAGTTGGGTTCGGGTGCTTCACCTGGATTAGACGGTATTCCTATACCCTTCCTTAGACATGCCTGTTTGCCCATTGAGCGTGGTCGGAGAGTGGATCATGTTAACGTGCTGGTGCCCCTGATAGCACACATGTTCAGGGTTTTTCCGAATAAAGCTAAGATCCCTGCATGTTGGAAGGTGGCGAAGCTGAGCCCCCTTCACAAAAAGGGAGCTTTATCAAATCCTGGGAACTACAGGATGATTGCTGTCAGTGGGGTGATGTACCGCATATATGCCAACGTGCTAAAAGATTTGGTGACGGATTGGTGTGTCCAGAAAAATAAGGTCCAGACACCCAATTTGGTTTTTACCCTGGTAGGAGCACTCTGCATCCACTCTTCATCCTGAGGCACTTTAAACATGCTGCAAAAAAGCTCAAGCCACGGCAATCACCTAGGCTGCATGCTGCCTTCATTGACTTCTCTCAAGCATACGACACTGCGCCCCGTTTGCAACTTTGGGACCATCTACAGCGCATTGCCATGCCTGCACTACTTCTCCAGGCAATTGAGGAAATGTACCAGGATGATGAATTTGTTCTGATGGATGGGGATAAAAGGGCACGTGTGCGTCCAACAAATGGAATTAAACAAGGTTGTCCCCTGTCCCCTCTCCTGTTTTCTGTGTACATCAATGACATGGGCAGAGATATTAGTGAAGGTGTAAGAGGTGCTATGACTGGGGATGGAGTGAATGGCATTTCATACATGCTATAAGCAGACGACTTGAGTTTAGCTACCAATGAACCAGGTGAAATGCAAGTTATGCTGAATAGATTACGAGCTTATGCAATGAGAAAGGGGCTGACTGCCAATACAACAAAGTCAGAGGTCATGGATTTAAATAGTAGGTCGTGTTCTTCTCTGCCTACTTTCATGTATGGAGACGTGGCTCTTCCCGAAAAAGAGCAGTTTAGATACCTCGGTATGCTTGTGGACAAGCACATGAATTTGAAGGTGTCTGAGGAGCATGCAGTGCGGCCTTACATGGCTGCCCAGCAAAGGATTAAGGAGTTTGTGCATGAACATGATCTAAAGAATAGGCCGCATGCTCTGATTTGGCTCTCCAAGGTGTATGGCATTCCGGCTGGGATGTACGCGTGCCAAGTGTGGGGTACAGAGTACTTATGAGAAGGCAGTGAGTTCAAAAGCCAATTACAAAAAAGGCAATAATGCTCTTTAAGGCATTTTCTAGGTGTGAAGAGTACTGCCATGAACTGGCCAGTATTGAGAGAGTATGGTCAAGAGCCCTTACAGTTTTATTGGTTTAGGACCACTGTCGATTTTTTCAACAATATGCTTGTTTCTAATAGTGAAACACTACGCCAAGTGCTGAAGGCAGATTTACACCTTGCTGATAGGGATGAGTCCTGTTGGTCTGCACATGTGTCTAAGTCATTTAGTGGCATGCGCAACGAGGAGGTGTTAAAACAGAAATTGCTGAGTGGTTCCAAGGTTCCCATGCAGGATTTTATAGGGGATTTGAGGTACAGACAGCAGAAGGTTTGGAGGGAAGCAGACGCCCTAAGTCCCGAGAGGTGAACAGAAAAGCAGTGACTTATCATCATTGGTGTGGGAAACCTTTGAATCAAACAGCACGCTCACCCTTCTGTATCCCATCATATTCATTTAAGGATCTGGATAAAGGAGTCATGAGGAATGTGAGTAGGTTTAGGCTTCGTGCCCACTGCTTGAAGGTCGAGTCCTGTAAATGGTTGGGTGGTTCAAATATTTGTGATAAGTGTGGATGTGCTGAAGTCCAGGACGAGAAACATGTTCTTTTCTACTGCAATTGCTGTGAGTTGTGTGAGCTGCGCAGAAAATACAAGGACCTGTTCGCTGATCTTTTTAAACCGTTTCACACTTTTACCCAGCTTCCAAACACTGATTTTATTCCTTTCTTGGCGAGCTTTCACTTATTGACTGATTTCGAGGTCAATGCTTTTCTAAATCAAGACTCGCACAGATTTTTAAAATTTTTGTCTGAACTGGTTTCAATTTTTGATGCTGGATGATAATGTTTCACCAGCAGCCGATCAGCCAGATTCTCGGGCTGTAGGTCAACCCCTTGTAACCCTGGTATCTGTAGGTGGGCTGTACGGAGCAATGGACAGCCAAGGAGACGCACCCTTCCTTCAGTACCATACGCAGCAGATTCGACTGTTCTGAGTACTTATCTGATCTAACTTGGGGGACTTGTGAGGCGCCTTCACGCGGTGTCCCCTGGTAACGCCCTCGTCTGCTGTGCAAGCACACGCCTGGACATACTCGGGAGCGGCAAAGACCTCACACATTGGCAGCAGAGTAACAGCAGTTCCATGTTGCGGCCTCTGAAGCTGGCTCGCGGTGCAGGCAGGGCGCGTGCGCGAGTGCCAGGTGGAGGACATTGGCTCAGGAGTGGTCCCAGAGGTAGGCGCGGTGGAGAAGGTCTCTAGAGGTGGAGTGTCTCAGCTTGGGTCTGCATAACTGCGTGCTCACCTCCCACCGCCCTGGTTGGCCCCTGTGCAAGAGGGGGGCCCATGCTGAGATGTTGGAAAGCTTGCTCTATGGCTTAGGGGTATGGCTTAGGGGTACCAAAGCCAAGGTTAACATGAACGACTTGGAGGGTGTTCTTCGTGAGCATATTATCTATGCTTGGACAAGTCTGGACAGTCTGACTCCACAAGAGGCCCATGCTTCCAGTAGAATCATGAGGACGTACCACACACACTTTGGCATTCCATTGGGCTCTATACCAGGGTGGGATGAAAGGAAGAGAAACAAAAAGCCATTGCTACCTCTCTACCTACGACAAAATATTCCTCATAAATTAATTCGCAGTATTTCATGCTTACGCCTTTCCGGTCACAACCTTCGAGTAGAAACCCAACGGCATTATGGAAATAGGTGCCCATACGAGCTTAGAATTTGCAACAAATGCGACTGGCACACTGTACAAGACGAAGAGCATGTTATCCTGGATTGCCCATATCAGGATTTAACAGAACTGCGCACTCAGTTCCAGCATCTGTTTAGCTCTGTACCCCCAAGCAGTGCATCACGCCTTAGAGACTTCATGAATCAGGATGATGTCCTAGGATTAGCCAAGTTCGTGTCTGCTTGCCTGAAATGCTGTGACTGAGCTTCTAGCTCATTTTGCTTTTAGTTTGGACTGGTTTGGTTGCAGGCACGTTTTGCTTCAGCTAAGCTGCCCCCGCAGGCAGGTACAGCTATGTAACCCTTCCCTTCCCTTCCCTAGCTCATTTTGCTTTTTAGTTTGGACTGGTTTGGTCGCAGGCACGTTTTGCTTCAGCTAAGCTGCCCCCGCAGGCAGGTACAGCTATGTAATCCTTCCTTCCTTCCTTCCTTCCTTCCTTAGGGGTGGGTCTTGAGCTTGCTGGACAGGGCCTGCCTGACAGTCGTGTCGTAGGTCCCATGGTGGAGGCCAACTTGCTGGTGTAGACTTCTGTGCCACCTCTTCCTCTTGGTCTGTGTAGTGGGGCCCTGCCTCTCAGGACAGGTGACCTTTCCTTAATGCACGCAGCCAGACTTGGCAAGCGTGGTCTTTCTTTCTTTCTTTTCTTGATCTAACAACTTTAAAGCCTTTGAGCATCTACTTTGTGCTTTTACAAACATTTAACTGCACCAAACATTATTTCAAATCAAGTTGTTATCTTTCTCTCCAGTTCAAATTCTGTGGGTTGAGCTTTTTTTGGCCAGGTCTGGTTGCAGGCCTCAGTGGTTCCGCTCAGCTGCCCTTGTAGGCAGATATAGCGATGTAACCTTTCCTTTCCTTACCTTATACGCGGTACGATCATACCATGCACGACGGACCGCCCCTCATCAGCCTTGCCTCATCAGAGCTGCAACGTTAATGCATCGGGCTCCATCAGTACTAGGTTGAGGGATCATCTCAGGCTGGTAACATGGAGTCATGGTCTCATGGGGTTGGAGTCACAGGTTTGTCTCTAAGTCTGACCTGTGACGGGGCTGCTTAGCGGTCATTCTTTAATGCACGTGGCCTGACGGCAACGTAATCCTTTCCTTTCCCTTTTCAGCGTTATTCTGTCTCAGAAGCCCCACAGCCTCTCAAAAGACAGTGACTTTTGAACCTGCATATCACTGAGGCCTTACACCAAGACAGCGCTGTGTGGGTTTGAACCATTGTTTAAATGTCTCCTTAAAATAATGTTGTTATTAAGGCTGTTGGGATGACTCTATCTTTTCTAGTCTATCAAATAAGGGCTGTCAATGACAGCAAAGCCTGCAGCCACTCCCCCCTCATTTGATGTTGCAGTCTTGGTACGTACCAAGTGGCCCACCTGAAAAGGAGGAACAGAGGCACCACGTGTACTCTTGACTCCTGAAGAGCAAGCCTGCCTTCAATGCATTGAGCAAGGGATGATCACAGGTTCAGCTTCGGCTCATGCTACAAAACTGTAACTGTAACCCTTGCAGGGATGGCAAGCAACTGCTTTGACTGCAAGAAATGCTAGAAAGGTCAGGGACGTGTCACTTCCCAGGACATCCCACATCCAGGTGAACATAAAGTGATTTGGTGCTCAGAAGCATACTCACAACCTCTTGGCAGCTGGCTTAATGAGGCCACATAAGTATCTAAAGTGATACAAATAAAGCTTCCATTTTATGTGCAAGCAATGCCCTGTGCAATGCTTGGAGGTGGTACCTATTGAAAAGTAGCTCTGCGATCCAAGAACTGACCTCCTTGTTCAAGATGACCTTGCTTCCCACTCGGCAGTACACCCCATAAATGCCCAGCTCGCTGAGGGTGGAGATCCGCTGCCACGTCCCTGAGCGAACTAGGATTGATCTGCACAAGAGGAAAAGGAACTGTCAGGGTTGGGTCACACGTGGGTTTGGGTAGATCCGTACGCGTTTTAACGCGAAACATGCATGTGTCGCGTATATGCACATTTTTAGGGTGCAATTTTCGGGAGGTAGAGGGGGCCCCCAGAGACCACTCCCAACCACGGCCCCTACATCCCCTAAGGCCATAAACCTGAAGCATGGTTAAAGAAGGTTAGGGTCCCAAGTGGGATTTTGTCGCAGTGGCAGAGCCTGATACAGAGCCAGAAGCAGAAGGGGCACAAGCATATACATAAGTACAGCAACAGCAAATTTATTTTCCGCAGCCAGGTCCTGGAGGCGGGTGCTTCCAGTGACCCTCCAGGTCCCCATAAGCACTTTCAGGTCAGTAGCCTTATGATGGAGGAGATTTAAGGCTATTCTGAGCCAATGTGTCTCCTTTTCCTCATTGATGTAGGGAGCTTTCTTTGCCTACATAGTTTTTCTTTCTTACAGCTTACAATCAACAAAGCCACTGACATGGCGTGGTTAGCAACTTATGCTTGCTCAAGGACCTGCCTGAAGCTGAGGCAGGCTCAGCCTTGGCTGCGGATGAGGGGGAGAGGGAGAAGATGGAACAGCATGCAGCTCGAGGAGGGGTCCATGGGGGAAAGCATGGGTTCACAGGCGTTGAAGAGGACGATACAGCAAAGAGTTTGGGGAACAGCATGTTCGCATTGTTGAGGAGAGCAGCAAGACTCAAAACGATAGGCCGCAGTTGGGCCTGTAAGGCACCGCCCATAGATGTATTTTTCAACGTCTGGAAACATCTCTTTCTAGCGTATGGTTTAAACATCATTTTTGAACAATACGTTGAAATACGCGTATCACGTATGACTCTGGAAACTGTAATGACAAGTGAGGGGCGCTGAAATATTGGCAGAGCCAGTCCATCCTGACACGGAGGTGGCATAAACATGCAATGCCTGGGGCAACAACAGGAACTTCTTGCAGCAGACCATGCCTTGTTGATGCACGCGTGCATGCATAGGTGAGTGCGCGCCATGTAAGCTGCTCCTGCCATTCATTGCTCCCCTTAGACAATCAGCAGCAGACCATACACCAGAGGCTTCCTCATCCACACACCAGGGCAGGGCGTGCAGGTTCTTGCTTTACATCACATCAGCAAACTTCCATGCCTTCACCTCTGTATTCACGCAGCAACTCACACCATTGATAGAACATAAAATCAAATATTTCATCGCAAATATAATTATGCAAATCTGTTGGCTCAGCGGCAAGCTGCAATGGTCTGCAGGTGGACTGCAAAATCCCCGGAACGGACACCCCCAGGCCCCGAACCCTAAAAAGGCATCCAAAAAAGTAAGCTGATGAAGCTCGTGTCTACTGAAGCCCTTCCTGGGGCCCTGAGGTGGCCGGGCTGGAAAAGTCAAAACCAAAACTTTTGGAATCTCTGCTTCCAAACTTTGCACGCTGCACCCCCGGTCATCAAAACTTGCCTGCCCCAACAAAAAGGTTTGCTGGGCAAGCATGCCGAGTTTTAGGGCGGATGGTAGCCTGGCTCAGGTCAAGGTAGTTTCCGAAAGATTTGCACAGCACCAGCCACTGCCTTTCACGCACCAATGACACTTCAGGGCTGCCCAAACTTTTTGTTTGGGAGGGTAGCCAATGTTTTAAGGCGGGAGTTGCGCTGGGTGGGCTAGGGCAGTAGGTGTGATCTTTACCCGGAAAAGGCAAACCTAGGGGCTCAAGCCCCATGAATGGGGCTCCGCCAAAAGAATGGACTAGTGTATGCATGTATGCAGCGGGGCTCACTCAATTGCACCGCGGGACTTGTGCATGAAGACCAAAAAGTGCTAAAAACAACCAAGGAACATAATACAAGGCCTCGTTGATTTTTAGTTGCTCTGGCCACAAGCATACACGTTAGGACGCTTGCATCACAGCTAGCAAGGAAGATAGAAATGGTTGCGGATAGGTCTGATCATGGGAAGCACAGGCCCTCTGATAAATGCATGAAGCAGAGCCTCGCAAAGCATACCAGACATTCCAGCGACTCTGCAGTTGAGGCAGCATTCTACCTTTGCGGAGGTGGCAAGATGCGCTGCATGAGGATGTAAGCAGAAAGAGCCCCTGCTGCTTCCTGATCAGATTGTGGGGAGCCATGCTGACTAGCATCATCGGTTGAGGTGGGTGGCTGGGTGGAGGGGGCCATGGATGAAGTTGGACCTGACGAATTCTGAATGGGCCCATTGGTGGCGCTCAGCGCAGCCATGGCTGAGGAGAGAGTAGAATGAAGTTCCGGTCCTGTGGTAAAGATACACATGTGTGTGTGTGTGTGTGTGTGTGTGTGTGTGTGTGTGTGTGTGTGTGTGTGTGTGTGTGTGTGCGTGTGTGTGTGTGTGTTGTGTGTGTGTGTGACTGTGTGACTATATTTGTGTGCGAGTGTGTTTGTGTGTGCGTAACTATATGTGTGTGACTGTGTATGTTTGACTGTGTGTGTGTGTGTGCGCGTGTGTGTGTGCGCGTGTGTGTGTGTGACTGTGTGTATAATTCAAATACACCTGTGGCACAAAGATGGCAAGGAAATCTAAATCAGCTCAGCGTTCAAGTGCATAGCCAGAATGATTGCATGTCTGACATGGCCTTCCAGTCCTTCTTCACAAAACATGGTACTCATGTAACAGGAGGCATGCCACCCACCATACAGGTTGTTTCCTCCCCCCTCTCGCTGCGGCTTCAACACAAAGGCCTCTGGATTTGAAATGGCCTCTAAAACGATGGCAGCAGTGGCTGGGTCCTGCAAGGTTAATAGTTTGATATACAAGCAGGTCATGGTGGAGGTGACAATTTTTGTTGCTTGATGGATGTCTGTGCTCCTTTTCTGTGCATGGCCAGTTTGTCTGCACAAGCACAGCACGCAAACAAAGAACATCACTGAATCGACACACAAAAAGGAGACTGAAGCTGGGCTAAAAATATGCCTGCCAAAAGCACTGAAGCAGAATGCACATCCATTGCCTTTTCCATGCATGGAAGAGGAGGAGAGAAAGATAGGCCAGATGAAAAGGCTGCATGCAATAAGGGAAGGTTCCCGAACAAGCAGGCTAGCAGGGGTCTCACCAAAGGGCCATTAAGATCAAAATTAGACACGGCTAGGAGAGAGCCAGAGCTAATGAGGACCTGGAGGTCTGACAGCCATGCTCCTGGATGCATGTATGGCATGCATTAAAGTATAGAATGCTAAACATTCAGGAAGGACACACACATGGTTGGCGGCTCCACCCGGTGCAGCATGCAGTGCTACGTGGCGTGTCTCAACGACACGCATATGCAGCACCCAGTGCAGCATGCAGTGCTACGTGGCATGTCTCAGGGACACGCAGTGGTGTGCATGGCCATGGCGACCAGCTCACCCTGAGGTCATCCAGGCTCCACAGCCCAGCAAAGGAAGTGCGCATGGCAGCGCAATCCGCAGCAGAAGTGCCTTCCTGATCGGATCCTGATGGCCCTTCCATGAAGCGCTCAAGCATGCCGGGGCGCGCCAGATCTTGCTGCACCTTCTTGCACCCTTCGTGCATTCAAGATCAAGCATGGGTGGCACCCTTTGTGGGAAAAATTGAAATAAGTTGGCAATTAAAGTCTGTTTGCACGATTGGCAAGGCTCAATTGGCAAGGCAGAAATGCACGTGTAGAAGCCATATTAGTTGATGCTTGAGAACACGAGAATGGATGATATAATTTGTTTCAGCCAGGCAGACATGCGAAAATAAAAAACAGATCCCATGGGGAAGTGCACGCGGTGCCCCCAATACAGGTGGGACCTGTGCACCACAGCATGTCTTTGCTCACCTGCTAGCTGGTACGCCACGGTTGGGCATTTTGCAGCATTGCTGTTCTCAATCATTGCACGGGCAGCCCACTCTGCTTCTGAAGGGTAATCCGTGGGTGCATAGCCAGCCCTGCACGCAGAGCATGCGGCACAGATGAGAGCCAATGTGCCAAACATAAACTTCCCTTTTCATCCTGTCCTGTACTCATGACACAAGTCCATGCTAAGTACCACCTTAATATTCTGGTTTGGTGTGCGCAGTGCACGCTGACGACCAACCCCGAGATGTGCGCATTTTAGCAGCCTTTAAAGGAGGAAGTTCGTTTGAGGCCCCAGCGATGAATTGGCCATCATTTTACGAATACCTGACTCGTTGCTCGAGACCAGGAAACACGAAGGAAGTCAAGCCAATGTGGCCTCAGTGTTATAACTCGTTTTAACTCTCCTGTACATCTAGGCATTCCAACCTGCTATTTACAAATTGGTAGACAATAATATTAACAGATTTCCAGTTTTAAAGTAGTCAGCGGAAAAGCAGCCGCTGCAGCCTTCCAAGCCTTCCCAAAGATATCCACAGCCTGAGCCTTGCTTTAAAGCCAAGGGGCTTGTGTGGATACAAAAAACAACTTCTGCAACGTTACCTCTGGCCACACGAAATAACTGATTAAAGAAATACTGCCACGATCAAATAAGCCTCCGCATTTCTCTCCATGGGAGCAATGGACGAACCAATTTCAAATTCTTATTGCAAGCAAGAAAACTGTATTGTCCTCAGAGATACCAGGCAGAGGACCTACCACCTCCACTCATTATATTAAAGCTGCTCACGTGCAAACATCACATTACCTTTGACAGCCAGCCAGCATTGGAGCAAAGCTGCCCTTATCCAAGAAGAGTCCCACCAAAGCTGTTCCTAACCTGAAATAGACTACGAGGACCTTGATGGACTCGTTGCCTTCCTGCAACGTCAGCGTGCCATCCTGCTCATCCACTTGGCCTGACTCTGAAAGCTGCTTTAGGGTGCGGCGGAGTGTGCGTAGCCTGTGCCGCTCCCAAAGCTGGAGCTGGATCCACTGTCCAGCATTGGCAAGGGAAAACAAAGAAGAGTATTACGGTTATGAGGTTTTAAAGGACTTAGTATCCATGATGGCCATCAGAGAACAATGGATCGTGGTATTGGCTCTATGAAATTGGCGCAGCAATTTGACACTGCAGCATTGCACAATCTATCCCAAGTGCAAACGTCTTCCACATTGTCTTCTTTCCTTGCAAAGAGCAGCGTTTCTTCCTGAGAGGCAAAGGCCTTTGAACTTGCAGCCACAGCTTCTTCCTGCATGCAAGCAACACAACCATACAAAGGAAAAAAGCAACACGTACCCAAGGCAATAACCCCACCCTGTCTTAAAGCACAGCTTGCCTGCTGGTCATATGCGTTGCGTTCCCCCGGCTGCACCACCATCACCACCACGCCTCCACTGCCAGAGGCACTTGTGCTGCCACCCGCGATGGCCACAGCTGTGGCTGCTGTGTGGATGGCGTCTGGGATACCCTCCAAAGCGCCGTTGTCTGGCAAACGGGACTCATCCTGTGCAGGCATGAGGAACCCCAAAAGTTGAGAGGCACGAACACACGGTGTTGGAAGGTCTAACAGGGACTTTCTTGGTTAAAAGCATCTACCCAGGCTACAGCTGAGGAGATGCTTGTGTGTCATGCGATGGAGGTGGTGGGCAGTGACCAGCAGGTTCGTTTTGTCGCATACCTCTTCTGATTGTTCTGTACTTCTGTCAGCGCTAGGCATGGCAGCGTGTATATTTAAACACTCACCAGCACATCCTTGCTTTGCCATTAAAACACACGACAAGCTGCATAGATAACACTCACCAGCATCCCAGGTGGCAGGCGGCTCAAGACGTAACGGTGCATGCGCGTGACTTGTGAGCTGAGGCAGCCAAAGCTGGAGGCAATGGTGTTCAGCTCAACCTGCAATGAGGCAGCAAATTGGCACGTGGAGGGGGTGATTCGAGAGCAGAAATGCAATTAAGTGGGAATAGCACCCTTGAATGAAGCTATGGAGATATTCTACTAAACTGATTGTGACATACCAAACAAATTAAAGAGGCAAAGCAACGCAGCTAACCATGCAAAGAAGCCACCACAGGCCTGCACTGCTCAAATGAAGTAAGCGCGCACTTGCTCATGTCATAGCAGGTGCTTGCTATAACCTTTGCCAAAACATTATAGCTTGTTCGCCATTGAATGATGCAAGAATGTTCTAACCCTTCAGCGCAAAATATCAGAGTCTCCAAAACATTGAATGCGTGTTAAGTACTTGCCCGCTCAAACAGACATGCTCAGCGGACACTGCTTTCAACTCCCTCTGTCTTCAATAAGAGAGGCACAGGATCCAAGTTTGAAAGAGGCAGGACCATTCCCATGCCTTCTTTTGCTTTTCAAGTTTTCTAAAATCAGGGTTAAAGCCTATCTGAAGGCTTGAAGTGCAATAGATAGCCTACGCTGTGTTTGACCAATTTCATTAAATTGTAAAAAAAGTTGGCAAACAAACCAGGCCTAGCTTCACAAGCCTGAATTTTGCGCATCCCGTTCAACAATTCAGGTAGCCACCTTTTCCTCTGACAGTCTTGGGGGACATGACCTATAGGATTAATGTGTGTATTATGCTCAATACATGCCTGCAGCTAGCATTGCAAATATGATGCTTCTCAGTGCGTCTGGTATCTTAGTCCCCATAATAGAGCACACACACACACACACACACACACACACAAGTGCACGTGCCTGCAAGAAACCTTGGCTGGGCGTGTCCAGCATGTAGTCAGTGCGGTGTATGCCCAGGCACACCTCAGGCCGGCCGGCTGTGGCAAGGGAGGCGCGGCGTGTGCGTGAAGAGCGCAAGACGTCCAGCAGGCGTTGCGTGAAGTTGTCTTGCCTACAAGGAAATGGCGTGAGGGTGATTTTAAATGTGTGTGCTTGCTCACCTTTGTGAACCTTAGGCATTTGAGCGGGTTAATCGGGAGCACTGGAAGCTGTGCAGGCAGCATTGTTTGTGTGCGAAGGTCAGCATTTTGTTGAAGAAATTGTTTGACCATCTCGAAAGAATGAAGCACGTCCACATACCAAATAACATTCACCTTTGAATTAGCTCATACGAGCTTGTGCAAAGTCAGGAAAAGAATTAGATTAGGCTTAAATACAATGAAATGAGTGTGAAGACTGCAGACTAAGCCGGATTCAAACATTATCCTACCTTGCTGCCGCCTGGAGGGTCTCCTCAAGGTACTGCTCATCCTTGGCAACTGCATCCACCATCATGTTGAATAGCAGCTGCACTGACTTGGCCTGAAATTAAGGCAAACACACAAATGTAAACAGTTTGGAATACACTGCAGGTGCCTCGGGGAAGGAAGAAAGCAGGATATAGGTTTTAGACACAAATTCAATCTTTGCATTCACATGGCTATATTATGTCATTCTCGTTTTTCATAGAATTTTTTGATATTCCACAGAATTTCTTGATAGCTTGTGGGTTTGAGGTGTGAATTAGAGAAAGTGCAACAAGTTAGGAAAGTAGACCGGCAACAGACAACCAAGAATGCTAAAAACGAGCAAGAGTGTGTGCTCTCAACGTTCCTAAACAAGGATGGACTTCTTACCAATTATGAACACAAGCAATAGTGCTGAGGAGAAAGGTTGGTTGAATCCTTGTAATTATGATATACTTTCAGCTTTTTGGCAAATCTGAAATCCATGGTGCATAGGTATGAGTTGGTTAACCCAACACAGAGGAGAAGCATTTGAAAGAGGACAAGTATTGATCCACTCACGTGCATGAACTGTTTCTGCGGGAAAGCAACGGGCAGGGCTGCAATGGGGGCATGCACCAGTGTCACGCCTGTAGCATCATTGGGGCTACCCACCACCTGCAGGTCAGGAACGCATGCGGCTGAAGCCAAGGAACAAGGCACCACCAGACATTTGTACTGAGGCCTACTGCTGTTACAATTCCTTTCCAGCAATCTATGTAAGGTTGGAGCTGGTTCATCAATGTGAGAGATAACCCAAAGCTCTTGTTTCAGGGATAACACCAGCATTAAACATTGTTCCAACGCCCTATAGGTTTAAAAGGTGCTACGCTTGACCGCACACTCACCAGGCCATGCTGGCTCGCCCACACCATGGCATCGCTCGCTAATCCATCCAGCTGAGCATCACTCAGCTCCAAGTCAGCAGGCTGCAGGAGACCTTGGGTGCTGATGGTCGAAGGAGCTGCTGATGACATTGCACAAGGGGATTTTGCTTGTTTGGCAATGATCCTGTGCGCCCTGAGATGGCTCCTTCTTTCCAGTTTAGCCCACCCTAGTGCAGCAAAACCCCTGTGCTTGCACACATCCAGCGACCCTAAAAGGTGCTGCTTGAGCATTGAAGTTTATGAAAGCAATGATAGAAGTAGACACGCTTGCCATAAAAGACAAAGTAAGGAGGAGTACACGGCTTCAAAGCATATGTCAACCCCCACGAAATGTAATTTAGAAAAATGTTAATATGTTACAACCACCAAAAGCTGTGTCTGAAGGTTGCAGCCAAGCCCATCGTGAGGAAACGGATATCTGGCTTCCATCGCCCCCTACTCAGGCGCAGAAGAGGGCAGAGAGAGAAGCCAAGCCATGATGCAGAGGAGGAGGAGGGGGAAGAAACGGACAATGTTGCAGGTGCAAAACTGCTGATGTGTGCAAGCTCCCTCTCTTTTACCTTGGCATGTCTGCTCCTTCTTCTTTAGATGGTGCTGCTGCACCCCTTTCCTGCATTAAATTTCAGCATTAACCCTTTGAAGTGCTTTTGTACAAGCAACAACTCAGGAAAAGGCAAATGCCTTCCGTCCTGCACAACCTCCTTGTACCCATACAAATGCGGCAATTGCCTCTTTTTGACGGCAGGCAAAATACAGGGGCCCAGCACCTCAAATTCATCATCTGCATCAGAGGCGAGCTTGCTGCAGGAGCTGAACAGCGCGCCAGGCAGCGCATCCTCAGCTACAGCCACAATGCTGGGCATGATGGAGCAGGACTGGGCTTTGGATAGCTTGGACGGTAGGTATGGGAGCAGATGCACAACAGGCCAACCTTATGGTGGACAGAAAAGGAAAACTCTGGAGGGGACAGCTTAAGGCAGGTTAGGCACACAGCACTCCACAATGCATGCATGCTGGCTTAATAGGCACCATCCCAGCCGGGGCAGCATTGGCGTGGTTTTATCCTTTTCCCTTTACCTTTGCCCGCAGGTTTTGCTCGCATGCGCATGGAACAGCAAGATGCGCGCCAGGCCAGCCACTATGCAGCAAGCACAAGTGCCTCAACCATTGGCAAGGGTAACACAAGCAGCAAGGGAGTGGTCACTGCGGCTGGCCACCCAAGGACAGTGTATCCCAGTGCAATGCCTGCAGGAGTGCATGCTGGTGCTGAGAGCAGCAGCAGCAAAAGTGGCAGGAGTAGGCCAGTCGTGGAGCTGGATCCCTTGTATGCGCGGAGGCGAGTGTTTGGTGGTTTGGATGTATTCGTCAGTGGTGACAGATGGGGAGCACCAAATGGTTGCTTTGTATTGCACTGTATTCTGCTCTGTTTCCATCCATGATGACAGCTTCTTGTCTTTGCTTTCACAAGCCAACGTGAGGATAAGTGTTTTGCACAGAAGAGGTGTCCAGCTGGGGCCAGGATGGTGTTCCTTGAGCAAGCGATCTACTGCTTGCAAATGAGTGTTGAGCCACTGTATTTCCTTCCTGCATTGACGCCCATGTCATGGTGGGGATGGATGTGTCGCAACTGCTGCTTCAATTGTGGTCCATCCCTGGAGCATATGTTGCATCTGCATCTGCAACACCTGTGTTCCAGGCTTGTGCATGTTGTTGTCCCTTGCTCAGACCTGGAGTGCGTCTTGCATGAAGCCTGGCCTACTGATCATCTTTTGAAGTCGCTGACCTGCCTTGCTCTTTTTAGGAACCCTGGGGTGCTGGAGGCACTGCGGCTGATGAAGCGGGTGGTGGTCATTAGGGGCGACGGCATAGGGTCTCTTGGCGAGGTGGAGGAGTCGTGGAGTGGTGCTGATGACAGTGACGAGGATGCAAATGAGCAGCGGGGCGAGGATGGGGCTGGGAGTGACATGGACTGGGGGGATGAGGAACTGCATGGTGAGTGAGTTTAGGGGGGGGGGGGGACTTAAAGGGAATCCCGAAGGGTTGGAGCTCAGTATGACCCTTGACAGCAATATGATTTAGAAGCTAAATCGGTTCGTGTGTGTGTACATTGCCTGCAGTGTTTGCAGTACTTTATGTTGTGCCTGTGCTGCGAGCACCCTCAGTGCTTTCCACGCTTGCTGTGACTTGAGCGCATTGCAAAATAAAGGCATGCAATAATTCTGGAAAACATCTTTTTGGATGTGTTTGCAAAATTGCTGCTGGACCCTGTATGTTGCGGGTGCACTTGTGCGAATTAGAGCAGTATGGATGGTGTTGTGAAGACTTGGCCCTGCAGGCCTGGGTCCAGCAGTCTCGTGGCCATAAATGGATGTGCCATTACACACTCCAAGAAACATCTAGGTCAACATGACACACACTCTCTTTCAACCATCTCTGTAACCAGGAATGCCTGAAGAAGCCTTGAAGCAGGAGCAGGCGGCCCCCGCTGCCCCCAGCCCCTCGTCTTCATGGGCCCAGAGCCTTGAGGCTGCCGGCTTTGTGTTGCGCCAGTCCACTGCCCAGGATGGCACCACCTATCTGGAGCGCGTGCCCACTGCCTCGCCTCCCTCCAAGGCAGCACAACCCGGCAGCAAGTCCAACCTGATGCCAGCTGCGCGTCAGCTGCAAAAGCAGTCACCTGCTGCTGCAGCAGCCCCTTCTGCAGCAGCAGCAGCAGCGACAGCTTCTCCTGCAGCCTCTGCGCCGCCCCCACTGGCTGTGCTGGCAGCTGCAGCTGCTAGCCTGGTGCCGCGCAAGGATACGCGCCCAAAGCTGAAGCAGGCCCTGCGCAAAATGGACACGCCAGAGCAGGTGGGCTGGCTGGGAATGGAGAAGGGTGGACCTTTGCACGAAGGACTCCGCTTTTCATGCCGGTGTCGATTTGGCTGTGTTGGGCTGCCTCATGGGCGCAAAAAGAGATGAGGCTGTCCCGAAGCCATCAGACATGCTAAAGCTCCCCCTGCCCTGACTGCTCTGTCCTGCACCTTGTCTCCTGTGGCTCTTGAAACTTCAATGTTCAGACCTCCATAAAGGGCTGTCAGATCCGTAGGCTTGCTCATTTCAAGGTTCTCTGTACCAGGTATTGGACCTTACAGCTGCGCCTCACCTGTGCTGGATAGGCCGCCCAAGTCTCCACCGTTCACTCCCATCCCCCCCGCCCCCCCTGCAAACCTTTAAACACAGGTCCTGGACCTGGCAGCAGCGCTCTACCCTACCTGGGCGTCTTGCGGCTGCCGCCTGGCTGCCCCTGAGTTACTGACTGCCATGATGCACACATACAAGCGCGCATCACAAGAGGCTGCAGCAGAGGAGGCCAGACACAAGGCCAAGGGCAACGAGACAAGGGGCAGCCAGCACAGGGTGCCACCTGACAGCCCTGCTGCTATTGGCTCTGGCAAGGCTGCCGCGCTGGTGCCCACGCCTGCAGAAGCTGCGCAGGTGTGTGTGTGTGTGTGTGTGTGTGTGTGTGTGTGTGTGTGTGTGTGTGTGTGTGTGTGTGTGTGTGTGTGTGTGTTGCGTGTGTGTGTTTGCGTGTGTGTGCCTGTGTGTGTGTGTGTGTGTGTGTGTGTGTGTGTGTGTGTGTGTGCCTGTGTGCCTGTGTGCCTGTGTGTGTGTGTGTGTGTGTGTGTGTGTGTGTGTGTGTGTGTGTGTGTGTGTGTGTGTGTGTGTGTGTGTGTGTGTGTGTGTGTGTGCGCATGCGTGTGCGTGTGTATGCGTGTGTTTGCGTGTGTGTGTGACTCAAATCCTGTCAAATGAGGATTGCTGGCTATTTTAGTCTGGTAGTCCACCTCTCTGAGCCTTTACCAGGCATCAGGGAAGTTCACGCCGTCCGGGGACCAGAAACTTTTGGAAAATAAACCGGGCATTTTTTGATAGTGTGTCCGGGCAAACCGGACATGCACGAGGGGGCCCTGAACTTCCCTGCCAGGCATCCTTCAAACTGGAAGCAACATGCCTGCAGCAAAGCCCTGTGGATCTTTATTTGATGGCTGCAGTCCAAGGGCCTTTCCTTTAATACCCTCTGCCTGCCTGTTAATGCTGTCCCTTTGCTTGATCGGACACCATGTGCAGTTTTTCTTGCATGTGATACGTACTTGCTGTAATACCTTTTGAATTGAGAAAGGTGCTGTTATGTTACCTCCGTATAGCAAAAGTCGTTAGTTGGGAACCTATCTGTCACAGCAAGAACAAGAGAGCTGAAAAAGGAGCCTAATCAATGTAAGCGCCAAGCAAAGCGCCTCATCAGCAAGGTGGAGAATTTTTCCAGCGCGTCTGCAACGCTTTTACACATGCAACTCCGCCTCACAGCCTCAGCACTGCACCCTCTCAGCAGCAGCTGCTGCTTCTCAAGTATCGCCCGATCATGCTTGCCGCGAGCTGCAGGTGCTGCAGGGTGTGGCTGTGGCGATGCGGCGCGCTGGCTGGAGCAGGGCCCGTTGCCTACAGCTGTGCAGCGACTCCAGGCTCGTAGGCCTGGTGAGCTCATCCTTTCAACAGACAATTATTTAAAAGGTTCAGAAGAACATGGAGAAGGCAATACTGAGTCAGTATGTAATTCCGGGCCAGTGTGTTTTTCCATGGGGGATTTTTGTAGCGTGAGATTGTTTTTGTGGGACGCTCACCACTGCCAGGGCATGGTTGGCAGGCTTTGGATCCTCTGGTTTACTTCACCTTAGGAGGCAGGGCCCCTTGTACGTGGACTGTGAGATATGGTGTCTTGGGCATCGTACAATTTTTCCGCATGTTTGCTGGCAGTTTTGGTACATCCCTGTGTGCCACAGCATGCAGTTTTCTTCCAAAGCATGCCGTTTGTGTCATACCTTGCTTTTTCAGTTTTGCATGGCATCCTCCCTTTGCCTGCACCTGCTTCTAATCCCTCTTAAGACAGCGTCTTGGTGCTTGAAACCCCAATCACTTTTGAGGGGATACCTTGGAATCCATGTTCAAGCGCTGCTTCTTTCACCTATGCACAAATTGTACAGGTCGAGGCGCTGCGGGTTGTGCCGCCCCGCCTGGCGGCAGAGCAGCAGCAGCAGGAGCAGCTATCCAAAGCTTTTTTCCGTTCTGCACGCACATATTGGCTAGACCATGGTGGTGGGGGCGCAGGAGAAAGAGGTGCCAGGCAAGCTGGTCTGGATGGGGCAACTCCTGTTGGAGCAACGGCAGTTCCTGCCAGAAACAGTCAGGGTACAGGCAGCGCTTGGAGCAGCGACAGGAAGGGGACATCAGATCATGCATACCAGCAGACGCTGGAAAAGTTTCTTAACCAGCAGCAGCAGCAGCAGCAGCAGCAGCAGCCAGAGTTGGAGAAGGGGATCAATGCAAGCACCCTTGCAGATCAAATGGAAGCCTCGATCAAGGTGGGGTTGCTACCTTCCGGCGAGCATTGTTCTTTGGATGTTGCTATCCCGAGGCATGTGAATTGCTTGTGTGCTGCAAGCTATCGTAAGCTGTTACACTTGCAGGCCGAAAGCTGACTGCTTTTGTGAGCTTTATGCTGTTTTGTTCTGGTGTGTGGATGGTCTGATGTGGTTCTAACTGCCTCCCTTGTTTGCTCCTTGTTAAAGGGTATGTTGGCATGCGCCCCAATTTTTTCATCATGCTGCTGTACACATGCTGTACAGGAGAAGCGGCTCAGTGTCACCCACAAAGCTTTCGTGTCTGCTGCCTGGGCGCTGGCTGTCATTGTGAGTGGGCACGTGATAACAGGCAATGCCTCAACTAGCCATGTAATGCGGAGAGCGTTGCTTTTTTCCCTTAGCATAACATGCTGACTGGTGAACACAGGGTTGGGTCATTTGGGGGTTGGGGTGGGAGGTAGCAAACGCGTATGTTCGCATTGAAAGCGCGTTTGTCATTTTTGAATGTACGCAAATTAAGAGGGACATTTTTGGGAGGGAGGGTCTTGGGTGGGAGGGTATCCAACAACCCCCTAATTACCCTCCTACCCCCCCCCCAAGGCCATGAAAAGTTAAATAAGCCAAGAGAGAAGGGCCCTGAGTGGGATTAAGTCACATTGGTTCAGCCTGAAGGCATGGATGGGGTGAAGCAAGTAAAGAACACGTGCAAGGTATGGGAGAATGTGTTTCACGGTGCCACGTGCATCAGGCTGCACTTCTCACAAGCCCCGGGTTGGGGTCAAGTGTACAGCAGCTGGGGACAAGCTGGAGCCAGTAAAGAAGGAGCAAGCAGCACAGCTTGCTCCTTCAGCTTGGACAGCCGAAGGACAGGGCAATGGCACCAGCACCAGCAGCAGCCCCAGCGAAGAAGCAGAAGACACGCTTGCCGACTGCGTGTGCAAGACAACCAAGGCTGACATGGGATTTCCTGAAGGTCTCTCAGGGCATCCTCAACATTTCACCAATCAATTTTACCACGCACTCCAAACAGCCAGTTTCAGTGTTCATGATTTGAAGGTAATTTTTAGCGTACTTTGAAATGTGTGAATCACGAATTACCCGGCCCTGGTGCAACACCAAACATTTTAAGTAGGGGTGGGTAGCCAACTTGCCTTGCCTTACCTAGGCCTAGGGGAAGCTTGGGGAGACTCTTTGGCAGAATGGGCTCACACTAGGTGGCAAAGAGTGTCACCAGAATTCCCAGGGAGATTCGGCTGATATGCTCAATTCATCCCACAGGTATCCTTTGAAAAATGGAAAGGATGCTTGGGAAATTTGTCTGGGATGACACTGAGGATAGTGTAAATCCTTGGGTGTGTAACTAAAGGGATCAGGAAGAAGCCTTTGGTGTTCAGGCAAAACCAACGTGTGTGAAGTTGGTCAAACTGCGGCCAGCTGGGCACCAAGCACCGTGCATATATAACTCTAGAGCACGCAAGGGTGCTGGTTTGGCGGCAATGCCCTTGTTGGCCCAGTTTCAGCTTTTTGGAGAAGGGGGAATCTTGTGCTGATGAATTGGTCAGCTTAATTGAGGAAGATTGGAGAGGGGGACAAGATTCAATTGGCTTGTTTCAACCCAGTCCAGCTTGAAGGAGAGCCGTTCCGCATAAATATGACCACCAAGTACCTTTTAGGACCAGCCTGAAAATTTTCAGGCCAAATGGTGCCATCTGTGAAAAGCAGGTTTCTAACCATTATCTCCCTATTAAGCCCTACCCACATAAGCCAAGGCTCTTTTAGCCTCGGAGAGCCTCTTTGAAAAACCGAGACACCCTGACTACATGTATCTACTCATGGCTAACTGTAAAGCAGTTTTAAAGGCTACAGGTTGACAGAATGCATATGGCGATGAACCAGTGCTCTTTTTAAGAAAGGGATTGTGCTCGAGTGCTTTTTTGCAACAGGTACTCTTTTATCTCTGCTCTTGCCCAGGCACATTTTATTTGAGAAAACAAGAATTGGAAGGGAAGAAGCAGCGGTATTAAGTGCATCATTGGAAAGGATGACCTTTGTCAGGAGGGTAAAAAAAGTCGTGGACGTCACGTCCAAATTCTGGGCGGAGGCCCAAAAAGACCCCCCCCCCCCCCTCCCCCCCAAATACTGCCCCCCTCCCCATGAAGAGGGTATTAATCTGCTCCTTTTTCAATTCCCCTTCCATCTGCATACTCAGCGCAATGGAAAATTGAATTGCAGCAGAGTTATAGGCCAAAAACTGAGCAGTGGACGCCCATGCATACTTGCCTTTCAAGGCAACCACAACAGGCTTGCAAGTCCACATACTGCCCACTTGACTTCACCAAGCACTGATACATCATACATTGCCACTACCTTGGAAGTTTGGAATGATTTGCTGCATGTTAATCTCCACACCCCCTGCTGCCCACACCCTTGTGCGCGTGGCACTGACTCCCAGGCATGCACACAGACCCCCCCTTTTACCCAATTTGCACCAAAAGGGTGCCAATCGACAGTTCTCAAGCTCAGGAATCCATTGGTATATTTAAGATTTCGAGCAAGTGGCTCAGAAAATTTTTGGAGGGGGGGTCCCAAAAAGTCCAAACCCCCCTGAACCCCCCCACCCCCTCCGATCGGACTCGTATATATACCAATCGATAGCTCTTGATCTCAGGATTCCAAATGTATAGTTTTTAATTAAATTGACACGTGACGTCCAGTTATGCTTCCTACACCCTCCTGCCTTTGTACATAAATAAGTGAGTCAGCATTCTCCAGGGAGCATGGCCACCTCCTGCCGTCCAGAGCTGCAAATCAACTTTTTGCACAATCCAAGCTACCTTGATGAATGCATAAACTCAGAATTGCTTGCAAGATGACTTGTGAAACCTGAATACATCAAATCAAGAAATGCGTAGATTGGATTTCTGTGCATTATAAGTCCTCGATCATGGCCACGATGCCCGTGGTAGTCCTTATTGGGTGATGGCTGAGCTTGCGCCAAAGCGTTTTGGTGCTGGCCAGTGCAGAGTGCTAAAGGAGGTGGGGAGTCTGGTTGGATTGATGCATGAATCCATGTACAAAAGGCGGAATGCTTATACATGCAGCTTTGCTACCCGATGCAAATGTGCAGGGCGGTCCCGCATTGTACAGCACTGAAATGGAGGCCCTGCTTCAGATTGCCAAGGCAGGAGGCAGTAGCTGGCGCTTTTATGAGGGCGAGGGAGCAAACCTTGCATGGGCATTGGCTGCGTCTAGGCACTGGAGCCCCAGGCTGGCGGACCTGGAAGAGGGGCTTGTGCAGGTATGGTAGATATGAAAGGGATGTGCTATCCATATCTGGATGATGGCATGCAAATGTGCGCGCACAACACACACACACACACACACGCACACGCGCGCGCACACGTTCAATTGCATCCTGCTCTTAGAGCGCATGGGTTCTTGCAATGGACATCTTTCCTGAACAGCTGCTTCATGTGAATGTGCAGCGATCGTCGGCTATGTACACACACCTTCTCTTTTTACATCGGACTGTGTGCGTGCATGTGCACCTGCCTGTAGTCAGGTGGCATCCCCAGCCTGTTGTCCAGTGGTGTCTACGTGATGAAGCGTGCATGATGATGCCTGCATTATAATTCCTGCCTACCTGCAGTCAGGTGGCATCCCCAGCCTGGTGCCCAGTGATGCCGTGCGCGTGCTATGGGCCTTTGCCACCCTCGGAGGCCCCCCACCCCAGAAGCTGCTATCCTCCATCCACCCGGACTGGCGCTGGCACGTACCTCAGCGCAACGCCAGCAGTGCACCGCCAGGCGCGGCAAGAGCAGGAGGTGGTGCATGGGCTGGCAGGAGCAGCAAAAGCAGCAGCAGCCGCACAAGCAGTGGGGATGAAAAAGGAGATGTAGTGGGCTGGGACCCTATGACAGACCACCCCATACCCAAGCAGCCACTGTTAGTTGGTGTGCTGGAGGATGGCCGGCATCAACAGCTGGGGTCTACGCCCCAGTATGTCGCTTGTGGCGTCAATGCTCGTAGCAGCAATAGCACCAGCATCAGTGGCAATGATTTGAGTGACAATGGCTCTGCACACTTCCCACCTGGCAGCAGAGCAGCTGGCCATGCTTTGAGTGCCTGCCCACAGGTGGCGCCGCGTGCGCCAAAGAGCAGAAAGGCAGCAGCAGGCCCTCCTGCCCCCGGTGGCCTCTCCAGTTTCACCACTTCGCAGCTGGCAGGCTGCTGCTGGGCGCTGGCGGTGATGCCCAGCGGCGTGGATAGCCGCGCCTTCCAGTCTGCATGGGCTCACCTGCTACAGCGGCTAGCAGGGATGGGGCCACAGCAGGGGCAGGCTGGACAGCAACACATGTCAACGTCATCTGCTACTGCGTCTGGCATAGCAGGCTGCAGCGATGCAGTGCTCTCACAGATATGGCAGGTGTGGATCAGGGGCGGCAAGGAGGTGCAGAGAGGTCGGTGTTCTGTGCGGTGTCATGCAAACTGGAATGCCCTGAGCCGTGGAATTTGATGTGGGTAGGCATGAGATGTTGGAATGCTCGCTGTCAGACATCTGTTTTCAAGGGCTCTGGAGGTTTTTAACTCTTTGCCTCATGGATGCATCTTCAGCACCTCATGGCCCAACATATGCTGATGGCTGAGCATAGGCAAGTAGACTCAGTTGCTGTGTTAGTTTAGTTTAATAACATTCAATTTCAGTGGCAGAGGTGCCCACCTGTTCCTCCCGTGTAGGAGCGTGTCAAGGTTGGTTGGTCTGAATGGTTGCTGCCCCTGTTTGCCCTGCATGTTTCCACCATGCTTTCCAAAGCGCACATTCCTGACTGCTCGAGCATGCCTTTTTCCCTTCACCAATAGGCAGCAATGGCTGTGCGCCTGGACTCCAAGTGGGCCCCTGCCTCCCAGCAGCAGCAGCAGCAGCAGCAGCAGCCGCCGCCCCAAGCAGGCCTGCACTCCACTGCAGCCACTGTTGCTGCTGCCCTAAGCATCCTTACTAGCAGCCCTTTAAGCCTTAGTGAGGGCCAAGCATCCGCTCCCTCTCTCTCTCCCGGAGGCAAGCCCCAAGGCATAACAGTGCAGCAGGGCCCAAGCAGCCCTGCCTCCGAGCTGTCTGGTGCTGAGCGTGCTCTCCTGTCTGCGCACGAGGCTTTTCTGCGCTGCTCACGCGCACTGCGTGGCGCAGGGGGGCACAGCAGCTACCAGCGCGCAATGGCCAACTGCCTGACAAGCATGCGCATGATGCACGTGCTGGAGGACAGTAGCAGTGGTGGGTGGGATGAAGGGGGGAGGGATCCTGCAAAGCGATCATGGGGTTGTGCATGCTTGCACATCATTGCTGCTCAAGTTGTGCTCTCTCACACTCGCTTGCAAGGATGGCTCCTTGAATCGAACCTGCAAATGGTCTTGAGCTGCACAGCAGGGCCTCCTGCATCAGGTTGTAATTTTATGTGCTTCGTTAAATGAAGAGCCTTAAGCCACAGATCTATGGAATGTGTGCAGAGACGTGCTTGCCCTTTTTCACGTCCCTCACCCACTCCAAGGTGCTTGCTGCAAAGGGCTGCATTCAAACACCATCTGCAGGCGTGGTGCTCCTTTCCTCCAGTGGAGGGCCAGCCTGCCCCACAGGTGCCTCACATGTGTACACGCGCAGGCTATTCTGTGGACATCAGCCTTCCCCATCTCAAGCTCGCCATTGAGGCAGATGGCCCCTCCCACTTTTCGCGCACACCTGGCCCGCCTAAGCCTGCCGCTGGCTCCTCACCGCCAAGTGCATCTGGGCCTCCTGTCACAAGTGGGCCCACAGCAATGAAGCGGCGCCACTTGAAGGCCTTGGGCTGGGCTGTCGTAAGCATACCCTTCACGGTGCGATTGAACGCATAGGCATAGGCAGTGGTGCAATTTTTGCGTTTAAGAGCAAGGTACCAACAAAAATGTGTTCATGTCACCTTATTTTGTTCATTTGTTTTGTTTGAAAAAATGATGACATAGGCAGTGAAGCACATAAGAAATATTTTAGCTCTGGGCAATGCCCTACGTTTCGCGCACTTAAACAACATTAAACATGTTTGCGTTTGCTAGTAGCCAAACTGTTCAGCAGCCATTCGCATCAAAGGCTTGTCTAGCAGACATTGTTTCATTTTTTCAATAGATTATACAGTTCACGTGCCCAAAGACTTTCCTTGGTTTTGCTCAAGAATGTAGGCGTGGTCAATCTGGCATAAGCAGAGGTAGCAATGCTGCAGAGTGAAATGTGAACAGTTTACGTTTTGCATCCACCAGCTTTGTTTTGCTGCTCACTCACGCAGGTGTGGGATCGCCTAGGAAGCGATGCTGCACGTCAGCAGTACATGCAGCAGCGGATTACTCAGGCCGTCGCTGAGCGCGTACCCATTGCTGCCCAACTGCCAGGTTAATTATGTATGTCAGTATTGCTTGTATGGCAGTTGATTCTAAATGATATTGGCAAGCTTTCTGGCAAAAAGTAGCATGATAATTTTGCCTAATCATTTAGTGTGAAGCAACCCTCACTGCATTGTGTGAGCAATTGTTTTTTTTATCAAGATTTGAACTCAATGCAGGTAAATGCATTTGTTTAGCATGATTGATTTAGGAATTAGACATAAATATTTGAAACATGCATGGTCCTTCTTTCCTCATCTCACGTTGCTTTGTGGGTGTCCCTGTCATTATGCTAGGAGTTCAATAAAAACAAACAACATACCATGCTGTTCTAAAACATGATCATATTTCTCTTGCACTGGAACCTGTCCTAGAAAAAGAGAAAGCTTTGATTCACCGTGTTGCTTCATGGCTGCAAGAAAAGAAGAGAAATAGCTAAGTATGGGGCTAAACATCTCCCTGCAGTGAAAAGGAAAATAGGACTCTGAAAGCCGAGGCTTCAGGAATCCCATCCACCAACAAATTGGGACAGAGGCCAGGCAGGATCAAGCTCTCAAACAGAAAGAAAATGCAACTTGGAGCCATGCTGCTGTGTGTCTAGGCTTGTTGAAATTGAGCATACGCGTACATCTCACTGGATTAAAACTCTCAAAAGCTGCCAGACCCATGTTACTAACATGGCTAGTACTAACAGGCTAGTAGCCTGGTTGCTCCTAACTAGTCTGTAGACCATTGGTAGGACTCACGTCTTGTATCTGCGCTGAATGTTGGGTCTAATGGACGCAGGCTAGTCTCCAGCAAAAACTCTTTACTTTGAGGCAAGACTTCAGCAAGCGCTGCAAACAGCTCAGAACCAGCACTAAAAAAACCCAAAACATTTAAGAGATGTAAGCTTGGCCTACACCCCTCATTGAAACATCGGCATTTTTGGTAAAGCCATTGCCTGGATT
Organism: Dunaliella primolecta; assembly: GCA_914767535.2. Taxonomy (NCBI): domain Eukaryota; kingdom Viridiplantae; phylum Chlorophyta; class Chlorophyceae; order Chlamydomonadales; family Dunaliellaceae; genus Dunaliella; species Dunaliella primolecta. Next base: position 33,502 of record OU611763.1, on the reverse strand, counting down.
GCACATCACTGCAATGGATGCATGCATGAAAGACAAACTCAGAGTCTGTAACCTTGAAATGGAAGTTCTGATGACACCTGAAAAAGTCTGATGCAATGGTAATTTCAAAACAATTTATTCCTTGCCTGCTTATTGCTGACGAGCAAAGACAAGAGGTCCAAATAGCTGAAACCTGGGCTTGCCCTGCCTGTGCTAGCCTCAACAATGAAGACGAACAGAGAAACAAATTTTAGAGAAGAGCTACTATCTCTCATGTAGTACATAAGGTTAGCTGGATACCATCATGGGAGCCAGGAGAAGCAAAAACAATCTGACCAACCTTCCACCAGCGCATGCAAGAATTTGAAGCCAAACACAGCAAACCCAATCTCCACCCACAGCGGACCTAGCCCTCTCCAATCTCTAGACCTAGAGAGACAAGGATTCAACAAACCAGACGCAAGCAACACCTGGAAACAGAAATTAGGCACAGAAATTCTGTACTTTGCAACAAAATTGTCTATGATATACATCCCACCAATCCGCAGACGAACATTAAACTTACAGGCCCGTGCAAGTTTTGGATTTAGGAAGTTGGTCTTGATAAACAAAACCCCAAGCAACCCCCTAATCAGACTCCACCAAATGTTGTATGGAACCCGTACTCCCCCTTTACTATCCCACCAGCCCTTATCCTCCCAGAAACCTACAGATCAAGGGTGGCATGTATCTATAATATGAAAGGCAAATGGTTTGAGATGATGACCCCTCACCGTTTTGGTGTCTCTACAAAGCATTCCACAAAGCCAAACACTTGGCCTACACAGTCGCATCTGCCCTCCACCAACAAGCTTTGCATCAAAACTAATGGGACTCCTAGCCCACAAGACTGAATTAGAGAACAAATATCAGAGCAAAGGAATTGGAGACTCCTTTTCTCGGACGCTTCCACATTACATTCACAATGCCTGCCAACATTGGACACATGCCACCCAAGAGGGAATGGCCTCTCCCTATGAGTATAACACTCGGTACCTACACTATTGGAGCTCTGACTCCCGTTACATTCTTTTGGTGCCCAACAACTCCCTCTCATCCAGATTCTTGGGGATTGCCATCTGCCACCCCATCTACAACGATAAGGCCATGACATCAGCCCTGCGACATGCTATCTCCTCTGCCATATTTACAGAGGCTACTGCCACCTTCATGTTTCTACCAGCAAGCAGTAAGCTGATGGCACCCTACTGAAAACTTCTCACTGCTTACCCACACCTTTGCTGCAAGCTTGGGACCATTCCAAAAGGTGGGCTTTCCCTGAATTACCTATGACAATCCCCAATCCTGGACCAGCCTGGAAATTGCTTTCCCTCAGCATACCTGGGAGTTACAAAATATTGCGGTCTGGAATACAACTGCAAGAGTCCACTTGAACAACCAGAACCCTACCTGGATCCAAGGTTTAGCCAAGGATATTCCAGAGGCCAAGTGGTTTGTTAAAAATGTGAGGAACGACCCCATCCGGAATGCAAGGCACACTGTTACGCCCGGGATAGGGTAATACGAGAAGTTCCCCCTAGACAAGAAGCAAATTGCTAAGGCCCCCCATAATCCAGCCATGGACGTGACTGCTCCTGTTCCTTTTCAGTCCAACTCAGACCTCCAGCTCAAAGTTTTAGATTGGAAGTCTTTGGCCTACACAGATGGTAGCTGCCGGGTTCAGGACGGCAAGACAATTATTGGGGCAGGTGTGTACCATCCTATGAGTGGCTCAAAAAGTCTAGGTGAACCCAATGACGCTGGTATTACCAACACCATAGGAAGAGCTGAGCTGGCTGCAATTGCTGCTGCACTTACTCACTTATACACACACATTGCCACGGACAGCCTCAGCTCACTTCACCGACTCATAAAGCACATCCTGTACCCAGAAAAGCACAGACATAATGAACAAGGAGATGTTCTGAAGAAAATATCAAACCTTGACCGCTCCTCTCAAGGTCACATTTTTTTCAAGGTCAAAGCTCACGCTGGAATAGCTGGGAACAAATGTGCAGACAAGGTTGCTAAATAACAGGCTAGCCTCAAAGATAGCAATCTAACAAATACCGGTATTCCTAGCGCTGGACCAGGCGGAAACCCCTTTTACAATATTGCTTGGCTGGGTCGGGAAGAGGCAAGACCCAGTACACCTGAATGATCCTCCCCCATTCCCAATCTGATATGCTTTCCAGACCGTAAGGATGCCTTGAAATCTCATATACATGCTTAACACAGACTTGGATATGCAGACCACAACACCGGCTACTACACTTATTACCAAAGCCTTCTACCTCATGCAAGTGAGGGCTTTAGCAATGCCTTCTGGAACATGCCCTGTATCTCAACCCTAATGAAACGCCAAAGGTCTGCGTAGACTTTTTTTTCAGTAGCCAAGAGCATGCAAATAAGCCAATAACATTACTCTCTTTTAAAGCATCAATCACCTGAAGGAAAATAATTGCACCTCTACATCAAGAAACTGTTGCAGTCAATATTTAAACGAAAAACTTGAAGCGAAACACATACAACTATACATGCTGCCCCTTCAGCCTGTCCTCTCAAAGCAAGAATGCACAACAATCAGGAGCATCTTTCTTTATCCCAGGAGACATTTATCACTCTAAGACCATCACCTGCACAAAAAAATCACGGATTTATTGTGCATGGATCAACTAAACAAATCAATAGAGCAGAATTTTAATGGCCAGGGACCAACCAACACAAACAATAGAGCAGACTCGGAATTAGCTGCTATTTGTGTAGCCTTACAGCTCGTGCAAACTTTTATAGCAACTGACATTGCTTTTGCACCATATCAACTTTGAAATCAGCTTCTCAAACCCATGAGCACGTCTCGCCACTTACATGCACTTCTACTCAAGGGCATAGTAGCGCATACTAGCGTACCAAAGATTGCCAAACACTTCTACAAAGTAAAATCACACTATGGAGTCCTTGAAAATGAAGGTCTCTACGCACTTGCCCTCCAAGCAGCAAAGACACCTGCCATGGCTGAAACATCACTCAACCAAGCAGAGAAACCCTTCTTCCATCTGTACTGGTTAGCTACATCAATTAAAAGACCTGGCCCAAGCACAGAAGAGTTACGAGACCTTTCCAAATTACAGGACAAAGTAAGACAAAAAAAGCTATCACTTTAAAAGGATAAGTTGATGTCATCAAATACAAGACGGACACCCTTACAAATAAAAAGCATGTTAAGCGCTTTCACGGCTACACTGGACCTGCTCTGTGCCACTTTTGTGGAGCATCTGATAGGACTTCCCACACTCTGCACAGATGCACAACCCCCACACATTAACAGAATGCACACGATTTGTCACATTGAAGCGCTCAGCATTTGTGGTGAAAAATTAGCAAGGGAGGCTTTGGCCCCTACATTGCTACTTTGGATGCATGCAATAGAGGAAGGCCCTCCATTACAGGTAATAGAAAATTGGGAGTTCCTGATGAGGTCCAAAGAAGCATTCCTCCTTGAATATTCCCATCTAGACAGCTACCCAGAATACAACTCAGCTGCCCTAATGCCATCATAGTACTACCCCTCGAAGGAACAGACTCTACCCACTCTCCAGAGCACATGAACCCAAGAGACAGATATACGCCTCATTGAACTGAATTTCTGCTCTGACGTCAAACCTGAACAAACTCAAATTATTAATTAATTTATGTAGGGAGAGTTCCCTCTGCCTACATAATTTTTTCTTTTCTTTGTAGGTCCCATGGTGGAGGCAACTTGCTAGGGTAGACTTCTGTGCTCGTTCATCCATCATCATCTCTGGTCAGTGTCATGGGGCCCTGCCTCGAGGCCTGGGAGCTCTCAGGATATTCCTACTAGCCAGTACCCCCTATAGGGGTAAGTAATGCTCGCGTCCTGACCTCAAGTTGGGCAATGAAGTTTTTTTTCTTTCCTGTTCTCCATTTGGTACCTTCTCTTTGCTTTCTTTCTAGTTTGTGGGCTATTTGTCAGAAGAAAAAAAGAAAAGCAAAGTAGGCAGGGGGGATTCTCTAAACCCCGCGTCAATTAAAGAAAAGGAGACAGGTTGGCTCATGAGGCTCTTGATCAAAAGAGCCGCAAATCCCCTCCACCACAAAGCAGGAGCTAGAAAGGGCTATTGGGGATCTGGAGGGTTGCTGGAAGCACTGGCTCCAGAACCTGGCTGTGAGGAGTATTCTTGCTTACAATTGCACGGCTAGTGGTAACAACAGGAAGTTTGAGGGTGTACTATAAAGATCTATACATGCCCAATCTATAATGAGCATGGAATTTACATGCAAGCTTGTTAGCTCGCTGGTGTTTGAGGCCTAATTATAATACCTAAATTGATGTATGGTTCATTGTAACAAGTCCAACCAACACCCAGAAGGATGGTTCGCAATGTCACAGCTTTACACTAATACTCTTGCAAACGACTACGTAGTCGTTTACAAGAGTACACATGCGGCTGCTGTGCCGTTTTGAAATGTTGCCCAAGCCTTGCGTCTTCACAGTAATTTTTTTTTCACTCATGAATTAACAGCTTTTGTCTAAAAAAATTTAGGGACCCTTAAAAGGAAAGTTCCCACTCTGAAGGCTTGCTGATATAAATGGGTAGCAGTAAAAAAAACTAGGATTTAAATCCAAGTGTTCACATGTTGATAACCTGTTCTTTGTTATTCCTCAAGTGATCGATCGCTGTTTTTCTCATGAAGCCTGCTGCTTAAAATCAACGTCGAGGCTTTACACATTTCTTCCTTGGACCATTGTAGCATGATGTGGGACAGGAATTCCATTTCGAACCCGAGATTGCTGTGCTCACCGCTCATGAAAGATATCATCGATGGTTCAACTCCACGCTAGGAGACTTTGGGCAAATGTCGGTATTTCCTTTACACGCTTTGCTGGTTTAATAAACCCTAAAGGCAAATGTTTACGGAAAGAGAAATAGAATACAACTTGCAAGTGCAATTGCAATTGCAAACATAACCTCTTTTTTCCCTCATGAAGGAGACCTTGGCAAATTTTTGCTATATGCACCCACATAGGTGTGGAAACGCCCCATGCACAGACTGCAGCGCATACGGCCATCCAGGTACCTAAAGTTGGAAGAGACAATTTCATGTGTAAAAATCCAAGTGCCTACGGAATACTTATCTGATTGAATGAAAAAAAATTGTGATGTTACATGTTAGTGTTGGTTTGCGGTGGTTGGATCAAAATTCAAACGTGGAAGAGCAACTTCCGCTCGCCTGACCTGGTTTTCCGTTTTGCTTATCTTGGGATTTTTTGTACAGACTTACACGAGCCACATTCAAAAGCTTTCCGGGTTAATGCTATATCAGATTTGTCGAGTTTACTATAACGATTGAATACTTACATGCTAGAGAGGCTGGGCATTTCTTGCAGCAGAGTCCAGTACTGAGGTTCCAAGGTGTGACAATTGATCAGTTGGTGATGGATCATTTGCATCAAGCTTCTGTGCAGCCGTGTCTTGACATGATGTATGCTAGCTTGCTGGTGCTATCAGCTTGCTTCCCCTCTGTGTCTTTGGCAAAATGGCATGACACTGCTAGCTCCATGCGCGTGGAGCAACACAACTTTGCACATCAGACAAGCATCTATTTCATGCACATGCACCGGTGCTTGCTGCTGGAAGAGTGCTTGTGCACAAAGAGAGCTCACACACACACACACACACACACACACACACACACACACACACACACACACACACACACAAACTCACAAACATGCATGCACTCACGCATATGCACACACGCATGCACTCACACACGGGCACACATGCATGCACGCATGCATGTGCACAAACATACACACACACATGCACACTCACACACACACACACACACACGCACACACACCACAGGGCGCATGGCACGCAGCAGGAGCACCAGCAGGAGCACCAGCAGGAGCAGCAGCAGCAGCAGCAGCAGCAGGAGTAGCAGCAGTTGGAGCAGCAGTGGCAGCAGCAGCAGGAGCAGCAGCAGGAGCAGGAGCAGTAGCACTTCACGCTCTCCCTCACCGCCCCCTAAAATTAGGGAAGAACCACGCAGGTTTCCAGAAAGCAGAAACACTGCTGGAAGGGAGGGAGGGGAGACTGACAGGGACAGGTGTGGTTTAAAGAATGCCCTGTTAAGGGGAACATGCGAAGCTGCAGCAGCCTAACCAGCATGCATGCTATGCATTACCCTCTGGGCTCATCACTTTGGGTTCTTGCTCTCGTATCTGGCTAGTTTAGACTTTGCTCGTGTGTGTGTGTGTGTGTGTGTGTGTGTGTGTGTGTGTGTGTGTGTGTGTGTGTGTGTGTGTGTGTGTGTGTGTGTGTGTGTGTGTGTGTGTGTGAGAGAGAGAGAGAGAGAGAGAGAGAGAGAGGTAGAGAGCGAAGAGAAAAAGAGAGATGGTATACCGTGTTCTTTACCTAGCCCATAAGTGCATTGTTTGCGTGTCTCGGTTGAACCATGGAGCCTGGTCAGTTTGATGCAGTCACATGCGGCGCCATTTTCCTATTGGCTGCATCTCCAGTGCTTGAAATGCATAGTAGGACTAATATGTGACATTAATGGTTTGGTTGACGCATCATGCAAGATCAGGCATCCACATCACCTGTCAGGTAACCTAGGCATGTTGGGCCTCCCTGTTGATGGCTGTTACCTATGGATGTCATGCACGTATGCCTCTGCATATCCTTCTCTCCTATAGACTGACTTCTTTGTATAAGCATGTGGTTTAAATAAATACATCCAAGGCCCGTACCTGTGGTGCAGATTACATCTGCATGAGCCCTTTGATTGAGAGAATTGGTCTCCTGCCATTAAAAGCTCCTGCTTGTGCTGAAAGAGACCGAACAATAAAAGGGGTGCGCGCGCACACACACGCACACACACACACACACACACACACACACACACACACACACACACACACACACACACACACACGTGCAGCACACGGCCCGCACGCCCTATTGTACGGAGGCCACAGGATGTGGAAAACGTTCGTGATGTAGACAGCAGGCAGGGAAATGCGCACCGCTCCTCATTCGCGCATGAGCAAGACCAGGACAGGCGGGATAACAGGGGCCATGGAGGAGGTAGTGGTAGCAGGTGAGGGGGAGTGACATGACATTACGGCTTTCAATTTGCAGAACTTCCGCCGCAATGGCAAGGGGCCGTTCCCGACTCTGTGAGAGCTTTAAAATTGGAGGGTGTTGTGCACGTCACCATGAAACTGATGCACATCACTGAGCCCGTGCATCACAAGTACCTCATGCCAGCGATGGCATATGCCAGCTTGTTGTGCGATTGCCGCAGATCCTGGTGCAGGTGCTGTCACTGCTTTGCCTTTTTTTGCATATTTACGAGGCTTTGTTTGGACCTATCTGCTGTGAGAAGCATCATACCTGTCTTGCATATGGAAACGCAGGCGCAGCCGGTCTAGGGAACGTGTGGGAGGCAGAGGTGGTGGCGTGGCCGTGAAGCGGGAGCGCAGTGCATCAGCGGACAGGGCTGCGCTGCGTGATGCAGGGGAGGATGCTGTTAGGGAGCACAGCAGGCGACGCAGAGGGGAGGCAGGGGTGGCGGCAGTGAAGCGGGAGCCCAGTGAGGAGCGGCCGAGGACCAAAGAGACGGACAGAGAGAGGGACCGGGACAGGGACAGGGACAGGGACAGGGACAGGGAGAGGGACAGGGACAGGGAGAGGGAATGGAGAAGAGAGAGGGAACGGTGGGAGCCAAAGAGGGAGCCAGATGGGAGGGAAAGAGATCGGGGGAGGGAGGGAGGGGAAAGGGACAGGGACTGGGGGAGGGAGAGGAGGGAAATACACAGGAACGGAGACAGGGAGGACGGGCGTGGTAGGGAGGACCGAGAGGTAGGGTGGTCATGCTTTTTTCACACAAGAGAGTCCCTGTGAGCGCTTGTGTTGTGATCGTGCATTTCAGTGGTGTGCGGGGGGAAGTTTAGATAGGAAAGAGTGGTAGATGCCTGCCTGATGCTGTGTGTCCTCAGCTACCTTGTAAATTGCTGGAAGGGGAAGTGGAGTGGCACAATGCCATGAGTCCCCTCAAACAATCGCAAAGCTCTTGTAAAGCATGTCCTTTTTTTATTGTTTGGGTGGTTGTGTCGAATTAACTTGCCCAAGTTAATGCATTGACTTACCTGTGAAGGACGTTCACCTGGAATCTGTTGCAATTCATTGTACAGTGCAGAGTCTATAAAGCCAGGGCTCCCTGCAAATATGTTGCAAATTTGTGCGGCTTCTACATCCTTGCGTGACTCACTTCAACCTCAAATTTCTGCTTTTTCCTGGGTCCTTTAGTTTCAATGCTACAATTTCTGCTCCTTTCCATTTTTGCTCCTTGGAAATTTTACTTTGGACTTTTTGCATGTTGCTGCAAGATGTACTGTACTGCAAGCTTCACCTCACCCCATTCCCCTCTCTACCCAGAATGTGGGAGTACACAGTTTTTTCTTTCTTTCAGAAATGCTTCTTTTGTTAGTTTGACCCTAAATGTTGCAATTGGTGGGGCTGACGCTGGGAGGTGGTTGCCAAAAAAGTGCCTTTACCGCCTGATTTTACTGGTGTGAAAAACGTCAGTGTTTGTGCCCTTGGACAGGCGGCAACGGATAGGCATGGCAGCCGGAGGGATAGCAGCAGAGCTGCTCTGCCAGTGGCTGTGAAGCGTGAAAGCAGCCGTAGCCCTTCACGCAGCAGAGACAGGGTGAGTTGTATGGTGCTTGCTGTGCATAAAAGCGCCATACATAGAAAATAAATGGGAGGCTTGAGAGTCAGGTGCGTTCCTGATGATGAAATGCTCAAGCCTTTCAGCTGCCTGGTCCCTGGTTTGGTGTCTGCATTAAATACTCAGACCCTTGCACCTTGAAGATGCTGTCTCCCACCCATTTGCGACCTGTGAGTGCTACCTACCACTGCTTATATCGATGTCATGATTGGAAAGCATACTCATTAAACTGAAATGTGCACAAGTGCCTTGAGGCACTTCCATGTTAATCAATCAATTAAGATCCAACAAACAATTCATTAGTCTACAAGGCTCTTCAACGGGAAGCTCCCTCATGTTAAAAGAAGCAGAGATGAAGCATTTAAAAAATGCTGCTCCTGGACAGACCTGTTATTCTATGGAGTAGTGGTTTGTACTCAATGTGCTTATTGCGTATGGATGCAGGGTGGGCGTCAGCGAGAGCGCAGCCCTGGTGCAGCTGATAGGGCAGACAAGCGGCATATGTATGAGGACCGGGACCGCCGCTGTACTCAAGAAGGCGCAAGGAGTCGCAAGGGCATGGACAGGGCAGAGGAGGATTTGCCCCTGCCTCCTCCCCCTCCTATGCCACTGCCTCCGCCTCTGCCAAGAGGGGAGGGAAGTGGTGGTAGGGGTGGAGGCCGTGGAGCAGGTGCGAGACCATTCTACTTGTCTTGTAGGCTCCGTCTTCTTGCCTTAAGGCTAATTCAAGACAAAATCGCTTGAAATTCTGCCAACTGCAATGTTGCACCTGCAATTTATTATTCTAGGTGGTCTGTATCACCACACATAATATTGTGTGCGCAAAACTTCTTTTAGTACTAAGTGTGCGGTAGTGCATGCTTGCGGAAATTAATAAAGTGTGAGCACCCCACCCAACCCTCGCCCAACATTCCCCTCAGCAGCCCTCCCCTTGCAGCAGCCTCTCTGCAGCACTCCCCTTCACAACAGCGACAGCAGGGGAAAGCACCAAGGGAAAGAAAGTAGTGGCAGCATGCTGCGCAGTGGAAAGGTGAGCAGCAGGGTTCCAATTCAGCAATTTGTTTAATGGAATCATTTGTATGGAAGGAATTTGAGCGGGACGAGGTGGTGGAGGAAAACAAGTGAAAGTGTGACTAACAGGCACCTAGACCTAGAGGTTCAATTTAAATGCAAGCAAGGTACCAATTTTGGCTGAATTCAACTCAATGCTTAGTGTTAAAGGTCATGTGGAGTGTGTGCGACTCTCTTGTTCATTTCATCACGAACCCTAAACTTGTCCCATTTGGTGAACTCTGCTTTGCGCTAGGCCCTCATCCTTGTGCGCTAAGCCGGCCAAACTCATCCCCTGTGTGCCTTAACCCTCCAGCTGCATCCCCAAAATCGGTAGTTGCTCAGTTCTTCTCAAAAAAGAAAAGTGGCACCTACAATTCCTTGGCATTGAAATTGAGGTCTTGGCCAGGTGGCCAGGTGAAACCATAGCTGGAGAATGCCCCATAGTTGCTCTTTGTGGGCACTGACTCCTTGAAAGGCACATAGACCCCCCCCCTTTAACCACTTCGCATCAACAGGGTACCTATTGACAAAAACAACTAAAGGACTCCAATGATGTATTAAGAATACTGTAGGCTCAACAAAATTCTAATCGAGGGCCTCAAAATGTCGAGACACCCCTTGCCCCCCCCCTTATCCCCCAACCCCTCCAAAGGGGCTCATACATGTACCAGTGGAAAGCTTTCAAGCTCAGCACTCCATGTGTATAGTGCTTAAAAGGATTGGCACTTGAGGTCCAAAATCTACATGGGAACTACTCTCCTGCCTGTTGTGCAGAATTTTTGGTGAAGTCCCTATCATGGGTTGTTAGCCTGCTTTCTGGTGAACTCCACACCTGCCCTTTCAGCACACCCCCGGTCTGATACTTGACATGTAGTCCCAGAATTGAATTAAAGGCAAACCTGCAGTGTCAGGGAGAAAGGGAAGGCCGTTGTTGGTGAGGTCAAAGCTCTTTGAAGAACATTTTGGAGGCCAGTTTTATGGCCAGGTTCAACCAGCCCATCATTCATGCTGAAATCCAACATGTTTTGGAGGCACTTAAATGACCAGGCTTCATCAGCCCACCATCATTAAAGCTGAAACTCAACGCGCTTGCCATCCAAGAGCTGTTGTTGGGCGTGCTAAGTTTTGACGATCCTATGTGCAGCTAGAAGAGTTTGGGAGCAAAGGTTCCATCAGTTTTGACCTCTCCAGCCAGACCATCTGAGGCTTCTGAAATGGCTCCGCTCAACGCAAGAGGTCCTGAGCATACTTGTGTGTGTGCCCTTGTGGGGTCCTGTCTCTGGAGGTGGCCCGGGCCGGGGACCTCGCAATCCGCTTGCAAACCATCTAATTTGCTGCTGGGTCGACGGAATTACATGATTCCAATCGTGATTGATCAATCTTTTCATTTTGGCGACTGCGAATCCTCAATTTTGACAACTGTGTGCTATGCACTGTGAGTTGAGAGGGACTTGTTTGATGGTGTGATGAGGAGCAGGGCTTACTCCCTGCCCTGGTTTGTGGATCAGTGAGTTTCCTGTGGTTAGGAGTTAGGCCTTAGGCTTAGGCCTGCTGCTAAACTATTTTGAAGGGCAAGCAATGTATGACTGGGGCAGCTGGCGCACGCCTTGACACATGCACTTAGGCCTGCTGCTAAATTATCTTGAAGGGCAAGCAATGTATGACTGGGGCAGCTGGCGCACGCCTTGACACATGCATGCATATACCAAGAAGCCTTAATCTGCTACAGGAAAGGAGTGTTGTTGCCCCAGGCAGGGCTGGCCTCGTCAATTTTCAGCATCGCTTGCAACACATTCTTCTCTTGCCATTTAAGGAAAATGCTGAAAATGTGACATAGAAAACCTATGTCCGACCCAAAACAGTGTCATGCAATTCCTATTTTTGCATTGCTATTGTTTTGGTACAAGGACGCTAGGTCAAAGCCCTTTTGGGTGCACATAATTCTCTGCAATGAAGATTTGGTTGGGGAGTGTGAGGTTTATGCTGTGGCTGTTTTAGCATGTTGCCTCAAACCTTGAACATTCAAGCTATATTGCTACAGAAAGGCATATTGAAAGGTGGGGCGAATGTATAGAAATACCTTTCAGAGGCCTCAGTAGACCCCCTCTTGTAGAATGTCAGGTGGGTGCAGGTGGACTGCCAGGGCTCATCTCTAATTTTAGGCATTTTTAGCATACCCCACTATGACCTGACCTCCAATTGACCCCATCCTTCTGCTGGTGCTGTTCATCACTTATTATGCAGAATTTGGGTTTCAGATGGTCGCAATGAGGGAGGATGTGTGGGACCCCATCCTGGCCCAGGAAGGGGAAACCATCCTCCTCCTTGAAGCCATCTGATGGTGCAGTACACACCGCTGCAATGTATATAGTGCCTCTGCATGCTCTTGGGTCTTGGGACGGAAGCAATTTGACCCCATTCCTACATCCAAGCATGCAATGCTCCCTTTTCTCAACGCAAAATATACATGGTGGCACCCTCCCCCAAACTGTTTCATGGATATTGTCCCAGGCGCAAACAAAGGACAGACCGCTGCAAAAGATGGTGGCCTGAGAAATCCCTGTGAGGCCTTCTTCCTTTCAGAAGACCAGAAAATTTGGAAAGCACCTATCAGTGAAGATCCCTTCTGCATGTGAAATGAAAGGAGGAATTGAGATTTAAAGCAAACTCAGTCATGGGGGCACTTGCTCAAAAGGATCTCTCTTTCAATACATGTTCCTTTTGAACAATGTGAGGCTTGAGTTTGGGCAGGAAAGAGGGCTAAGTTTGGCGCCCATTCTGCTGCGCAGAAAGCTTTGCACCTCAATAACCGCTCCGAGCGTCCATGGTTAGGGGCAGTGAGGATGACATGATGCGCCTGAAGGATGCAAAACCAAAAAAGACAGACATGTTAACACATACATACATACCTGAGCCAATGAATAAAATTGCTTGCACAAGCCATTTGATGCAATGAATATATGACCAAGTCCGCACGCAATCATGTACAACGTGTTTGCACTTTGTATATCCATGCAGTATGTGCTCCCTGGCTCTGCTGTCAGCACTGGTTACGCAATGTTGCTTGCTTGTTTGCTTGCTTGCCTGCATAGGCCGAGGAGGCAGGGGGCCCATGGAGCAGTGGGGCCGGCCTGAGGACGTAGCACCTGCACCCCCCAAAGCAGCACCGGAGGCGCTGCAGCCTAATTTGGGCCTGTCAGGAAAGCTGGCAGCAGAAACTAACAAGGTCAGTCTGGCCAGACGTGACAGCATTCCGCTTCCAGAGCAACCACGTGTATAGAATTGCCTGCAGCACGAGCAGCAGGTGCTTTCAAGGCTGCAAGTCAGACATAATTTAAGAGTTAGGCAAGTATTACTAGCATGTTGCCTCCTGTAAGGTGTGATGAACAGCTTTACATGCAGTATTAACCATTTTTAGTTGTTGCTCAAAAATCCTATTCGGCTTTAAAAGAAATGGGTTGAACACAATTATCGTCTTTGGAGTAAATTCCTTTTTGGTGAAGCCCCATTCATGGGGCGTAAGCCCCTAGGTTTGCCGGCTTCCGGTAAAGTTCACACCTGGCTGCCCTGGCCTGCCCAGCGCACCCCCCGCCCTGAAACCCGGCATGCAGGCCAAGCAAAAAGTTTTAAGCAGTCCTGCAGTTTCAGGGGGCCGTGGGAGGCAGTGGCTGGTGCCATTGAAACTTTATTGAAAACCTTTTTGGCAGTCCTTGGCCAGAGCCATCAGCCCAACCCCCCGCCATGAAACTTGGCATGCAGGCCAAGCAAAAAGTTTTGTCGGGGCAGCCAAGTTTTGGTGACCTAAGGTGCAGCGGGCAAAGTTTTGGAGCAAAGATTCAAAAAAATTTGGTTTTGACTTTCCCAACCCTGCCACCTCAGGCCCCCGGAACAGCTCCAGTCGACACAAACTTCATCAGCATACTTTTGTGGATGCCCTTGCTGGGTCCGGGGTCTGGGGGTGCCCGTTCCGGGGACTTCGCAGTCTACCTGCAGACCAATCCAGCTTGTCCCTGAGCCAATGAATTTGCATAATTCCACTTGCGATGGGATATTTAAATTGTGTTGTACCAGTGGTGCGAGTTGCTGCGTGAATAAAGAGGTTAAGGCACGGAAGTTTACTGATGCGATGCGGAGCAGGACCTGCACCCCCTGCCCTGGTGTATGGATGAGGTGGGGAGTCTCTGGTGTATGGTCTGCTGTTGATTGTCTAAGGGGAGCAAATAAGCAATGAATGGTATGAGCAGCTTGCATGGTGCACACTCAGCTATGCATGCATATGTGCATGCATGAACAAGGCATGGTCTGCAGGAAGGTACAGTTGTTACCCCAGGCCCACTACATATCAATGCCACCTCTGTGTCAGGGAGGGCAGGCTTTGCCAATTTTTCAGGGTCGCTTGCGACACTTCCCTCACTTGTCAAATTTGCGCTCCTGTACCTTAAGCTGCTCTTGTGTTGCCTAATCATGCTGTATTGATAGATATTTCGGTGGGGCACTGTTAAAGCGTGCTGGTGGAGGGACTTGATGGGGCGGGTGTTCAAGCCTATGCAGGAAATGACGTCGCTTCACAACTGCTGCATCCTTTGGACTTGAACACATCCCTGGATGCTGCTTAGCATGACGCGTCTATTAATAGTCCTATGAGGCTAATCGGTTGACTGTACGAATAGCAGTTTGTTTGATGATCTTTCAGGAAAATTCTTGGTTCCATACCTACAGGCGCAGGCTTTGCCATGCCCGATTTCAGGTTCTGGAATGATGCAGGGATGCCGAGATATGTTGATTGTTAATAAATTGAAAGATTTTGGCTTGACAAGAAGGAGGTTGTTCATGGAAACGGCCAGGAGTGAGCAGAGGTGTAAACTGTTCTCTAGCAATAGAGGTCTTGTCAAAATTATAATTTCGACAAATGCTAAGATTAGTGTCGAAACTACAATCAGGAAGTAACCACCTGTTATGGAAAGGCATTCACACCTTTTTCTGACAGTGGAAAGGCCGTCATGTGTTTGGGCCACAAACCTCTCTGATGAGTAACTTACACTATGCACCAGTTGATTTGATGTGCCATCAGGGTTGGGTTATACGTAAAATGGCATTGAACGTATTGTAGAGAATGACGTTTCAACGCGTTTGATTTATGGGCGGTGCCTTGCAGGCCCAACCTAATGTGTCCTAACCTTCCACCAAAAAATGCATCATATTTACAAATTAAGCATTAAAACCACCAACACTGGCTTCTTACAGGCTTCTCGACTTGTCCTTAGAATGGAAGTACTCTGCCTGTGCATCCCAACTTCACTTCAGCTCTTGGCCCCCGGTTAGACCCTTCATCCAAACTCCTCCTCAACTCATAGCCAGGCTCCCTATCATTCCATGGCAGCAGGATGGAGCCTCCTCCCTCCCTGCATGCTGGAGCGTCTGTGATGGCATCCGTAAAAGCACCAGCATTGTGTCAGCCTTCCCTTATGCAAGTTCCCTCAACAGCCATGGGCAGACACTTGGACTCGCCTATCATGTTGGCATCATTGATATGGCCTTGGGGTGGAAGAGTGGGTTGCCACTCTTAGGGGGTTGGGTGCTACCAAGGGAGGCTCTCACACCCGAGACCCTCCCTCTCCAAAATTGCACCATAAAGATGCGTTTATACTTATGCGTATTTCACGCGCTAAAGCATGTACAGCTGCCCCCGAACCCGCATACGACGCAACCCTGTGTGCCATATTTCATCTTCAGGTCGGAGGAGTAGAGTTGAAGTACCAAGAGCCACCGGAATCATGTGCTCCAGACAAAAAGTGGCGCCTCTACACTTTCAAGGGGGACAAGCTTGAGGGTGACCCAGTCTACTTGCACAGGTGACTAGTAAAGATCTTGATGCATTTATGTGTGTCAGCCAGAGCAGGGATAGGAAAAGGGTGCTTCCCTTACATACACAAGCAACTCCATTTTGAATTTCTTCATTTGCATGTGCCAGATTCGTCCCAGTCATGTTTGCCATGTATTCTTGCCAGCATGTTCGACAAGCCCCCCCCCCGGTTTGGCGCAGCTTCGCCCAAACACAACATTAATGTTCAGGAGCTGTGTTCAAAAGTGAAAGAGCGCTCTCCCTTGCGCATGTGCTTAGACCAGCTGTCCAAATTTTAGTACCCGCTCTGGTCTGCCAGGGAGGTTCCTTTGCAGCAGTTCTTTGCTTATATGCATGTTTGCATGCAACAGCCTGCTCTTGTGTGCTCCTTTTGTGCGCCAGGAGCCCCTTCATTCTTTTTGGGCGCGACAAGTCTGTGGCCGATCTGCTGTGCGCACACCCCTCCATAAGCAAGCAGCATGCGGTGCTACAGTTCCGCAAGACAGCAAAGCCAGATGACTTTGGGATTGAGCAGGTGGGGTTAGTTTAAGCAGCGGAGCAGCTTCTGTTTGTTACAGTTGTATTCTGTTTGGAAACCTAGATAGGAGTACTCCTATGCACTTGTGCATGATCATGGGTGCCAAGTAGTGGCGTGTGCTGCAATGATTGGCTTGGACCATCATTTTCTGATCAGTTTGGTGCCCTAGTAGGGAGTAGTGCTGCTGCTCCGTGTTTGCGTGCAGTGGGGTATTCGGCCTTACCTCATGGATCTTGAGACAGTGAATGGGACCTACCTCAATGGGGAGCGTGTGGAGCCTCTGCGGTACTATGAACTCATGGCACAGGTGCGGTGAGAGAAGCTCTTTTATATGTGGTAGCGCAAAGGCCTTGTGGAAGGGGAGCCCACCCCGTTTTGCACTAAATCTTTCCATGTGTTTGTAATAAGGGAGCCTGAACCCCATTACATCATACAATGTTCTTGTCAGAAGTATACCCTTAGCTGGCTGTTCCTGCTTTTTGTGTGAAGGTATTATGTGCAACAGCACACCAACAAGGTGTGACATCACCCATCTCCAAACTTACTTGTCAAGATGCTAAGGCAACTTGGTTTCTCTCTGCTAGCACTTGCAAAAAATATGTGTCACAACTTGTCTCCTGCAAATGTGGGTCAGCCGGTTGAGCCCTACTTCCTTTTTAAGGCCAGTTAGTGTCCCACAGGAAATTTTTGTACTCAACTTTAACAATGAGTAGTATTGCAGGCACTGCCTGTGAGGGGACTGTCAAAACCTGGTCGTTGTTCTGAAGTGTGCTTTAAAAGCTCACAAATGGTTGCATGCACCTAAGAACCCTCTTGTCAGTCAGTCTCTGCAGTTAACGTTTTTGGTTATGGCCCTTTTTCAGCATACGCCAAAGGAATTAGCGCCTTGACTGGAAATGCCGTACGTTCATGACCAATTGGTCAGGCTGACCCCAGAAAAGTAGTTTTTGCAGTTCGTCAGCGATTCGTCAGGGAAGAGAATTTTTTTTCCGGGAATTCGTTCTGGTTTTGCTCAGGAAATGAGGGAGTACAATTGTTTTTTGGGGTTCGTTTAGGGTTCATCTGAGGCTCCAGAATTACTTTTTAAGTTCGTTTTGTGGCTCAGAAGGGTTTAGATTTAGGGTTTAGATTTAGTTTTAACAAGGGTTTGTTAAATTAATTAACAAATTGGTCGTGAACAAACGGTATGAATTGCTGGGGCCCTCTTATGTTTGTTGCATTCAGCCGCTTTGAAGGAGCACACATACAGAAGGTCTGGCCAGGAGCCTTGGGGCCACCATGTTGGCCACTTTTTTCCTTGCCAATCTTGTAGTTGTCAGAAGCAACTTTGGCACCATGACATTCATGTGCATAATTGGGAATCTCCTTCCTTCCCGTTACAAGTGTTTTGGGGGAAAAGCAAAGCATTGGACCTGGATTTTGTTAAGGTTTGGGTAAAGAGGGTTAAGCATTTGTCAAGAGAGGCTTTTAAGAAGGTCAAAGAGGCCCAAAGAGGCTGTTTTCAGCATTTTTTGCTCGATGCTTGGCCTCAACACCAACCCCTTGTTATGACTTTTAAATGCTAATGTGTCCTTCATTACCCCTAACACCCCCACCTTTAGGGCTCGAGGTTGAGTTCAGCCTCAGGTCCCTGAGTGCCATTTGCTTTTCTTACTTTTTTTTTTCTGGAATTTGTAAATGCATCTGAGAAAGGTCTGCCGCTTGGAAATGTTCCTTTCTTGATTAATAAAATTTGGGCTCTAAGTCAGCTCAGCCAAGCTATGTGTGAAAATGAGGAGTTAATGCCCCGCTGCAAACTGAGTATGCCAAGTGGTTGAGGGTGCCTAAACTGGTGCTTCTGCATAAAAAAAGTGAGGGTGGGGCTCTAGGATTGAGCCATGGGCATTTTAGGTCATTTTTGACCATTTCCAGGAATATGGTTGCCAAAACACTTGCTCTGGCCCAAATTCTACCCATATTTTGGCTCTCAGGTAGGTTTTAGGTCAAGCCTGATCCTTCAGAGTGAAAAAAAAGGGGGGGCAAATTTTGGTCTGGAGCACTTAGAGCATGGTCACCTGTGCGCACCTGCTAGGCAAAAGTGGTGTGAACAGGGAAACCAGGCAAGCACTGTGTTTGGCCACAACCTGAGTATGAGGACTTGTTCAGCATGCTTTCTAGGTATGCCTGCCGAGTTTGGGGGCCCAGGTGAGCAGGGAGTGGCTCCTGGCGAGCAGTGACAGCTGGGCGTTTGACTGAAAAACTCCGCTCTTGTCAGCCCGCCTGAGCGTGTGCTCACTTGATAGACGCATGCTTTTGCACCTGAAGATGGAATTTGAGGGAGCAACATGCTGAATTTTCAAACTTTCTTTAAATATTTTATCTGTCCCAGCAAAAGTGTCGCGACTCCAGATGGTGCAGTGGTTGGTCTGGAGTTTTTACTCGCCATTTTTCCTGCCAAAATTGAGGTCCGGGGAGCGATTTTCTGGACCCCCGCCCCAACCCCCCGGACCCCCCAGGATGTGCTCCTGATAAAGTGCCCAGCCATCGCTGCTGGTCAGGTAAGCCGGCGGGGAGCTTCCTGGAGACCCCATTTTGGCAGGGGTTTTCCTTGATTTTTGGCCCCACACCCTGGGCATCCCCCGGCACAAACTGAGTATGCAGAGTTGCTAAGATAGGTCTAGACAAAGGTCCTGCATACTCAGAATCATCTGGTTGCAGTGGGGCATTAACTCAAACCTACTTGGCTGACCCGACTCTAAGTTTTGAATTACATACCGTCCTTTTCATTCAGGTCAGAAGCACCATTGAATGCAAGAACAAGGGAAAAACTTATGGGCAAGAGCTGCCTTGAGCACGGTTTTATTGTCTTTAGTTGGGACTGACCAAAAAGTATGAAGCTTAGGTAACCTTGAGTCTTTTAAATAGTGCTTTTGAAGAGCTTGTTCAGCAATTGACCCGGAGGTGCTCCCAAATGCTCAGGCAAGTTTCCTATAAATTGGGTTACAAAATAGGCCTAAGAATAAGAGGCTTGCCAGATGCAGGAGAGGAGTTCTGCAGCTCATGCAACCAGAGTGCAAAGCTTGCTTTTCTCTTTCACCCTGCCTTTCTGCCCACAACAATGGTAACTGATACGAAATTCAGATATACTAGAGGGCTTTTTTTATTTTGCCAAAAGGAGCTTACAATGTGCAAGCTCAGCAAAGCAGCAGGGAAAAGAAGCAAGGCTACATGCATAGGGGTCGGCGTTCAGTCTATAACGTTATATAACGTTATACACAAATTCATTATAACCAGTGCCAATACCGCAAAGGCAATTTCCGGCCTCACAGACTGCCGAGTACATAAATTCTGACTCTAGCTCTTATGAGTACATCGAATGAGAAGCAGAAATGGATGATGCTCGATGACAATGGGAAGCAGAGACAAGTGTGGGGGGGGCTATTAAGACTAGGGTTGGCCAGTTCCGTAGGTGTGTAACATACAAAAACCGGGACGGAAGTACAGGTATAATACAGCCCCCCCCCCCCCGCGTAGCCATATTCCGTACGACCCCGTCTATACGGAATCAATACGCATTTGACGGCAAAAGTCCCTAGCTTCGACTACCTTCGATGAGGATTTGGACTGCAAGGGGAGCATGGGCAGCTCCACAAGTGGAGCCCTCTCTCAGGATATGGAAGCACACTATCACCAAAAGCAGCAGGAGGCTCTGCTGGACTTGCACTTCATCCCAAAAATTGCTTTCAGCACACGTCACTACAGCAGCTGCTGGGCGCAACTGGTTGGCGTGCACGCACATACAGCTTTGCGCAACCAGCTGAGCAGAGAAACAGCATAGAGCTGATGTACACCAAGGTCAACATGCCTGCCAGCTGGTATAGTTAGGTGGCAACTTAGCAGAAGCAGATTAAATTGAAGCTAAGTAAAGTTAGCTATCAGAAGCAGGACCAGGCAGTGACCCCTTTGTTTCCCCTTACGTAGGGTATATAACGTTATTTGAAGAGTTTTAAGCTAGGAAAATCTCTACTTTCTTCTTTTTTTGGATCCAACTTTTGGGAGTTTCTTTTTTAAAGGGTAATACACCTACCATGAAGTTTTGGGGTCAGGTATCTTTCCCCTTGGGGTAGATCTGCAATCCTATAACATTATATCTATAACCATTTTCAGTATATTCTGTTATATAACGTTATATACTTATATCTTATCTAGAAAATACGGTATACGCCGATCCCTATGCATGCATATTAAGCCTGCGCTTGGGGGCGCTTGTGGGACCCTTACTTATGTGTGACTTGGAAGTGGCATACAGGTCGTCCCCAAGACAACCCCCCCCCCCCCCTAACTCATCTCATTTAGGTGTTCATGCCTCCTGCATTTGTCCTTGCATTCTTTGAGCATGCCAAGCATTGTTTTATGTCCCAAGCATTGAGGACACTGAAAAGTTGGCATGTGGAGGTTCTCTGTGTGGCCCATAGTCTGACGCCACAACCTAAGCCTAAAATGGGTGATGTACTGCCGGAGACTTTCAAAACCTTTTCTGAGTTTAAGGGTTTGCATTTTGGAGCAAAGGGTTACAAGGGGAGTTGGCCTAAAGCCCGAGGCTGGCTGATTGGCTCCTGGTGAAACATTCTCATCCAGCATCAAAAATTGAAACCAACTCTGACAAAACATTTGAAAATCTGTACGAGTCTTGATTTAGGAAAGCATTGGTCTCAAGATCATTCAAAACGTGGAAGCTCACCAGGAAAGGATCAAAGTCAGGGTCTGGAAGCTGGGCAAAAGTATGTAATGACTCAGAAAGATCAATGAACAGGTCCTTGTCTTTTCTGCGTTGCTTACACGCCTCAACGCTGTTCACATCCTGGACTTCAGCACACTCACACTAATCACAAATTTTTGAACCACCCAGCCATTTACAGGACTTTATTTGGAGCCAAGGTCTGGTTTGGCATGCTGGAAACACCGGGGTGTGGCTCAGGTGGAGCTCTGTGCACCAAAACTTGCACTTCTCTCAGTTGGACACACCAACTTTTGTTTCAAGTATGCAGATGTTTTCTTAATAATACTTTAACAATTTTGGAGTGCAACGTGTGCCCAGTGCCTGCACTTCTAGGTCACCCCTAGTAAATGCCATTATTGAAAGGAACCTTGTTCAGGCCAAAACTGCAGCAGCAAGTTTGTGGGAAGTCTGGTAATTATGCAAGTGATTTTGGGTTGTTGCAAGGGCCCCTGGTGCTTGCCGGATTTGGTCCCATGGAGAGGCGTACAAAAGCAGGGAGGTTCGGCCAGGCCCTGATAATTTACCTCTGGGCCTGCTTTGTCCTGGCCAATACCTGGGGTTGTCAGCATCAATTTTGACGCCGCGGGCTGCCATGCTTAGCGCCAGGGAAGAGCTGCTGGGCTCTGCAAAATCCCTGAAGCTAAAAACTCGAAAGATTTTGTTTGTGGAGGCACATCCGAGACGGACAAGTGAGGGAAGCTTCGCATGTGAAGGTGAAAAATTGGCGAAGCCAGCCCTTCCTGACACTGAGGTGGCGTTGATATGCAGAGCCTGGGGTAAGGACAGGACCTGTCCTGCAGCGGGCCATGCCTTGTTCACGCATACATAGCTGAGCGCGTGCCATGCAAGCTTCTCCAGCCATCCATTGCTTACTGCAGGCTCTCCTGGGGCAATCAGCAGCAGACCACGCGCCAGAGGCTCCCTCATCCACACAGGGCAGGGGGTGCAGGTCCTGCTACACATCGCGTGAGCAAACTTCCGTGGCTTCACCTCTCTATTCACGCAGCACTCACATAATTACAACATAATCAATAATAATTATGTATCCCATCGCAAATGAAATTATGCAAACCCGCTGGCTCAGCGGCAAGCTGGAATGTTCCGCACGTGCCACTGCGAAGTCCCCGGAACGGGCAACCCCCGGGCCCCGGACCCAGCAGGGGCATCCAAATAAGTTTACTCATTTGGTTGCTGATGAAGTTTGTGTCAACTGGAGCTGTTCCAGGGGCCTGAATTGTAGTAACAGACCAGCTCCTCTCAGCTGCCAAAAGTAGAAGTGGTCTCTAAAACTTTGCCCATTGCGCCGGAGCCACCAAAACTTGGATGTCCCGGTGAACTTTTTGGCTGGTCCTGCATGCCGCATTTCAGGACAGATGGTAGGCTGCATGGCTGAGGCTAAGTGCTGCCTTCTAACCCATTCCAAACATTTTTCTACAGCTTTAGCCACGCCCCCCTGACACTGCAGGGCTGCTAAGAAATTTTGTCTGGGAGGGCAGTCAAAAGCTCAGGGCGAGGGGTGCGCTAGGTGGGCCTGGGCAGCCTGGAGCTTAACCGGAAGGAGACAAACCTAGAGGCTCACGCCCCATGAATGGGGCTTCGCCAAAATTGTAATTTTCAAGACATCTTTAAGAAGTTGTGACAATGGATTTCCAGTTTCCTTGCAACATCTCGCAATTTGGATTGTCACAACTTCTTCATTTTTATGCAGATCCGAAAAATGTATCCTCGCATCCGTGGTCGTCCACAAAAAGTTGAACTTTTTTGAGATCGAACACTTAATCCCATTAATTCTAAGGCCAAAAAACGAACTAATAAAATAATTCTGGAGCCTCAGACAAACTCCAGACAAATTCCAAAAATAATTTTACTCCCCAGTTTCCCTAGCAAAACCAAAACGAGCTTCAAGAAAAAATTCCCTCTTCCCTAACGAACCTTTGACAAACCTCTGACGAATTGAAAAAAAAACAATTTTTTAGGGGTCAGCCTGACGAACTGGTCGTGTACCGTACCTAATGTGGATCATTCCGCACCCCTAAAAAAAATAATTATTTTATGCATCCCGCCTTTACCCCGCATCCCCTTCAGTATTTATTTTAAAGTCTCCCGCATGTTCCCGCAGGGGCAATCAGCCCCCTTTTGCCCCAAGTACTGCATGAACATGCTCCATGCTGCTGGAGTATGTAAAGACTTGCAAGGATTGGCCATCATGCAAATTTTTGCAAGGATTGCATGCAATCCTTGCGCAAGGATCCCTTGCACTCAAAGGAAGGATGTTCAAAAGCGCATGAAAGGCGCACACAATATGAAGACCTGCTCAGCTGCTGAAACTCATTGGCCTGTGTCGTCTACTGCTGCTGCTGCTGCTGCTGCTGCTGCTGCTGCTGCTGCTCCTGCTGCTGCTCCTGCTCACTGGGAGGGGGCTTTAGTAAGCTTCCTATTCCTAGCTGTCGACGCCCCACCGGCGCCTTCGTAACTCATGCTTCAAACAAATCTCAGAAACAATTATTTTTCACTTTCACGCACATTCCCGCATGCTCAAAAGTAGTATTTTTCAGGTGTCCGCAGTCATCCCGCACCCCTTAAAAACATTATTTTTGCGGGATGATATACATTTCGTACGGTACATACAGTATTTAAAGGAAACCTTTCCCTATCGTCAGCACTCCTCTTGGCTGTCTTTGGCGCGCATCCCAAAACAGCCCCCTGCCAGCTCGCAGCAGGTGGCCTTCTGGGCACTCAGGACGCATTTTGGGGTCCACATGCATGCTTGGGGGTGCAGCTGGAGGGTTAGGGTACACAGGAGGTATGTTTGGCTGGCTGAGTGCACAAACATGTAGGCCTAGCGCGCAGCAGGGAGCACCAAACAGGACCAGGTCAACGCTGGAAATTTGCTTTCTCAACTAGCTTTTAGGTGTTATGTTCAGAAATGGCAGAGGTGGCCTGGCAAACGGCAGGATGTCACACAGCGTTGTGGCGCCTGGATCATAGGCTGTTTTGCTCCCATTTGGGCAGAAGAAGGTGGATTTTGAAACTTGCACCAAATGACCAGCGCTCCTGGACTTCAGCTGCTCTTAGGCCGTCTAACCATGCTGAGGTGTCAGAATTTGCGGTGGGACACTGGGTGAGTGTGCTGGTGGGGGGTCCATCTGACGGATGTGGCCGCGGACGGAAGGGCCTTGCCAGCTTGCCCATGCTGCAAGCTGCCGGCCCCCAATTTGGCACAGAGTTGCAGCAGAATACAATGCTACTATTCCAACTCAGGTGGGATCAATTGGTGGACTGGCTGGAAATTGGCAAATTGATTTATTCTTTTATTTGGAGCAAGTTTCGTGTTTTGGGGCTAGGACCTGGCCCAGCTTTGCACCAAAACTGCAGCGGGCATAAAAATGATTTGTTCAACTTTCAGGTCACGGGTTGGTGAAGTGAATGGGGAATAGCATCTGATTTTTTTTCTGTTCTTCATTCTGAGGATCCTGCTGACCACACACTGCACCTCACCCCACCCCCTTGGTGCCTCCTTGTAAAGCGAAAAATCAGATTTCCTGGTCCTGTAACGGTGCAGGGTGTGCAAAAACATGATAAAGAAATGTTGAGCGAGACAATTTTGCCTGGCTTATGGGGGTCTGTTCGTGGGGACGACCTAAATCAAAGTGGGCGCATGGCCTAGCTGGGCCGTGCACCTAGCATGCCTTTTATGTTTGGCCCTGGATTCCACAACATGAAATACTAGCGAGCCTCTTCCTTCGTTGTAGAATGCCTCTATTTAGGGAACAAGTTGGTGAGCTTGGTCTGCATGCCGAGTTTCAGGGCGGGAGGTGGGTGCGCGGGGCAGGGTAGCCAGGTGCAACCTGCATTGGAAGCTGGTAAATTCGTCGTTCGAACCTAGGGGCTCATGGTCCGAACCTAGGGGCCGATGGAAAAGGCTTTGCCAAGAACAGCTTTTCACAGAGGCCTCTTTTTGACCTCACTCCTGCATATGAGGCTTTTGTACGTCTGATTTGACAAGGTTGCTACGCTCTTGTATTTTGTGCAGGATGTCATCAAGTTTGGGCAGAGCACAAGGGACTATGTTCTCCTTTATGAGGAGCTGGCAACGCACAGATGAGGAAGGTTTATCGCTACACAAATTTAACACTTAAAATATGTGTTTAACCTTCTCTATGAAGAGGTATGTTTTCTCAATTTCACCTTTCTGAAAGAAAGATCTAGCAAACGTTAAACTTTATTGCATTTTCCCCTGCCATGCCATAGATAGCATGGCACCTCTCTACGCTTCAAGCACTCAGCGTGACAGCCAGCTGCTGTGAGGAAGGAGGAAAAAAAGAAAACAGAAGAAAACTACGTAGGCAGTGAAAACATCAATTAAGGAAAAGATGATACCTAGGGTCAAGGCACCGTGTATCCCCTCCTCCAAGGGAAAAAAATTAATGGGGATGAGGAGATTTACTAGCAATACCTTAGGGTCATGCGCAGGTTTGGGGGCAGCCGTACGCATTTTACCGCGTGAAATACGCTTACGTCGCATATACGCGCGTCGTTAAGGTGCAACTTCTTAGAGGGAGGGTCTCAGGTGGGAGAGACCCTTGGTGCACCCACCTGGCAACCCACTCTTCCACTTCAAGGCCATATCAACGATGCCAACAAGATAAGCAAGCCCAAGAGTCTGCCCAAGGGTCTTGAGGGGACTTGCTTGAGAAAAGACTGACACAATGCTGGTGCTTTTACAGATGCCATCACAGACACTCCAGCATGGAAAGAGGAGGCTTCAGCCTGCTGCCATGGAATGATAGGGAGTCTGGCTATGGATTGAGGAGGAGTTTGGATGAAGGGGCTAGTAGGGGTACAAGCGCTGAAGTGAAGTTGGGCTACAATGGTTACAGTGGTTACAAGGGGTTGGTCTACAGCCCGAGACTCTGGCTGATCAGCTCCATAGGCAGAGTGCTTCCACAAAGGAACTAACTAAATTTCAAAGGACTAGTCCAGAAGCTTGGAAGAAGCAAGGGTTGCTGATTTCTGTGCTCAACTTGTAAAGGAAAGAGAATAAATAACCTCTCAAGCTCGTTCTGAGGATGTCTTTTGATTTTTCCAAAACCAAGATACTGAGACTTATCGAAAGAAAGAACAGGAAAGAAAAACTATGCTTGCCAAGTCTGGCCACGTGCTTTAAGGAAAGGTGACCTGTTCTGAAAGGCAGGGCCCCACCACACAGACCAAGAGGAAGAGGAAGAGCAAGCAAAAAAGTCTACTCCAGCAAGTTGACCCCCACCATGGGACCTACGACACGGCTGTTAGATGGTTACAGAAGGTTACAGAAAAAATAAGGCCTCCAGTCAAAACGGATGACTGCTAGCCTGCTCGTAAAAAAAGCAATAATTCATGTAGGAAAGGAAAAAAGCTTGTTGTTGTTTTGATTTAAGAAAGAAGAGATACGATAAGACTGTACATGGTGAATGCCAGGCACGTAGGGAGCCACCCTATTGGAAGAGCGAGATAAAGAAAGGAGAGGACCAGAAAATAAGGGAGCACATTCAAGCCGAAGAGAACAGACATGGGGATGAGTGCATTTGAAAAGAACGTGTTGCTCATCCTGCACATCATCTTGGGCATCACATAGATCACAGGCAGGGGAATTAGCATCATCCCATGTGGCCTGCTCGACTTTCGAGGTATGGACACGAAGGCAAAATCGAGCCATACTGCGGACAATGTGTTTGGGTGAATCCAAGTAGAAGTATTTGGGCAGAATATAAGAATATGTAAGGAAAGGAAAGGAAAGGGTTACATAGCTGTACCTGCCTACGAGGGCAGCTTAGCTGAAGCATAAAGAGATGCTTGCAACCAAACCAGACCTAAGCTTGAAACTAAAAGAAAAGCTTGAAGGTCGTCCCCACGGCTGGCCCACCCCTGTCCTAGGTAGAAAGTGGCCATTTCCTGTTGCCTAGCATATCTCAGCATCCACTGCACCATTGTGGGACCTGAAAAGTGCATTGGACAGCTGAATTTTTTCTCTACAAGATTATGTAAATATCATGCAGGGAGGTGCAGTGTGTGATAAATCAAGCATATCGCCCAGCCTTTTCGAGGCAAAATTGGGGATGGGAGCTTGCGTGGGCGCGAGTGTGGCCCCAAAAAAGTGCTGTGACACTCAGATTAAAGCAAACCATTTTCCACACAGGCCACCGTTTGGCCTCATTTAAGTTTTTTTAGACGCTTCATGGTCCCCAGCCCGTGGAGATGTGCTCAAATTTCCGAGGGACGCTGTGGTTGCAAAGCGATGTCACTTCCGGCATCAGCGTGCACACCTGTCCTGATGGGTCCCCCACCAGCATGCTTTCCCAGTGGCCACCATGATTATATAACCTAAGAGCAGCTTAAGTCCAGGAGTGCTGGTCATTTGGTGGTGGTTTGAAAGTTCACCTTTTTCTGCCAAATTGGGTGCAAAACATCCTCTGAGCCACACAGAGCACCTCCACATGCCTAATTTTCTGCTTTGCTCATTACTTGAGACTTAAAATCATGATAGCGTTGCTCAGAGCATGCACAGAGGGGGATGTAGGGCCTGGGAGTGCAGTTGGCCACACTTAGGGTGGTCCAGCCGTGGGGACGACCTGAAGTCTACAACTGTTTTTGCATTGCTAAAAAACAGAGATATATGGGAAGCGTAGGAAGCGATGTATGGGAAGTTGCTAAAACTGTTTCTAAAAAAAACCATGCCACATTCTTGTACAGCCCCATGCTTGCCAGGATAGCAATGAGGTATGTGTTCAGCAACCAGATTTAGATTTTACACAGGGGGACCTTCAGCCAGACTGTTCGGCTGATCGGCCTGTGACTGGTCCTCGCCAGCCAACATACTGTCCATAAGCTCAGAAACAAACGAAGAAAGCTTGTTGTTGTGTTGCAAGAGGAAATCAGAAACATCCTGGACACTGGCTTGTTGTAAAAATGGTTGCTCCATTGAAAAATCACCAGAGAAACAGCTGAACAGGTAAGCGTACTTTCTTCTCAAAACACAAACATCTGCGTCTCTGCACACCAAAAGGGCATGAGCCTCATCTTGAATCTCATCACAAGAACAGCGATCACACAAAAGAGTGTTCTGAGTATCCCAAGCTGCTGTCTCCACCTTCAGTGTGTGTGCCCTAAGTCTGAAACGGCTAACATTCGTCATGACATGTGGAGACAAATCCAAATGCATGTGCCTTAGTAAACGGGCAGGGGCGCGCACGTTATGGTCAAAAGGCACTGCAAAAAGAGACTGGTAAGTTGCCAGCTTACTATATGTGTCCCGCGGGTTCACTCCCTCAACATCTCTCCACACTGCCCGCAGCCTGTGTCTGAGGTCATCAGTAAACTCTTGAATAGGGAGCAAAGGATTGACAGACATATGATCATTGATCAGCAACCAGAGGATTGACAGACATACGTGTAGCTCCAACAAAGCTTACATGTGCGCATACCCCAAACTCAGTATGTTAAGCCCCACAGCAACAAGAAACACCTTGTGTAACCCCATGACTGGCAGCAAT
>OU611762.1:10023752-10033752 GCA_914767535.2 Dunaliella primolecta | reverse complement strand
ACTTGAAATGGCTTATCCCTGTCTGGCACTACCAATACTGGTGCTGTCATGAGCGCATGCTTGATCTTCTCAAAGGCTTCAGCCTGTTCTGGCTTCCAGTTAGACCAGTCCAATGCTTTAGCAGCTTCCTTGGCACACATATCTGTTAATGGTGCAGTGATGGTGCTGAAATGGTACACAAACTTGCGGAAATAATTAGCAAGGCCTAAGAATGCCTGTAGTTCCCGCAAATTCTTTGGCCTCGGCCACTTCTTAATGACCGCAATCTTAATGGGGTCAACCTTGACACCATCCTTGCCCACAATGTGTCCTAGGAAATGCAACTCAGGCTTGTTGAACTCGCACTTGCTGAGCTTGGCCTTTAACTGGTGCTTCCTTAGAATAGCCAAAACTATCCGCAGATGTTTAGCATGCTCCTTTGAAGAGCGGGACATAACCAGAATATCATCCAGATAAACAAGCACAAACTTGCCAATGTGCTCCTGGAATATGTTATTCATGACCCTTTGGAAAGTAGCTGGAGCATTGGTGAGTCCAAAGCACAACACCTTAAATTGAAACTGCCCCATGGGTGTCAGAATAGCTGTTTTAGGCTTATCCTCATCAGAGATTCTAATCTGATGGTAGCCTGATTGTAAATCCAGAGAAGTAAACACTTTGCACCCATGCAACTTGTCCAGAAGATCATCTATCCTTGGCAGAGGATACCTATCACGCACAGTGATTTTATTAAGTGCTATGTAATCGATGCACATACGGAGAGAGCCATCCTTCTTGCTTACGAAAAGGACTGGCCATGGGCCATGGGGCACCATAAGGAGATACACTAGGTTCTATTAAACCTTTGCTCAGGCAATCCTGAATCTGCCTGTGTATCTCATCCTCCTCATGCTTGGTTAGCCGGTAAGGCCTACGAAAGGTTGGGGACGAACCAGGCTCTAGCCGTATGGTATGATCCACACCTGGCCTTACAGGGGGACAACTTGTAATGGGCTCAAATACATCCTTAAACTCATCCTGGATTTGCTGAACTTCCTCGGAAGGTAGTAAATCTTCATGCCCATTGGCATCACCTAATCCAATACTTGCACACATTTTATGTGTGTCCAGGCCTTCCTCGTCAAGCTGTACCAACATGAGCCAGCTTGGTGCACCACGCTTTAGCAGTTTAGTTGCTTGCTTAGGAGAGAGCACCTCAGTGCGAGCTTCTCTAATTTGCTCAACTGTGCAGCCTAAGAGATGATTATCTTTCTCGAGGATGGGCTTAATCTTTTTCCAATGCCCATTAATAAAGAGCTTGCATGACCCGTCTTCACAATCAAGCTGGCTTTTATACTGCTGAAGGCAGTCCATGCCTATAATGACATCGATTCCTCGCAAGGTTTTGGTCATTATCTTAGCATTGACATCCAGCTTAGCCTGCTGAATTGTAACCAGACCATGAAGCTGCTTGTCCACAGACAATGTATTGCCGTTGGCAGCAGAGAGCCTAACTGGGTCAATGGATTGCACATCAAGCAACTCGTTATGGCTGAGTTTCTTATGGTAATGGTTTATCCAGCCTTCATCTACAAAGCTGAAGCTTGCACCTGTGTCCACCAATATTGAGCATGGACATCCGGCAAATGTACCCTTGAATAGGAATGTAAGGCCTGATACATGTTGTGCAGCTCCTAGAGTATACCTACGTAGGCAGCTCATGCCATCCATATTGCGCAGTTTGGGGTGGAGGAGAGGGTAAGGTCGTTACATCATGATGGTCTAGCAAGTGCTACGACCCGCAGCGGCAGTTGGTGAGGTGACTACAAATAGAGTATAGAGCGGCTAAACAGTTAGGGATTTGATACTGTTCTGGGAGTCGAACCCAGCCTACGACCCGGTCACCGCTTTATACTCCAGATCAAGGTCAGATCTATAACCTCACACTAATATCATCCACACATAATTATCGAAGGTACGATCCGTACGTAGCATTCCCCCCCACCTGGCTAAGCCGTCCTCGGCGCCAGAAAGGTAGCTACAGCAATGACCAATCCCCGCCCTTGTCTCTCACACAAGGACTCGCGCTAATACCAGCGCTGGGCCGTAGACTCTCTAAGTGGCTAGCAAAGGCTACAACATCGCCTTGGCTCGTGAACTGCTTCCTAGGTCCTTTACCTCGTCAGGCGCTTCCTGTTTTAGTTCCCCAGGGGAATACACCCCAACCACTCATATTGGCTTAATGGGCAAGCCTTTTTCCACCTTGTAACTCTGTACTAGGCTTTGCAATTCCGTGCCTAGCAGATTCTCCTCAGGTTCCCATGTGTTGTGCTCCTCACCATAACCTTCCCACTTCACCAAAAACCTGTAGATCTTCTTGCGGCCCTTTTTCGCAACACAGTGGTCTAACAAGCGCTCAACTTCATACAATGGCTCTCCTTCCAGCCACTGCACAGGAGGAGGTGGCACCACGTGCCTCTTCCCTCGGAGATCAGCACTGCCTACATAAGGCTTAGTAAGACTAACATGGAACACATTGTGAATTCTATTCCACTCTTCCGGCAGGCGCAACTTCACAGCCGCTTTACCTACCATGTACTCCACTTCAAAGGGTCCCATGTGTACCGGCATAAGCTTCTTCACTCCAGGCCCAGTTTGTTTGATGTTCTTGGTGCTAAGCATTACCAGATCTCCTGTTTTATACTTCACTTCTCTTCTATGTTCATCCTCTACCCTCCTCATTTTCTGTTGTGCAGCTTCCATGCAGCGTCGTGCTTGCTGAACACTTTTGGTAATACCCTCAGCATACTCAGAGGCTCTCGGAACTTTACTTGGCAACTGCACGGTAGCGGGAGTCAAAGGATGTTGACCATAATTCAAGAAAAAGGGTGTATTTTGCACTGATTCCTGCCAGGAATTGTTGATGGCGAACTCAGCACATGCCAACTTCTCATCCCAATCATCTTGTGCGTAGCCCACATAAGCTCTCAACATCTCTTCCAAAGTCCTGTTCGTACGCTCGGTTTGTCCATCTGTCTGGGGGTGGAAAGCACTGGACATCCTCTTGTCCATACCCAGCAACTCGCACACCGATCCCAAAACATGTTGTTGAATTGCGGGCCCCGATCTGAAATCAGCGACCTAGGTAATCCGTGTAACCTCACGACATTGTCCACAAAAATCTTGGCAAAGCTTTTGGCATCCAGCCCTGCCTCAGTAGTCGGCACAAAATGTACCATTTTGCTCAACCTATCTACAAACACCACAATTGTATCATGGCCAGCAGCCGTGACAGGCAGTTTCACAATGAGATCCATAGACACACTCTCCCATCTTCTCCTGGGGATGGAAAGGGGCTGTATTTTTCCACCGTACATTTTGGTACTGACCTTGTGTCTTTGGCAGGCATCACAATGGCGTACATAGTCTTCCACATCAGACTTAATTCCATACCAGTAAAAGTCACGAGATACTAAGTGGTAGGTTTTGGTAATGCCCACATGGCCACTCAACGTGCTGTCATGGCATAGCTCAAGGATCCGCCTTTTCAACAACGGGCTGTTGGGTACCACCACTCTTCCCTTGTAGTATCAGATGCCATCTCGGCGTTCCAAACCCCTGGTGTATTTGCGCCTGGAGTACAAAGGATCTGACTGGTACGCGGCTTGAATATCTTCCTTCAGTTGGCAAGAGGAGTTAGCTCTCCGACCACAACCAGGCGTCCCCGGTGTAAGTGGCGTGGGTTCCTCCCCCCCACCTAGCTGCTCTGCTCCTCCCGAGTGAGCTTAGCTTCCGGTGGAAAGCGGCGGCGATTGAGTCGGAGGGTCAACGCTTAGTGCCCGGGCCCTTGGGCTCCCGAGTATGAGGGGCTGCCTCCGCAGCGTCATCTCAGGAGGGACCTCTCCCGACTCGCTCGCTCCAGGCGGCGGGGGCAACTGCTCTCCAGCAGACCTCCCCAACCCCAGCGCTCGCTTTTGCCCTCGAGTCATGATAGCCGCCACAACTCCCAAAGCTCCTACACAGATCACAGTCTCCGGCGTAGCAGGGTCATACAACAATGGATTGCGGCTCACTGGATCTGCCACATTTGTCTCCCCTTTAGCATACTTGATGATAAATGGAAAGCGTGACAAAAATTCCATCCACCGTGCTTGTCTTCTAGAAAGGTTTGGCTGGGTTTGCAGGTGGGTGAGCGGGTGGTGATCTGTGATAAGCTCGCACTCGACAGCACCCTCCAGGTAGCACCGCCAAACTTGTAGGGCATGGATCAGACCAAGCAACTCCTGCTCACCAGTTGTGTAGTTGAACTCTGCTGGGGAAGATTTGGTGCTGGTATATGCAATCACACGTCCGTCCTGCATGAGTACTCCTCCTGTTCCCACTACAGATGCATCAGTGTGCACTTGGAACGGCTTGTTCAGATCTGGGATAGCGAGCACTGGCGCACTGATCAGCCTTTTCTTAATATCCTGGAATGCTTCAGCCACCGTAGTTTTGATACGCTTGACAGATCCATCAGTTTGAACCTTCTCTTGCACGTATTCTATAGACCCTAAGTTGTTCCAATCAATGACTTTGCTGGCCTTTTTGCTCTTGTTTTTCCCCTTTCCAGTTTGGCCACACAATGCCGTAAGGGGTGCCACTACTGTGCTAAAGTGTTCCACAAATTTCCGGAAATAATTGGCGAGCCCTAAAAAGGCCTGCAACTCCTTCAAGCACTTGGGCAGCGGCCATTTCTCGATCACAGCTATTTTTGCAGGGTCCACGGAGATGCCATCTTTGCCTACTACATGCCCCAAAAAATGCAGCTCAGGTTTGTTGAGCTCACACTTGCTCAGCTTTGCTTTGAGCTCATACTTCCGCAGCAGTTCTAGGACAATCCGTAGATGTTGTTCATGTTCTTCTGGGGTGCGGGACATCACCAAGATATCATCCAAATACAACAAGACAAATTTTCCAATATACTCTCGAAAGAGCGTGTTCATAGCCCGTTGAAATGTTGCAGGAGCGTTTGTCAACCCAAAGCATAGTACCTTAAACTGGAACTGACCAAAAGGCGTGACCATCGCCGTCTTGGGCTTGTCCTCATCATTAATCCTGATTTGGTGGTATCCACTCTGCAAGTCTAGAGATGAGAAAATCGTGCAGCCTTGCAGCTTGTCCAACAGGTCATCAATGCGGGGCAAGGGGTACCTATCCCGCACTGTGATTTTGTTCAACGCCCTGTAATCAATGCACATGCGGAGAGAACCATCTTTCTTCTGAACAAAAAGTACTGGAGCACCATAAGGGGACGAGCTTGGCTC
This sequence comes from Dunaliella primolecta, assembly GCA_914767535.2. Lineage (NCBI taxonomy): Eukaryota > Viridiplantae > Chlorophyta > Chlorophyceae > Chlamydomonadales > Dunaliellaceae > Dunaliella > Dunaliella primolecta. Next base: position 10,028,467 of record OU611762.1, on the reverse strand, counting down.
AATGAGGCCCTTTTTCAATCCATCCTCAATCTGTTTGTGAACTTCCAACTCCTCTTCTCTGGTTAACCGGAAAGGCCTTTTGTAAGTGGGCAGCGCTCCATCAATTAACTTAATTGTATGATTAACATCAAACCGGTGGGGTGGGCATTGTGTGATAGGCTCAAATACATCCTTATAATCCTCCACAATTTGCTTCACTTTTGACTGAGCTAGTAAGCCCGGGATTTCTTCCGGCACTTCATTGCTGGCACTTGTAGTCATCAAGCTATGTTCTTCCATATCGTTGTTTTGCACCAACATGAGCCAACTAGTTGCACCCGCTTTGATTTGCTTTGCTGCTTGTTTTGCGGATAAAAAGTCGCTTCGTGCTGCCTCTTGGATTTTGTACACCGAGCACAAGATGTTGTATGCATTTTTCTTCCATTTCGCCTGCCTTTCCTTTTGCAAATCCTCATCTTTCAAGCCATGCATTTCCAGTTTACCTCTTGCACAGTCCAGCACAGCTCCAAATCTTTTGAGAGAATCCATGCCCACAATTAAATCCACACCTTGCAACATGTCTGGCATGATTTTTGCACTAAGCGGAAGTTTTGTTCCTCTTTGCCTCACTTTGTTGGGGTACACCACTTTGCAACCTTGTTTGTTCCTCTGTAGCAGTAAAGTGCTAGCACACTCACTGTTCACTGAGAAATGTTCATTATTAGCCACCTTGATGCTCATTGGACTTGTCAGTGTGCGTACTGTCAGTGTTGGTTTCCCTTTCTCCATCACTTTGCTAACCCACTTTTCACTCACAAAGCAAGTAGAAGCTCCTGTGTCAAAGAGCACTGAGCACCTTTCTCCCCCAAATACTCCTTTGAACATGAATGTGAGGCCTTCCGTATGCTTAGCTGCACCCAATGTGTGCACAACAGGGGGCACAGAAGAGGACAACGGGGTTTTACCATCCTTACATGACTCACCAACACCACTACCAGGGTCAAAAGGTTCGCCAGGACAGGACTGTTCACCCTTCCGGGCATGCTCAGAAACGGAAGCAAGCAGAGTCTCTAATCCTAACTCAAATCTCCGCTTCTTCACAGCCCAGTCCTCACTACTCTCTAGCGGGTCCTGCGCCCCAACCCCTAGAGCAACATCCTAGACATAGCCAACAGGTTTGCTAGTGCGACCACCTCCCAAGCGTCCACCTTGGTTGCGACGGAATCCAGTGTCAGGCTGTTTGCGCTTGAAGCTGGGGCCACCATGGCGAGGTTTTTGGGGGCAGTCTTTAGCCATGTGCCCAGGCTCCCCACAGAAGTAGCACTCATCCTGCGTTTTCACATCCGATGGGACATTTTTCTTAGGCATATTCTTGGGCATGTCCCTCGCCTTGCGAAACCTACCCTCGTGCCTCTTCAACGCATAGTTGCCGTGTGAGCGCATGGCATTCAAAGCATCATTTGCAGATGTGCCAACGTGCAGCGTGGGTGCAGGGCCTGGTGGTGCGCGAGGCAGCGTGTGCATACGCGGTCTAGGAGCCATAGCATTAACAGTGCCAGCCATGCTGCGTGCTCCAACTCTGCCCAGCACACGGGGTTCCAAGTTAATAGCATTTGTGATACATGCGTTCAGATTGTCCCACTTCCCTCCAAGCAATGGAGTTGCACACTCCCTTCGCATGTCCGGGTGGAATAGGCCACTCACAAACTTGTCACATAGCACAATTGCAGGCAGGTCTTGGTATGCAGTCATTGCCGCGTTCCTGAACTGTGTACCATACTCGAGCACTGATTGGTTCTTGTTCTGCCTGATTTCACCCCTTGACAGCTTCATGGTTGCTTCATACACAGGGTCATACAGGTCTGTGCCAATGAGCATGAAGAAAATGTCCACAGCTTGTTCCCAACTCACATTGCGGTTCAGTCCAGCCTTCTCCGCGCATAAGGTAAAGGCCCTTGACAGATTGGGGTCCAAGAGGTTGTTGAGCGCCGTTGCTAAGTCCTGGCGCGCACAGACAGCATAGTTGTGCACTTCCCTTAAAAACTGCACAGGGTCTCTTGTGTGTGCATCAGTAACCTTCCATTTCACAGGTGCGGGCAGGTTGACTTTCACATTGGTAGGATTCATCAGCCCGAATGTGTCAGTGGGAATACGCAATGCACGCGAACGCAAGCTCTCACAATTCGGGTGCGCCACAGGAAGGGTCACACCCTGCATGGCCGTATGGGTAGCCTCAGGGACCGCGTTTCCAAATGCATGCACAGGTACGCTCTTCTGCAAGGACGGAGGTAATGCAACACCACCAACACTAGGAGTGGGCACACTCCCCATGACAACATTTCCATGCGCAACAGGCACACCACTGCCCACCTGGTTGTGCCTCAGCTCCTCTGCCACATCGTGCACGGCTGCTGCATGCTGTACCCCAGTCTCTTCCACCCTCTGCAGCATGGGGGTGACGTGCTGAGCAAAGGCGCGCTCTTCCTCTGTGGCCTGGGGGGCGCGCTGTTGGCGCTCCAGCCCCTCCAACCTCCTCAGCAGTTCCTGGTTCATCTGGTGGTTGACCTGATTTATCTGATTCATTTGCATGCTCATCTGCACCATCAGAGGCCCCATATCCATGGGAGGCGCAGGTACAGCAGCTGGCATGGGCGCAGGGGGTGCACCTGCAGGGCGTGCGCAACCACCCCTTACAAAGTCAGCACCAAGGCTCAAAACAGGCGTGTCCATAACACCCAAAGAAGGCAGAGAGTCCACTCTGCGCAACAGGAAGGGAGCATCACCATCTGACTGTTCCTGGACCATCACAGACCTCCGCCTGTGCACTGGGGAGGCGACTCCTCGCCTCGTGCCATCCAGCATCCTACCCAGTGGCCCAGTCCAGGGCATGGAATCCAGAGCACGCGAAGGAGCGCTAGGCGGGAAACGGGACTCGAGCAACCTTAACCATCGTTGCTCACCTTGCACGGAACCAGACCCGCCCTCAGCATTTCCCGCAGAGCCCCTCGCAGCGGCTGCTCCCTCATCCGTCGCCATTGGGTCACCACCTGAACGTGGTTCGGGGAAGCGTCGTTGGGTTAAGGGGGTATGATAGCCAAACATGCTGCAGCACGAGCAAGCAAGGACAAAAGCTATACAAGCGCAAGGCAACTCCTATTAATTTTTTCACAAATGTGCCCGTAGTGCGCTGGAGACCAACGAGCAAAGCAGCGCTGATGGGAAGCGTGTTCTAGAAGGCACCGTGGAACTCAGATAATTACAGACAATTGCACAAGACCCCCCAACGGCAAAATTACGGTCAGTTACCCTGATCCGGCTGTGGCCCTCTGTTGCAAAAGCTCATAACCTCCTCTGGGGTCGACGTCTTCACTGGAACCTCTTCACCGTTGAAATCCCAGCCGCACTCTTCGATCGTGCAAGCGTGCTGGAAGCGCAGCTCCTTGTAGATCGGAGAGATCCCAGGCGACAGCAACACGTCTCCGCGGTTGGGAAAGGTCTCTTCCACGCGGCTCCAGGCCGCTGGGCTGATAAAGGGTATGGTGCGAGGCGCAGGGGGACCGGCGAACCTAGGATCCAAACCTACGCTTCGCTGCCACTGCTACGACCCGCAGCGGCAGTTGGTGAGGTGACTACACATAGAGTATAGAGCGGCTAAACAGTTAGGGATTTGATACTGTTCTGGGAGTCGAACCCAGCCTACGACCCGGTCACCGCTTTATACTCCAGATCAAGGTCAGATCTATAACCTCACACTAATATCATCCACACATAATTATCGAAGGTACGATCCGTACGTAGCAGCAAGGACACACCACGCAAAGAGGGTTCCTCTGGAACTCCAAAGAGCAAAGAATCCTGGTTTGCTGCAAGGACATCCAAGCTAGCACCACACTCTTCACTAAACCTGACCCTCTTCCTGCCTATGTCCCTCCCTTGTGGGCTCTGCGCCGCCCCAAGGGCCGATTCCTAGCGCCTAGCACGGCCTCGGCCACAACCCCGAGCACTATGCTCCGGATTGAAATGTTCGCACAACCTGCTTCCCCTAAGATGGGTTGTGAGTCCACAATCGTGGCACCTCTTAGGCTCCCCAGAGGAGTTGCCTGAAGGGCCAGGAGGAAGCCCCTGTTGAGTGCGCTCCTGCATGCGGTTACCAAAGCGACCACCACCACGGTTGCTTCTCATCCCCCTATTATAGTTGGGATAAGGAGAAAACCTGGGTGTAAAGGGTCTCTTAAATGCCTTGCCTTGTGAACTCATAGCACTAGCTGCATGCACTGGTTTAGGGAGCAACTGCTCCTTGCACTCACGAAAACGGTTTTTTTCGAAGTCCACTTCTCATGGTTCGAAGTGCATTTCTCATGGTTCGAAGTGCACTTCTCATATGAGAAATGACCTCCACCCTAGAAAAGCCAGCATTTCTCAGTGAGAAGTGATTTCTTGCCAATAGAAGAGTATTTAGAACATAAGATGTCACTTGTCATCATTAGAAATATATTTTCACCCCTGTGGCAAACTTTCCATTTCTCACATTCGAAGTGACTTCTCACCATTCGAAGTGGCACTTAGAACATGAGAAATCCACTTCTCATGTTCGAAGTGCCCCCCCCTCCTGGAAAAGCCTGCATTTCTCATGTAAGGAGTGATTTCTTTACATTATAAGTGTATTTAGAACATAAGAAATCACTTCTCATCATTAGAAATGGATTTTCACCCCTGTGGCAAGCTTTCCATTTCTC
>OU611762.1:9891252-10018752 GCA_914767535.2 Dunaliella primolecta | reverse complement strand
TTGCGTATTCACCTCTCATAACACATGTTATGGCTAATTTCCACACCCACACGCACACAAGTCATTGCCTGCAGAAGCTCGTTGTGTGTCGCTGGTCTGCTCTTGCCCGCTTGTCTCGGGGAGTCCCAGAATTTTATGGGAAATCTGCACATGTTCAAGGCATGTGTGCGTGTGTGTGTATGCGTGTGTGTATGTGTGTGTGTGTGCGTGCGTGAGTGCGTGCACACCCATTTCCACGTTCATGCATGATGCTGACAAGTTGCATGGCTACGTTAGATCTTGACAGTTGGCATGCTGCATCCTGCACTGTACAGGGATCATGTCTCCTGAAAATGGAGCATTTAGCAACACACTAAGCATTCCTCACACTTGTTTCATTGCCTCCATGCCAAATCATTTGCTGCTTCTGCCTCTCCCTTGTTCACAACCTTCTTGCGTCCCACAGCTGCTGGGGGTGGGTCTGGCTGCAAGCCTTTCAGGTTAGGGAACTGGATAACTATCTCTGCCCAATTGCTGTCTGTCTTCAGACCGTGCCAGCTTCTTCATGTGCTGCAGGCCATATTCTGTGAACCCCTTTGACCCACAATCCCCCCCCTGCTTTAGCTTACAGTACTTGTCCTTGCTCTCCTCCTTGCGCAGCTCGCCCTAAATATATGCCCAATCCCAACCCCAGCGCTTTTGCATAACCTCCCTGAGCCAGTCCCCCCTGATGTGGACGTAAGGGGCAGAATTGTGCACCAGAATATGCATCCCATTCTGCTTCATCCCTGCTGGCTGCACTACCCTCTGTGCACTGTCTTCACACGAGCTCCCTGCTCCTACACTTCCCCCCTGGGACCCAGCTGACTTGCACCGCGGATCACCTGCAGCATCTTCACCTGCTGCCACGATGAAGTCAAACACCCTAGTAGCTGTCGCACCGTTTAACTCACGCTTCAAATCCTCCATGACGTCGTTCGGGTTCCTCGTGTAATACGTGCCCATCGAAGCCAAGCCGGGCGGGCTGAGGGACAGCCCGTGCTCCACCACAACGGCCCTGGCACGGTTGACTCGGCTGTCCACTGGATCCATGCCAATGCACTGCGCGGGTCCCAATAGCGCTGCACATCGTCTGTGCCATGCTTGTTGCAATGCCTATCTGTTGTTTGCAGGCTCTCAAGGAGCCTGGGCTCATGCGGGAACCTGGAATGCCTGTCTGCACATTTTCTGCACAGGCACCACCATTTCTTCTCCAGGTCTGCCCGAGGGGGCGCCTGCAACTGTCTCTTAGGTGCCATATCCCTCTTCAATTCAATAAGAATACATTTATGTAGGTGGCGGACGGAAGCAGGGCCAACTAACCATACAACTTGAACTGAAAATGTCCGCTCGGACAGTCGCTCTACAGAGTGAACAATCTGTGTTTACACAATTTAGCCAATTCATGTGGCATCAATTTAACCGTGCAACTGAGTTGGGGCAAGAGAAAGCCTGGGAAAGTCCTGTTCGGCATCCCTAGGGGATGCACCCCCCGCGCGGGAGCTTCGCTGTACCCGCCGAGGTCCCCGCCAAACCCCCCTGATCCCCGCGCGGTGAGGGGCTCTCTGGTAGGGGAAGGATGTCCTCACGGATATCCTCAGCCTCAATTCAGGTGCTAAGAACGAGTGGGCATGCATATCCTCAAGGACTTCCTGTAGCAGTGCACGGCAAGAGGCATTGCCCGGGATGTAACGGAAGGCATTTGTAAGCCTTATATGATTGTTACACTCGCCCCACCCCCATGAGCTCGCGTCCTCGCGAGCTAAGCACTCTGCCAGCATGCTTAGCCGCTCACTAGCGCTCTTCGGTATTTTGCCAGGAGGAACCACCAAACCTGGACTTAGGCGACAAGCTTTGCCGATTTTGTGCACTTGCCAGGATTCGAACCCATGACCATTGTGGTGATGTACACCAAAGCATGCATAGTATGCGTGGTCGAGTGGGCACTTGGCTTCGCTACCAATGTAGCAGTGCACGGCAAAAGGCATTGCCCGGGATGTAACGGAAGGCATTTGTAAGCCTTATATGATTGTTACACTTCCTCAAGGGTATCCTCAGTTAAAACGAAGGTGTTAACTCATATGAGAGAGATATCCTCAAGGGTATCCTCAGCTTGCAGCTGGACACCCATAGACATTGTGACATGGGAATGGACATCCTTGAGGGTATCCTCAAGGGTATCCTTAGAGGCTTCCCCAGCCCCCTCCTCAAGGTTCAGCTGAGGACATCCTGAGGAATGTCAAGTTCTGAGGGTACCCTTGAGGACCACCCCAAGGATACCCCCTGATCTAAGGCCGCTGCAGCCTGAGGAGGGGGCAGAGGATACCCTTGATCATGAGGAGGGGGGGACTCCGGTAGTGTGTGTGTGTGTGTGTGTGTGTGTGTGTGTGTGTGTGTGTGTGTGTGTGTGTGTGTGTGTGTGTGTGTGTGTGTGTGTGTGTGTGTGTGTGTGTGTGTGTGTGTGTGTGTGTGTGTGTGTGTGTGTGTGTGTGTGTGTGTGTGTGTGTGTGTGTGTGTGTGTGTGTGTGTGTGTGTGTGTGTGTGTGTGTGTGTGTGTGTGTGTGTGTGTGTGTGTGTGTGTGTGTGTGTGTGTGTGTGTGTGTGTGTGTGTGTGTGTGTGTGTGTGTGTGTGTGTGTGTGTGTGTGTGACTTCACAGCATGCTAACTTCAGTTCATGTTTTTTTTGTATCGGCTCAGAAGAGATTTTCCCTGGAAAAGGAAAGGAGAGGATCTGAATCCACTAAAGAAACGGTGAAACTTCGGTTGCGCACGCAACCGCACAAGTGCGTGCACACGCGTACGTTGACTCCGTCATCATCGAATCGCAAATATATTGAGAAAAAGTCTGGGGGTGGCATACGGGAGCCTTAGGAAGCCTTGGGAAGTGTGCAGTTCCTCCCAATGAAGCCCAAGCGCTCACACAAGCAGGCTCTCTTTTGCAGCAGGGCGCTCACCCTCATCCTGGCTGTGTTTGCTGGTCACGGGAGGGCAGCTGACGGGAGTGGAGGTCATCCAATAACTGTTTCGGCTGACGAGGGTGGGGTTTCAAGGTGCGCAAGCGCAGAAGTGAGATGGCCATCGCAAGGAAGCAGTTACCTTTGTCAATGAATGTCTTGACTCTCTAATCATCTCTGTTCAACTAGTGCGCGTGTGTGCGTGTTCACAGGACCTCTTCACGTGCCGTGTTCGCTCCCCACCAGGTCCCTGGGGGCAGGAAGGGCAGGAGGCTTGCCAAGAACAGTCCATCAGGTAAGGCATTTTGAGTTGTGAGGTGGAGTCAGTTAGTAAGAAGCCGTTCGGCTTGGGCATTTGAGTGTGCATATGCAGATGCCCAATGACAGATGTTATATAAAAAGGATATATATATCCTTAGATACCTACCACTTGTGACTCCCTTTCCCTTTCTGGCAAAGCAATCAGCGCGGCTGCAATCACATTGGCATGATGTGCGTGAGCTGATGCTTGTAAAAAGGACAGCGACCAGATGGCTGGTTGTGCAATTGCGCCATTGCTTGGTACGCAAGCACAAGTGTGTGAATTCATCGCTGCCAAATAGCCTTCTTACTTGTTCAAAGTCTGTGCCGGAATAGATAGGATCCTAATGTTTTGCTCATGAACTTGTTGAGCTGAAGTGAGGCCACAGCGTGCAATCCTGCTTCCCCATGTGAGCCCTTCTTGAGGCCTTAAGGGCCAAGCTTGAGGCCTCAAGCTTGAGGCCACTGGCATCCTACAATATGTAAGCAGAATAAGGGCCAAGCAAGCCCCTATTGCATAACCCTGGCTTGGGTACCAAGTGTATCGTTGTCTGGGCCATGCACTTACCAATGGTGCATCACAATTGCAAGGAACAATTGTTCCTCCACAGTCCAGATTGCGCTGATCATATAAATATGATCATTCATGAGGTTCCAATTCCTTAATACTTCAATCTCAAAAGTATTGTGCAAACTTGGATTCGTCCCGCAACCAAAAAAAAGGAGCTCGCAACCATGCATCCAACCATCCCCCATTTTCCATCGCTGCATCTTCATTCTTCATCACTGCTACTAGCGCTGACTTTCTCACTGTTGTTGCCACTGTTGTTGCCACTGCTGCTGCCACTGCTGCTGCTGCTGCTGCTGCTGCTTCCATGGTAGCGAGCTTGGCCCTTGCATGTGTGAGCTTGTCCTGCTGATGCTGCATGCATGGTGCGGGCTGCTGCGGTGCAAGGAGCAGCTAGCAGAGAAGAAGCAACTGTGGAGGAGGGTGCTGTGCGGGAGGCTGTTCGGGCGAGGGAGCGGGGGGGGGGGCACGGCTCGCTGGGGGGCGCTCCTGACCTCTTGCTGTCCCAAAAATAGTTCATCTTTACAACCGCGCACAACCACGCATGCGTGGTGCGCACCCTAAAATTAAAATTGTAATTTATGTGCGCACAGTCACCGTGTAGGGCAAAAAGGTTATTTATGCGCGGTGATATAAAGTTTGCACGGTAAAAAAGAATGTTCGTATTCCAGCAAGGTTCACAAGAATCCCATAGACAACTCCCCCCCAAAATGAGGTGTTTTAAGGATGCTCCCAACAGAGGTATCACCCAACTGGCACCTTTTTTAAGCCTGGGTTTCTTTGGTAGCCTGTGAAACTTTCTGTAGTAATTAAGTTTAAGAGGTGCCGATTGGGGGACACCTGCCAAGTCAGTTGCAGCGTGAACCCTAGTTTTCCCCACCAAAACTCCATATCTGACCACCTTTCAGCAAAAGCACCTAATTGGGTGGTTTTTGGTGATTTAGAGACCTTGTAACAAAAGAATATCGTTTTATGATATAATGGGGTGAAAAGACCCAGTGGTTGGCATTATGTGCCGATTTCAGCCATTTTTCCATAAATAGCACCGGATAAGGGTTCACGTGCCCCATGTGAGCTTTAGCCTGTCTATTTAAGCTCATAGAGCGACTCGCACAACTCCGAGCATATGCTCTGGTAGTTTGTAACGCCAGCTACAATTTAAAGCTACTGTCCCAATCAGAAGAAGTGGCTGTGGGTGGGCGCACTTTAAATGCAAAAAAGGAGCATATCTGGGCACATGCTTAGTTGGCCCCCTCTGCAAAAATCCGCAATAACTACCATGAATGTGTCGAGCATATGAGATCTGTATAAATGACTGCAATGTTGTAGCTGCTCTCGTCAAAGTTGCGCAGTACATTGTACGGGAACGAGTACGGCAGCTTTTAGGGAGTGGTACGGAGTGTGCCAAAAAGCCTGGGATCACCTTGTGGTGCTCCATCCATGCATGGCAAAGCCGTCACAAGTGCTCTAGCATCACTGTCCCTATGAGACACACTTCTAATGCGCTTTTAAACATAAAAGCACAAATGGTGCAACAAGGGGGGCACAGTCACGGATGTACCTCATTTTGACGAACGAGTGCTTTTTGGTGCCCATAGTACCCATGCCCATGATTTGACCACAAAGACTGTTGTAATTGCGCATCCAGCATTTGGACCTCATAAAAGCGCGCTCTTGTAAGCTAAAGGTGCGCTTTCAGGTCTCAAAGCGTGAGATAAACAAGGGTTTAACCCTAAACAAGTGTGCTTGCATAATGGAAAGGTTTTTAAAACCTGTGTGATGCAAGCTGCTTCTTGCATCATGCACCTGTAAGTGTACTTTCTTGTCCCAGGAGCTCCTGATGTCGACTTGAAGATGTCATTTCAAGTGTGCAGGAGCTAGCTTTTAACAACGAAAATGCACGCTTGTACGTTTTAAAGCGCTCATGAAAGCCTGCTTTTGTGTGTCTGATTTTGTGTTGTGGATGCACATGCATCGATCACAGACGCCCTCATTTTGTTTCAGGGATGGTCCACTACGCAGTTGCAGGGATGAGAGCAGGTTGTTTGCATGCACAAGCAGGTCTCTGGATACAGGGTATAAAAGTGTGCTTTTAGTTTAGTTTGACAAAATGCATGCTACCTCCCTGGTCAAGCTGCAAGCTCTAAACATTTGTCAGTATTCCCTTCAGCTTGCCACCATCGAACAATCGTGTGTTCCTGTAGCTGTGTGTGGTATCAAGCAAACACCTTTTAAATGTGAAAGCGCGCTATAAGAGGGCAAAAGCGCGCTTTTCGAAAGCAGAAGCTAGGCTCCGCTGACTCTACTACAATCAACATCCACAAGTTGCATACAGTCCACAACTGCCTTAATATCTATTTAGTGAGGCATAATAACAATATGCCACTTAAAAATTTGCGAGCGGTTTCAAAAAAGGAAACCACGCTTTTGATGAGCTCAACTGTCTGCACCAAAATGATCCCCCTTGGCGCCGCGAGAGCAAATAAAAGTGAAACAATACACCCTGATTTAAATATTACTGGAACAGATGGGTACCTGCCCGTGTTTGAGCAAATTTCCATTGGTCTCCATGCTTCTCAATGCAAAAGCGCATTTTTACAGCCAAAAGCGACCCTCTTTGATACAGTGGTTTCTCAATTCGCAACCACTAGTAGATTCCATCCAGTTGCTTGCACACGCGCACGCGCACGCACACACACTTGCAGTTGGTCAAAGTAAAACGCGCGCTTATGCTTTCAATAAGCACGCTTTTGCCTGCCAAAAGCACTTTGAAAGCGCGTGGATCAAATTTGCCTATGTAGGCTTAAGGCACCGTGCCGCTCAGAACCGGCTGTCTGCGGTGAATAAAGAACAGAGGTCAAGAGAGCGTTCTAACCCCAATTTGCTTGGGAAAAGTGCATGCAAAAATATGCCCCTTCATTTCCACAGAGCAAACTTACTCCATTTTTATCTAACAATCAATCTAGCCCTCGAACAGTCTGAAATGAGCACGCTGCGTGTAGAGAGATGAGCATGCAAAGAGAGCCAGTTGAGCACAGAAAGAGAGCCAGACTAGCACAGGGAGGCGGGTCAACGTTTGTAACTCCACTGTAACTTCGACTTGCACAGGCGAACAACATCCAACAGCACACATACATGCAGACCACACAATTTCAGGAGTGCAGCAAACCCACAACATGCGCACGAGCAAAAACTCCTGCACACATGCACACGTACACACCTGAGCGTGCAATTGCACACACACCTACACTTGCTCACTTGCACACCTGCACACAGGTTTGTGCTCACAAACTGCCCCCATGAGACTGCACTTTTACAGCGCTTTTATACAAGTGCGTGGAAAGCGCTGTTGAAAGCGCACAAAACGCGTGGAAAGCACTGTTGAAAGTGCTCCTTCAAAGCGCTTTTTCTGCTGCAACCCCATTGCAAAATGAAAGGAGAGAAGAAGCGAGTGGTGGTAATTTTCATCAAAGGGGATTGCTTCTCCTGCTCACCTCCTGATTTCCCTGCATGCACGTGCACAACATCAGCAGATGTATGTGATGCGTACTCCATCATACTCATTGCCCATCTGTGCAGTGAGCATCATGTGAAGGGCAGCGGGCAGTGCGCATGCATCAGTTGGACTGAGCACTTACCAATACCTGCAGCTGGTGCTGGAGCCAGCGCCATGTGTAGCTGCTCCAACTGCACCATGGGTCCAGGGGCAAGGGGATTGAGGAGAGGGAGGATCGGAGAGGGAGTTCTGGCACGGTCCAACATTTGCACAGGGGCCAATCACGAAGCAATGTTGACCTGTTCAAAATTCAATAATTTTAAATTGTGTTACTACTGAGAGGCACAGACATAAGAGTCATTGAAAATTCGCTAAGTGCAGCACAGCAGCAATGATTACCCACAGTCTTGAGGCTACCTCAAACCTCTGCCAAAATAGGTACCAGGGAATGTTTGAATGTGATAACTGCCCCGATTCTGCCCCAAATCACTTCATAATATTTTTTTCTATAATTCTAGAACCACCTAGAATATTGATAGAATAGAAAATTGAGAGCCTTGACTTGAGACTCTTGAGAGACAAGAGGTATGAGAATTGGAACACCAAGACAGCTCGAGTGAACGAGCTTTTGGGACGCGAAAGCGTTTCGGTGCCGCAAAAGCATACTGTTAAAAATTGTTACTTGCGTTCAAGTTCTAAAAGCTCCCGTGAAAAGTGCGCTTTCTTGTCCCAAAAGCTTGGCCAAAAGCTGTCCCAAAAGCGCTGGCCTTTCACGCCAATGAATTTTCTAAAGGCAAGCGGATGTTTTGAGGTTTTAAAACAAATTGCTTGTCGTCAGCACTTTCGACAAGTGGGGGAAGCGTCGCAAGCGACGCTATAAAATTTGCAAAGCCAGCCCTTTACAGACTGAAGGCTTCAGCCACAACTCCATCAAGTTGCAAAAGACACGACGCCCTAGACAGCACTAGAGGATGCCATGATGCACATGCAATTGCAAGCGTGGATGTATGTGCATCACCAGTGCAAAATTGTTGCGTGCATTGCTGCATGCATTGCTGTGTGCATTGTTGCTTGCGTTGCTGCTTGCGTTGCTGCATGCATTGCTGCGTGCATTGCTGCGTACGTTGCTGCATGCATTGCTGTGTGCATTGCTGCATATGTTGCTGCATGCATTGCTGCTGCTGCTCCTGTTGCATGCTGGACGTGCGTGCAGGCATTGTGGCCAGGTTGGCCACAGATGCTGCCCGTATGCCGCGCATGTTGTTGCCCCTGCTGTTCCAGCCTCTGCACCAAGTCACCTGCACCAGTACACAGCTCACTCGTAGATATGTGCAAACCAGCCCATTCCTCCACATGCTGTGCCCAGCAACAAACGAGCATCGAAGACAGCAACAGCAGCAAGCTTGACATTACTATGTACATAATTTACATTGAAAATTCCCAGTGTCGCAATAAGAGTTTAAGCGTCAGAGCTCAGCAGCTCAAGAGCAATCGAGGTCAGCTTCACCGTGGCTACTAAACTTTTGTGATATCACTGCCCATCGCATTGAACGGCCACCCAAACACAAATCCCCTGATGAAACTTTTGCTCGCCAAGCAAGCCGAGTGTCAGAGCGGGAGGTGCGCTCGGCGGGCCATGCTGGGCATCCTCTGCTCAGCTACCAGACAAAAGAGTTTCAGAACACTTTGCCCATGGCCCTATCTGCCTCCCTCACATCACAATGCTAGCTGAAGAAGTTTGCTTGGCCTGCATGCCGGTTGTTAGGGTGGGGGGTGCGTTGGGAGGGCCTAGGCAGCCAGGTGTGAACTTTACCGGGAAACTGCCAAACCTAGGGGCTCACGCCCCATAAATGGGGCTTCGCCAAAAAACGGTATGCTTTATGCAAGGTGATTAAGGTTAGATTAGGTTTGGTTTAGGTTTAGGTTAGTTAAACCCTTAATCCTAACCCGGTGATTGATATTGATTGTTATTGATCGAATGCATGTACAACCCGGAGCAATAATATGCAGTATGTATCGTAGCTCCTGCTAGGCTTTGAATTGATATGCTGTGTCTGCATGTTGTAGTTTTGCATAATGGAGGTTGCGCTTACATGCAGCGTTACGCTTTTGCCAAAGTAGTGCTCCCATCACTTAAGCTTGCGCAAGTGCTGTCCTGTCTTGCTCAGCTTGCTTCCTTGGACGGGCTGTACCACCTCCAGTGACATCATCATCATCATCATCATCATCATCATCATGAGCTGGGTGTCTCGCCTGTTTCCAGGCCTGTTTCCCAGCTGTGCAATGCTGCTTGGTTTCTTCTCAACCCACTCATGTTCGTTCATGATTATAGTATATTATATCATATATGTTGCAAAAGAAAGTAATACGTGACATCTATCAAACAAATGCCTATTTGGATTGTCGGTTGCCTGGTCCCCTGCCAGCCCTGCTTGTCTGGCCCATGCCTGGCCGCTTTGCTACGTGTAAACATGTTTAAGAGTAAGAATGGTACGGTTCAGCGTATTCAGGGTCCGGTACGTCTAATGTGCAACCAGTGTTGTTCCGTGCGACAAACCTCGCACTTTTACGAACTCGAACTTTACACGCATTTCATCGCATTTTTCATCTCAGACTGTCGCACGGAACAACACAGTGTGCAACCATAATGGGGCCCTGTGACAAGCATACACACTTTTTTCTTATTCACACGTGCGCACAAGTCCAGTCGTGATGCAACTAAGTGTGATGCAACAGCAAACTTCAACAAGGAGTGCCTGCGCTGCACATGCACACATGAATAGGGCACGCATGCAGAGGAAAGAGACAGCCATCCCATGCTGGGAATGATGAACAAATCACACATTGGGGCATTAAAGGACCTTGCAAACAGTGTGCAAGTCAAGACCTGGTACATCAATAAACACCTTGGGGACCTCCACTTCATGCACAAACAGCTCGTTTTGTTATCTGTCTTAATTTATGTGCTTTGTAACATTGCCTCTCTTTGATTTTAGCTGCCTTAAGCGCGATAGAGTGGTGACAGCACCTCTCACGTGCCCATCTGCATATGCGTATGGCTATCTGTGAGCACAGCACGTCAAGTATAGGAATGAGTATGGGTACAGGTATGGGGACCAGCTTGTACAGAGCGGTAAAGGGAGTGTCGAAGAGCTTATAGGCAAGCAGTGGTTTTACACCCTTGCATGGCAATGTAGCAATGTTAGAGCGTGTATGGGTATTGGGGCAGGCTACTTTGAACCCGCTAGATCGAAATATCTAATCACCGAAGGGCAACGCCGAGTCCTCACACCATGTCAAGTGTGTACCATGCATTTTGATACATTTTTAGTGAGACACACTGCAACGGTTCTCACACTATTAAATTAAAAAAGAAGTTGGCTTAGTAGTCCAAGGCGTGGCTATGTAAAGCTGTGCTTTCTCTGCTATGCGTTTGTAAGTTAGTAGCAAGGATGTCAGCGTGTCCCTGTTACAAATTAATTATCACTGATTGGAAATTAAAGCATTGCAAGGAAGGTGTAATTAACTTCCTTCGTACATACACCTTGCTGCTCTATTCCAGCTCTTGATAGACTGCAATGCCAAATTAGCAGCGCTTATAAATTTTTTCGATATTTAAGGGCTCAGTAGACGGCTCTGTGGTGTAGTCGCTTTACTTCAGAAATTTCTGGGTGTTCCTGTGCTCGCGAGTTTCTTGTGTGTCTTTTTTATAATGCTTTTGAATAAATTATCACTGATTGAAAAGTATATTTCGTGAGAACAGTTTAAAGCATTGCAAGGAACGTATGATTAACTTCCTTCGTACATACACCTTGCTGCTCAATTACAGCTCTCGATAGAATGCAATGTCAATTTAGCAGCTCTTATAAAATTTACGATAGTTTTATTGCTCAGTAGACGGCTCTGTGGTGTAGTCGCTTTACTTTCTGGGTGTTCCTGTGCTTGCGGATCCTTGTAGGCATTTTCAATAATGCTTTTGAATTAATGCTCAGTTTTCTGGAGAATTTTGCAAAGGATCAAAAAGTATCACACTTTTAGAGTGAACAGGCGTCTTAAGCTAGCTGCGGCGCTTACTAGGGTTTCACAGAGCTTGCTGTGCTCGCTAGCCTTGTAAAAAGCTTTAAAGTTGCGCGCCTTGGAACCAAATGTTCTGTTCCAATGAACCTTTTTTATAATCTGTCGAAAGCTTAAGTTTGCGTTGGGGTAAAACCCACACAAAAAGTCTTGGGGGGTCAGAGTGGTTGTCCCTTTGACCCATGGGATTAAATTCCAATAATTTTTTTATTTTTAATGCAGGCTGCACTGCTGCAGGTGTAAAGGCTACACGCCTTTAAAGGTGCCCTTGTGTACATTCAAGCCATAATCAAACATTTTTACATTCCAAGGAGCATGATGCGCTGCTTTATGAGTGTATGAAACATGTGCTGCTCATGCAAGCGCTGCTCATGCTCATATGCTCATTGTAGAATGCATTGCCTATGCGTTACTTCACGCGTTGCTTTGTGCATTGCTACATGCACTCATATGAGTGCATGTTTGCGCTGCTCATGCACAGTGGGTGATTCCGGCCATCCTGATCCAGTTCTAACAATGCAGTCTTGCGTCATCCCAGGAGGGACCTTGTTGCAAGTTGCACCCCTTCCTATCCTTAGATCCGAAGAGATAAACAACATTGGTTCAGAAGTGGACAATTGCATGCCAGAGGTTTGGACAGTAAGAAACTTATTTTGGGTGGAAATGGTGAGCTCACTTTAGGCTCCCTGGCAGGGTTGCTTCCCTTGCCTCTCTCGCCCCTCCATGCCTTCCTTGCCATGTACTGGTACGAGTGCAGTATGAACGGTGTGGAGGAAAGAGCCTCCGGTTCGCGAACCGTGCAATGTTGCGATTATGGAACAGGTACACATATACATACTCCAGGATTGAATAGGGGAGCACATTTGCCTGGCCCAGATGTTGAAGTCTTACGTGGGCATGCCATGCATGCTTTACTCCAGCTTTGCTGCAAGCATTGTGAGTTGGAACGGGCAATTTCTTGCTTAAATTAAACCCTTGACCCTATTTCTGAGCACCCACTGTACATCTGCTCCAAGCTAGGATTTCTTGCTTGCATACATCCCTCTATGCTCTTTACATTGCACGTACATTCAGGCCCATTTTTAATTTACACGTGCTGGGGCATGGGAGCGGTGTACTGGAAGCACCTTCTCTCTCAAGTCTTATGTTATTGTGGCCATGGAAAGCATGCGTGTGGCAACGCTTGAAGTGCTTGCCATCTGCGAGCACTTTGGTCTGACAAATACACATATGCACGTTCGCCTGCCAGACAGAAACTGCTGAATATTGTGACGCCTGCTAATCTCTCCCAGATCAAAAACTGCTACTGAAGGCACGTAATGACACGGGTCAGAGGGGGAGGCTAAAAATGTGGCATGGTGCCATTCATCCTATAGGAGCTGAAGGAACGGCTATGGCACGCTGACACGCTTCTTGCGCAATGCACCCATGCAACGAAGTGTCACAGTATGGGGCGTGCTTGCTGTGTCGCTTCTCACATGCCACAAAATCGGAGAGCGAAATAAGGCCTTTACCTCTGTCTAGATAAAATGTTATGCTAGCAAGGTTTAAAATTGTATTATTCATCTTGTCAGCATGTGCCACAAAGTGACTATTGAAGTGACATTAGACATTGTGATGACATTATATCATGCCGCAAAAATGTTGCTTTTTTTGGGTGCAGACAAATTTTGTACCTCTAATAGATACATCTTTTGGTGTTGCGGATTTGTGTGGATGAACTATAGAATTTTTGTTCATTTGGATGTGTGATACACATTTTGATGGTCCGGAGGACTGACAGACAAATGGTGTGGCTTCCTTGATGCCAGTAGGCTTGCTGCTGTTTCGTAAGAAGCTGGACCATCTGCAGACATAAGGGCTCATTTCATGGTACTGCACTGCAAGCACCAGTGCTCGTAGTGGTATATCTTGTTGAAAAATGTAGTTTTTGGCATTAAAGTCATAATCTTCCTATGTGGGCCCTCCAATTCTTCCTTATGGGCCCTCTAATGTACTCTTCCTATAAAAGTTTATGGGCCCTCACACCGTTACATTCGGTTGCGAAGCTCCAGGGATCAATCCACGTTGGGTGTTGAAACTATGATTGTCGGAACTGTTGGTGCATTCCACGTTCCTACGCGCACCTAGCCCTAGATGTGCGGAAATGTCACAATGCGTGTATGCAACGGGTTTTATTATTTTGGTATCCATGGTTGACAAGTCCTTTTGCATCGTAACAGTGTGTCTGTTACATGTGCAGGTCAGTGAGCTGGTGAGGAGTTTTTAATCTCCTGTAACAGTTGTCTTCCAATTTTCCTTTGCAGGAACGTGTAGCGCTCCATACGTGATAGATCCACAAGAAAATGGCAACTGTTTCAATGTCACAAGGGACGGACCCGGTCAGGGGTCATTGCAATGCGAGGAGAGGGTGTCCAATGTCGATACATGGTACGCAGTTCCAACCTGTCTTTATAATTCTTCTTCTGATTTTAGTATTGCCCTCCGTGCTGCTGAAGTTGATGAAGGTTCTTTTCAGAGGTGTAGCTATTCAAACTGAAATTCCAGGATAGTGAAAGCAGAGGATGTTCAGCTGTATAGTTGAGTCACATTGCACTTCTTGGTTGTGAAGAGTGTGCAGGCAAGTGCAGATTTTTATTTTTGACTCCCTTTGGTACCCTTAATGTTCAGGTAAGGGAGGCGTCCCGCCTAGAGTTTGTGTGCGCCTCCCACCAGAATTTGCCACCCTTCCTTTGATGATTTTCTGTTGCAAACGTCAAGGTTCAGCAAGGGCTACCAAGATTACTGCATTTCCGCAGCACTTTCATTTGTAAGCAAACATCCACATTTGCTAGATTAGGACCATGGGCAGATTTATTGGCTTGCCCGTGGGCTGATGAGGAACGAGAGCAGGTCTGGCAACATAAGTGGAATTTTGCTGCCTGTCACACATCTCAATCCAACCTTCCAGATACAAAATGTGGCAGGTTTAAAGCAGGTTGATCTGACCATCACCCTCCTTGCGCTTGTGTGGCCTCTGAATGAGTGTTGCCTCACGTCCTCTGCCCCTTGATAGCATGGGCATCCGTATTGGATCCCAGTAGTTACTGTGCCAATTTGTACTCATCTTTCAAAATGTTTTTGAACTATGCGGGATGACTGCGTGCACCCGAAAAATAAAAATTAATTCTTTTAAATGCTGCGGGAAAGTGCGGGATTGTAAAAAAATATTTAGGAAACGAAGGGTATGAGCGAGCGAGGAAGACCCCAAAGACCCGCCAGCTGTATGGACAGCTACAACTCATCACTTAACGGCAGCAGGAGGAGCAGCAAGAAGCAGCAAGGAATTGCTGAAGAGGCT
Organism: Dunaliella primolecta; assembly: GCA_914767535.2. Lineage (NCBI taxonomy): Eukaryota > Viridiplantae > Chlorophyta > Chlorophyceae > Chlamydomonadales > Dunaliellaceae > Dunaliella > Dunaliella primolecta. The sequence continues at coordinate 10,004,002 of OU611762.1, read as the reverse complement.
TGCATGCGCTTGCTGCGCAGCAGCGTGTAGCTGAGGAGAAGCAGAAGAGCAAGCTTGCCCTTCCCATTAAGCTGCATGGTTGCTTACCCTTAGAGCAGTGCAGGTACACATAAAGATCCAGAATTTCTATCACTTTGAACAAAGTATGCAGGTAAGGAGGGGAAGGTTTGTCTTTAAACCTGCTGGAGCTTTCAGGGTACAACCTTATGATCTTCTGTTTGTGCTTCTGGGACAATCCTCATTTAAAGATTAGGGGAAGGAGCCCCCAAGTGTTCCTGATGCTGAGGGGAAGAGAGGGTACTATGCTGAGGCGTGGGAAAGAAGGAAATGGCTTCTCTCATGGACCCTGAGCATGCAGAAGTACTTGAGGCAACACACGAATGCGTCCTGCGCCATTAGATGGTTGGGAAAGGGGCTTTAGATTTTTTGCCTCAGGTCAAACGTGGTTAAAAATCATTCCTTATGGTGACCACTTGACCAATTTCTGTAGAACTAAAATATTCATCGGTGAAGGAGTGGGGTCTGTCAGAGGTCAGGCTGCAACGGGGTCCGCCAAAAATGGCCGAAAGCTTGCTCAGGCCCCTGGCGATATTCTTACATGCAACTGACATTATGCTATAATGCCTAATGATGTAATATCTATTACATTTCTTTAAACGAAATTGTTGTTTTTGCTGAAATTGGCACCTTTCTTGCACTTCGAGTTTGGATTGCTCCTTCTCCTGGATCACTCTCTTTAAAGCTTCCTACACATTCTCAATATGCAGGACATTTTTCACAATTTTTTAAGTAATTTGAACATCCTGCATCATCGATTTTCTGTAAAGAAAATGCATCACCGGACAAAAATGATGTGTTCTGCCTTGTGCAGCGACCATGTGCTTGAAAGATCAATGTGTTTTAAGGATGCATGGTGGTTGCACAATTTTACATTTTTAAGGACAGCTCGGAGTATGCATGGTCAGCATCGCTCACCCAATGTCGTCGGCCTTCCCTTGCAGCAGCGAGGGTAACCTTCTCAGCTTCACCCCCCTTCATAGCAGCAACAGCAGGGTGAAATTCTGTTAGCACGCAACAAGCGCACAGGCATAGAAATAGCATTGGAAGCAATCGGAATGGAATCAAATAGTGGCAGTGGTGAGACGGTAGCAGCAGGTTCCCCAATGCAGCAACAAATATGCATGTGTGCAGATGTGGAAGAAGGATACAATAAAGGGAGGAATGAATGTGGGATAGCATGAAGTGAGCAATTGAACATTCACATGCCTGCCCAGGGTGAACTGCTTGGTCATAGATTGCCTTGACCTGACTTGGATTTGTTTTGGTGCTGGTTGACCTTTGGAGTAATATTTTAAACGATGTCGTGTGTGCTTTGCCCCCACGTGCTTGATGCACAATACTTTTTGCAGGGGCGTGTGGTCGATGCATGGTTGGATATGGAAATGTTTGGGGGGGTGATGAGTACATCTCTACGGCGAGGTGGATATTGAGGTTTTTAAAAAAGTTACACCTGGTCTTGATCGAGCATATCTCAGGAATGGGTGTCCCCAGACCTCAATCATTAAAACATATAAAGGGATACCACCCTTTGTTCAGAGACAAAACCTGATTCAGAGACATCCATGAGGTTTTAAGATACTGCCTCTGGGTGTCCTGCACAATGGTGACTCCTCTCTGCGTGCTCTGACTAAAAATTTTTAGGGACGCTTCATGCTGCATGCTGTTGGCAACCACTCAAGCTTTGAAGCAAGCAACTCCTCCAGGCCCAGCTATAGAAAGTTATGATACAATGGCTATGCAAGCTGTACACATCTTCTGGTTTTCCAACAATTTTAATTTACATTGCAAAACCCTGATATTGTTTTATCGCTGTCCTTGGAAAGGTAGGTTCCATTGGCAAGGTGTACATACACAAAAAAGCCGTAGTTTCTTAGGCCTCGTGCAATTCAATGTCTTACCTGCTCTAACATTGTGTTGCTTAGTGTTGCAAATGCCTATTATTTGCATGTCACAGCGATCTTACCTTGCACTTGTGGATTGGATTGGGCTGAATGGCATTCATATGTAATGATCTTGACCTCGCCCCTTTAAAAAGCAAAATTGCTTATTATATGAGAACCTACGTGTCAAACTAGTGTTTGCACCTGTTTGCACGCAGCTCCGGAGAAGATGCCTTCAGTGGCTACTACATGGAATGTGACGAATCAATTTCGTCACCTGAGTTTGTCATGCGCCTTTCTGAATCTCAATATTTCAGGGTGCTCTCAATTGAGACGCTGAGCACTTATTCCAAAGAGCAGTACGACACTTGGCTTTGGGTGTTAGACTCAGACTGTGACGCAGCAAGTGGTAATCATTCACACATTGTAAGTGCAAGCAAAAGAGATGATGCTGTCTTTTTTGAACGTTTTAGAACAGCAACCTGTTTGCACAGACATTCAAGCTATGCTCCACCTTTTCTAATAATTTGCTTTCCCAAGATGTTCTTGGGCTGGAGCTGAATTACTTGCTTTTCCTCCCCTCAATCCCTACGCAGGTGTCAGAAAACGACGATGGAGGCCCATACACATTTGTACAGGATTTTTTCTTCGGTTCAGGAGGGCAAACAGGTTTGGCATGCTCCATTCTTTTCAGTGGCTTCATTCTTCTTTATTGCAAACGTTTTCCCTGGCTAAATTGTCCACTTACTGTGCATTTGTCCAGGATTTGATGACAAAAACCCAGACTCGACTCTCAGCAGTTTGATCTTTGCTGCAGAACCAAATAAAGGTCTGGCATGCCCCTTCTGTGCAATAGGATTCAGTGGTGTTCTTTCTAGAAGGATTGCACCACTTACCAAAATTCCTGCTAACTGTGCGCCCGTCCATTTGCAGAATATCTCATCATCGTTGATGGCTACGAAGCATGTGGTCAGGTTGATGTGAAAGTGACTGCACTGATTTCAAATATTACAGACTCTCAGGACCAACCGTTTGTTCCAACTGGTGTAATTCAAGGTAAGCACCATATTGCAGCCGTTGCAGATAATACATTGTGAAATTCCTGTTGATTGCTTTCAAATGCTATGAAAGCTGTCACATTTTGCACTTATTTCCCCCCTGGAATATTTGCAACGTGCAGGCTCATGCAGCAAGCCGTATGTTCTGTCTGATCTCCTCCCATTGGCATCGCCGCCGCCGCCGCCACCTGAGGGCGCAGGTGAAATTTTGTCCAGACGGCTCCTGAGCACCTCTTCTTCCGATCGTTCTGTCACCATTGGAAATGCAGAATTTGCAAAAATGGGGCCCAGTATTAACACTTGGTAAGTAAAAAGCAGCGCTTTTGGGTGCTTACTTGTGAACATGCCACAGTTGGTGCCTTTCAAACTACCCTACAAGCTTGAAAGCTCATCACCCTTGTTCTAAGCAGCATGTGCCACCTTTTCTTCAGCATTTTCCAAGGGCAAACATGCCAAGCTCCTTGAGCACCCAGAGGACCAATACATGAGCCTCCCAAGTTGCCGGAATCCTCTGCACCGCAGTTTTGGCAACAACTCTTTTGATGGCTCGAATGACCAGCAGCTTTGGCGTGGTTTTGATGCCTGCCTCAGCTCAAAAGACTTTGTAATGTATCTTCCTCCCATGGAGACTGCACAGATCATCACAATCAGAACGATAGGGGATGCAGGCACCCTCCGATTGTTTGACACCTGGATCTGGGTGTCACGCGGCTCTTGCAGCAGAGATGTCCGTGACTCTGACATTGTAAGTCAGCAAAGCCAATCTGCATCAGCTATCCTTTCGTGTTCGTAGAAACTCCTTCCTGCTTGATCACATCTGTGTTCGTTCCTCTTTGCTCAAAGGCTCAGCTTAACATTTTTTTGAAATGACTAGCTCAACAAAAGCAAATGCTGTTGCTTAAATTGTAGGTCACTCAAAACGATGATATCCCTGTACCTTTACCCCAATCAATGACTGCTCTCTTTAGCCCCCTGCTAAGTGGCGTCATCTTCACTGCTGTGCCGCACGAAGGTAGGTTGGTTTGTTGCTGATGCATAACAATTTGTCCCTCCTCAAATTTTCTGCCTTTTTGTCAACTTGCGCACCTGCAATGCTCCTCCTCTGCTGTAGATTATTTTATTGTGGTGGAAGGGTACGAAGGCGCGTGTGGTTCAATTTCAGTCCACGCATCTGCCCAACCTGCTCCTGAGGGTGAGCTGCTGGAAATGTGCATTGAGTGATGCTATGTTGGCCACCGAAGTGTCAATGTTCAGATTCACCTATTGTTCCGTGTTTTTTGTTGTGCAAGTACGCTTCACACATGCGCATTTATGATTTGCGTTAATTTGATGCTTGATATCGCTCGTCAGGAATGTCAAATGCTGTGCAGTCACATGATCACATGTTGACGTAATGGGTCAACCCCAGCTCTGTGATTTTGGGTGCTGTCGGTCTTTCCACTGGGACTTTTAAAAGAGCATTGCACATGCACCCCTAAATGTGATTCTCATTCCACACCGCTTTGAAAATGTGTGATACTTAGACATCCAATCCTCTCATTGGAGCTGTGCAGGGTCTTGCTCTGAGCCTTTCATACTTGACATGCTGTTCAAGGAGTCAGATTCTATCATTACGTATGTGAACACCTGGTAAGTAGGTGATGCATGCCCTTCTAAATGCTGGCTTCTTAAAAATCCCATGCCTCAATCAAGTTCCCAGCTGTTCCCTAACTTTTGCCTACTTGCAGTAACAATGAGAATACTTTCGATGGTCTGCACATGGACCAAGCAGATCCTCTCTCGTCTAAGGATTTTGTTATGCAGCTGCCTGCTTCCTCTATGGAGCGACAGCTTACTATACAAACCATTCCTACTGCTGTTGGAGGGGAATATGACACGCAGCTTTGGGTTTCCACTGAGTGCAACCTGAATGTTCATGAAGACAGCGTTGTGAGTTTGACCATGCTTGCTTCATTATCCCCTCTTCTCAAGCTAGGGCACCATCCCCAGATCAGGGGAGCAGTTTATTTGTAGCACTAGGCAGCAAGTTGACTTAAAATTGGCAAAACCTTACTTTTTCGCAGGTGACTCAAAGTGATGATTTTGGATACTCAAGTCTAAGCCTAGCGTCTTTCACAACTGAGCCTGAACAAGGTGAGGTGGCAATCGGCAACGCAATGTTTTTTCATGATTGTTTTTAACCTGAATCTGGGATCTGCACTTCCTTTCTTGTAGACTATTTCATAAGCGTTGAAGGCTTTGAGGGAGCTTGTGGCCCAATACAGGTCCAGGTCAAGGTTGGTCAGCCTCCACGCGAGGAACTCCCAGTCCCATCTTATCCTGGAGTTTCACCGTCTTTCTTTCCTAGCAAGGATCCAGGTATGATCTTATACTCGTTGCATCATTTTCTTTTCAAAAAAGGTTGCAGGGCTTTTAAACAGCCCCCTTTCTTTAGGATGGCCTTTTTTTGAAAGTTGTTGCAAGGTCCCTTTTTTTAAATCCTAGGCATGTTGGAGAAACGCTTAGTTGGGCTGCGTGGACTTCCTTCACAGTTGCAGAATGTGATTATTATAAATCTTTATATCTTTATAAATCTTGAAGTTGACGCACAGATGCAACCAGCCTTCTTGTTATCCAGCCTAGTCTTAAGATGAGCTTTAGAAAAGGAAGGGCAAGGGTTGAATTACACCTGCCTACAAGAGCAGCTCGGCTAAAACATGAAGAAGAGATGCTTGATCAAACCAGGCCACCTTAACCTGAAGTTGTGCGCTAGGCGTGGGAGCTTGTATTCAACTTCAAATCTGCATGTGATGCTGAGAGTACATTGATAGTAGCATCCATCTTGTTTATGTACAAACCCATGCTCATCAGCAATAGAGATGCCTTCATTGCAGGCTGTGACCAAACCCTCCAAGCCTGATTATGTGCATTAGAAAAGAAAGAAGCATGCATTATGCTTGGATGCCTGTGTGGGCCACTTAAAACGACTCGCAAATAGCCAGGCCATGTTCATGCACAGCTCCATGCTTGCCAGGATAGCAACAAGCACAGTGTTTAGCAACCAGAGGATTGAAAAACGCATGCGTAGCTTCAACCATACACATGTGTGCACATACCTTAAGCTAAGTATGTCCAGCTCCAAAACACAAGATGTACCCTGTGTAGCCCCATTGGCCAGGGCTTCAAGTTGTTGTCTGAGAATTCTGGTTCAAAGAGGTGGCAACAGCAAAACAGGTATTAGCTTTGAAGCAGTCGCGAACACCATGCACTGGTTGTAAGAAGTTGAGCAATGGCCGCCATCATCTGAACTGGAAATCACACTTGCAGCATCACCTGCTGCTTCTGCTCACAAGAAACTGTGCCAAACAAGGATGGCTTTTGCCTCTCATGAGGGGATCTGGCTGCATGAATCCAAGCATCCTCTAGGACAGCCTAAAGCTGTGTAATGAAGAAAAGACAAGTGAGGGAAGCGTCATAAGCAATGCTGAAAATTTGGAGAAGCCAATCCTTCCTGACACAGAGGTGGCATTTGTATGTAGTGCCTGGGGCAACAACAGGACCTTCCTGCTGCAGACCATGCCTTTTTCAATGCCTAGCTGAGTGTGCGCCATGCAAACTGCTCCTGCCATTCCTTGCTTACATGCTCCCCCTAGACAACCAGCAGCAGACCATACACTAGCGGCTCCCTCATCCACACACTCAGGTCAGGGGTGCAGGCCATGCTCCTCGTCGCGTCAGATAACTTTTTGTAGCTTCACCTCTATTCACGCAGCAACTCGCACCATCGTTAGAAAATAAATTAAAGACCCCAACACAATTGGAATTATGCAAATCCGTTGGCTCATCAGCAAGCTGGAATGGCCGGCAAGTGGACTGCAAAGTCCCAGGAACAGACCACCCCAGGCCCCGGACACAGCAAGTGCATCCACAAGTGTACGCTGATGAAATCTGTATTGACTGGAGCTGTTCCAGAGGTCTGGATGGGGGCAACTGACAAGCTTCTCTAAGCTGCCAAACAAATGAGTGGTCTCTAAAACTGTGCACACTGCACCGGAAGCAACCAAAACTTGGAATCCCCGGTAAACTAATTAGCTGGTCCTGCATGCTGAGTTTGAGGGCAGATGGTAGGATGCTGGCTCTGGCCAAGAACTGCCTGCAAAACTCGGTGTGGTCGTTTCCACAGCACCAGCCACTGCCTCCCACGCCCCTATGACACTGCAGGACTGCCAAGCAGTTTTGTTTGGGAAGGTAGCCAAGTTTCCAGGGTGGGGGGTGCCCTGGGCTGGCCTGGGGAGCCTGGTGTGAACTGTGCCGTGAGGAGGCAATCCTAGGGGCTTTCGCCCCATGACTGGGGCTTCGCCATGAAGTAAAAGGTAGACAATTGGTCCATCACATGCGTGCAGTCGCTGGCTGTAGCAATAAAACCAGAGTCTCACTCATAGCCTGCCCTAGAATGGCTTATAGTCAAGGAGAAGGGATGGGTGCAAATAATTGAAGATACAAGCAGAGTGCAATATGACCAGGGGAAAGAGGGATGGGGATCTGTGCAAGCAGCCTTGCAAACTGGCCAGACTTGCGACATGTGTGCGTGCATGCGTGCGTGCGTGTGTGTGTGTGTGTGTGCGCGCGCGTGCGTGTGCGTGTGTGCATGCGTGCGTGCGTGTGCGTGTGTTTGTGTGTTTTGCGCGTGCGCATGTCCAGCAGCACTCCGGGACCAAATCATTTAACCAAGTCAAGGACACCGTCACTTGTTTTCGACAGGGAATGTTCATTTAAACCTTTTTCAATCACAGAGACCTTTAAAAGATTATTAAAAGCGCAGCATTGCAGTGAGTTGTTGACCTAAACAGAGAGCACCAGGGACATTTCATTTGCCCTTATCAAACGCCCACTGTTGCTGGTGCAGCGGTGATATGGCAGCAAAGCCAAAAAGGGATGAGAAAGTGTTTGATGCCTTTAAGGTTAGGGCTTATCCTACACGGAAAAAATGCTTTGGAGCTTGGTCAAACCTTTGTTAATGTCAACCTGTGCACCCCGTTCCCAAGTGAAAATGCAAATTCATAAAGCTCTTCGGGTTCTTGAAGGTACAAGCTTTCCATGGAACAGCATAGATCGCCTAGGAAGACCTTTGTAGAACTCGGCAATGCATGGCCAAGAATCGTTTCAAGCATTGCTATGCTCTAAGTTTACTCTGTCTTGTTTTTGTTTATCCCAAAGCCTGATGTGTGAGTTAACATTAGTGGCCTTGTGAAAAATGCTGAATTGCTGGCACCTCAAGCAATCAAGGTCTTGCCCTCCCCCCAAAGCAACGCCCTTTTGGCTCTGCCTCTTCCCGGGGCTTTGCCTAAAAGCGTGTGTCTTTCTTTTATAAGAGTGATCAATACGTGAAAGTGCTTGTTTTGGTGCTCGCATCTCCAGGACCAACAATCGACCTGTCAATGAATCCTGGAAATTACCCGCCACTGTATCCTGGGATTTATCCGCCACCATATCCTGGAATGTATCCACCCGCCTACCCACCTGGCATAAGTAAAGGTGAGGACTCGCCCATTCCACTAAATCATGTATGTATGAACCCTCTGCTTTACTGCTGCTGTTTACTGCTTCAATCTCCTCCATTTTATTCACCAAATTGTGTGGCAAGGTTGGCTTACTTTTAATATGGACCTCTATGCTAAAACAGAATGCAGGTCTAAGGTTCCTTGAATGATGTCATAGCGCTACTTTTGCATGCAGAAGTATGTGCTGAGCCTCATGAGACTGTGTACCTGGTGGATGGCGTGGAGACGCTCCTTGATTACAACACATGGTAGTGCAAAAAGACTGGGCTGTCATTGACTGAAGAGAACGGTTTTTTTTTCCTTGTCACTCTTGAATTTGTGTGGCTGGAGCGTCTCATGGCCATTTAGCTGCTTGCATTTGTGTGCCTATGCCTTTCATGATACATCATTAATTTAATCTCATTCTGACCTTCGCACCATAGTTTCAGTTCCTAAATTAGCCTCTGATCTTCCCTTCTTTCTTTGTGCACGCAGCGATGAGAATAATTCATTTGACGGTCATTTCATGGAGTGCGACCCGACATTGTCGTCTCCAGATCGCGTCCTCTTGATTCCCAGTTCTGATTCACTCAGATTCATCACTGTTGAGACGCAACCAACAGCTTCTGGTGGCAAATATGACACGTGGCTTTGGGTCTTGGACAATGAGTGCAATGCAGAGGCCAATTATACGCATGTTGTAAGTGCACCGAGGACAGGGGAAAAGTGCCTCAATTCCTGACTTGTTAAAGCATGTATGTTTTCTGTGCTTCCTTGGAGGCAGATCAGAGTCCTCATTGCTGTATGGCTGGTTAAATTACGCGTACCCTGCTGTTTTTTTTGCTGCAGGTCATTGAGAACGATGACAAGAGCCCTGATTCGGTACTCAGCCTCGTTGAATTCTATGCAGAAGCAACCAAAGGTCAGGCCATACAGTGTGATGCTGGCTGCTTGCTCTGCTTTTTGCTCCATTTTTCTGCAGCTTACTGTGATCACTTTCATCTTTTGTGTCCGCCAGATTATTACATTGTGATTGATGGGCACCATGACTGCGGCCCTGTTCAAGTGTCGCTCATAGCAAACGAAAGCTCAAAGGACCCCCTCCCCAATCCGCCTCCACCTCCGTTGGTACTAGGTAATGGGATTAAAGAGTGCATTCAGTAGTGCAATGCTGGCCCAAATCGCCATTTACTCGGTGGACTTGCTTCTAGGTCATTGCTCTTTGCAACTGCTCCTTGGTAAGGGCCGTGTGGATTTGTGATTAATGTGCTTTTGAGTGTTGTGAGATGACTGTGTGCACACCAAAAAGATAAGAACAAAGATCACAAAGGTTATTAGAAAGTTCAAGAAAGAGAAAGGTGAGCATATGAAATTTGGTGACTGCAAGCAAGCAGGAAGGCCCCATGGCCTCAAATATGTGCTGAAATCTGGGTCTACACCGCTTCTACAGGTGCCCTAGTCAAACCCCAACGAGCGGCAGTAGCAGCAGCAAGCTGTTTTTGATGTTACATGGAACCACTAAATTCTTTGACACTTTGCATGTTTGCATGTTTCATCCCTTGAGCTATCAGTGCACCTAAACCAATTTTTTGCAGCAAATCTTTTAACTCGGGCATCTATTCTCTCCAGATTGGGATTGCCCAAGAAAAAATTTCAATGAAGCCACATAGGCACTTTTTTGGGGCAGTTTGGCCAGGCTTTCCTAGTGCTGCTGCCTCAGCATTTGTTTGCAAACTTGTACGTGTTTGTACAACTTTAAACCTGTGGGCTGGCAGTGCTGTTTGCTCCTGCAGGGTTGTGCAAAATGTCAATGGAAAATTATTGGGGGGTACAGTGAAAGAAACACACTGTTTCGTAAATATGCATCACACATTTTTTAGACAAGTTTGGGATGATCTCCTGATGATTTTGTGGTTCTGGCTCTGGTTCTGCCAAACGATTTGTATCCCACATGAATGAACACAGGCTCATGCATTGCACCATACAGCCTTGAGGGATTGGGCGAGAATGATACGGAGACCATCTCGGGCATTCACACATGGTATGTAAGAGGGCAGGGAGGAAGTGGAAATTGCAACAACATGCATCAACAAATGCCCACTTGTTTGCTTGTGCACTCCCCCTTTATCACATAATTTCTAAGTGGATAGGAGATTGCACTTAACTGTGGGCATTGTAAACAAGGTGAAGCTTGTGCAATCCCACGACCTTCATTGTGCAGTTACGGGAGCAATACTTTTGAAGCCTCCTCTGATTTTCGTTTCTGGAATGGCGTCCCTCCATGTCTCCGGTCATCGGAATTCATCATGGTTCTTCCCTCAGGACAAGAGTCTCGCAACATGACAGTCGAAGCGCGAAAAGTAATGGACCTCTATGGATATGATGCCAGGATTGTGGTGTCCAGGGATTACTGTGGCACAGAGGTGTTCCTCTCAGACATTGTAAGTCTAAACCATCTTGCAGGACGGCGTGAAACTTCAGCAAGACAGTATTAATGTCTTCCTCTTTGGGGCACACCATTGCCTGTCCATGTCAAAAATGTTGCTTTTGCACATCAGCTCACAAAGGGCTTCAAATGTTTTAGATGCCCGCACCTTACAACGTGCAATGTTGTCTGCTTTACACCATCTCCAGGTAGCAGAAAATGGCAGTGGCGAGCCTGATAGCTCTTATATTAGTTTAGTCAACTTCATTGCTGAGGCCGGATCAGGTATGTTGGCAGCAAAACATTTGCAGTTGTGCTTGAGTTAATAAAGAGGTCGGCAATTACAAAGCTGCTCCATTCAATGCTGCTGCAGAGTATTTTATTGCGATTGAGGGGCATGATGGCGCTTGTGGCCCCATCGAGGTTGAGGTGTCCTCTGCTGTGGTTGAACCTCCCCCTTCAACCACTGGTAACACACGTTCTTAAACATATATGTTGTCCCTTCTGTCCTTAATCCACCAATGTGTTGTATTTGCTTACGGTCCTTCCTAGCAGGAAGTGCATAAGATTTCATGGGGACCAGCTTGTTGCTGCCGTGCAATTGCTCAACAATCAATCAAGGCCACCGATTTTTTTGTTTGTTCAAAAATCCACGATCTATGTCTGCGAATTCTTAAATGTCCTTCAATGCAGGGTCTTGCTATAACCCTTACAATCTTGATACATTGCTCAAGAAATCTACAGAGATGATTGCGGATATCAACACCTGGTAAGTATGTTGATGATAATTTAAAAATATTAAATTGATGGAGCAGACCAAGTATCACTCATGGCAATTCAAAAAAGGTTGCATTGCAGAAATCCACTTGTGCCCTGTTCATTTGCCTGCTCTGACATGATTTCGTTATTACATTTTAATTTGTGCCTAGGTTGTCTTTCATGTTTGGCGAAGTCCCATTCATGGGGCGTGAGCCCCTAGGGTTGCCGGCTTCCAGTAAAGTTCACACATGGCCGCCCTGGCCCACCCAGGGCATCTTCCGCCCTGAAACTTGGCATGCAGGCCAAGCAAAAAGTTTTAAGCAGCATTGTAGTATTGGTTTAGGGGGGGAGGCCATGGGCAAACTGTTCTTAAACTTTGTTTGGTAGCTGAGCAGAGGATGGCAAGCATTGCCCACCAAGCGCACCCCCTGCCCTGACACTTGGCATGCTTGCTAAGCAAAAAAATGTATCGGAAAATATGAGTTTGGGTGGCTGGGAGGTGCAGCAAGCAATGTGATTGGGATTCAGTTTTATGTTTGGTAGGCTGGAGAAGCTGACGTGTTTTGGAGCCCAGCCTGGCCACCCCACGCCCATGGAACAAAACCTGATGCCATGGGCTCACTCAGCACACTCATGCTTGTGCAATTGACAAGTCTGGGGCCTGGGAGCGGCCTGGCTGACAAAAACCAATTGCTCCTGCAAATGATTCCAACTCAATTCATCGAATTTCAACAATTCAACTGCGATAAGTGTTGCAAGCTTAAATGGTGTGCTGTGCACAGCAAGTAGAGACAAGAAGCCTGGTATGCTTTGCTGGTGCAACGGGACGCAAGACCTGCAACTCTGTGACCTGATGAGGCATAAGACTCTGGTGCATGGCTTGGTTTAGATCAAGCCAGGAGAATGGGTGGTCATTGGCAATGCATGCAAACTTTATATAGAGTGCATGCATACGCAGCAGGCATGCAGGATGCATGCAGCAATCGTTATGCAGAATGCACACAGTAATGCATGCAACAATGTACGCAACAATGCTGCGCTGATGAAACATTTACGCTCGCATGTGCATTTTGGCTCTACTGCTGTCTAGGGCGTCGTTTTCTTGCAACTCATTGGAGTCATTACTGAAGCCTCTAGTCAGTGAAGGGCTGGCTTTGCCTATTTTCCAGCATTGCTTGCGATGCTTCCCTCACCTGTCACCCAACCTTCATCCTTCTTTCCTTGCTTCTCATTTTGCAGCTTTGGAGTCAACAGCTTTGATGGTAGTGACCTCGACGACCATTCGCTCAATTCCAGAGATTTTGTTATGCGGTTACCTCCAATGATCGAAAAAGAAAATATCACCATTCAAACCCTACCATCAGTCTCTGGCAAGCAGTTTGATACAAGTCTCTGGGTGTCAAAGTCGCATTGTTTGGACATTACTGACCCTGACTTAGTGAGTCTGCAGGTCCCGCTGGCTAATCCTTTTCAGCAGGTTTTGCTTTAGCTACCAAATTTAAAATATGCTTGATGCAACTTTGTTCAATTTGTTTCATGTTTTCTTTTTTTTAAGACCTTGTGCAATTCCTGTTGCAGGTGGCCACCAATGATGACCATGGTTTAGGTACCCTCAGCCTTGTGTCGTTTGTTGCTGAGCCGCACACAGGTAGAATTAGGGACACAATGCTTGTTTTGGCTTGACTTGCTTATTGGTGCATGTATTTGAGCCCAGTGTGTCCTCTCCTGCCTTGATGCTGCAGAGTATTTTATCAGTGTTGAGGGCAATGAGGGGGACTGTGGTCCAGTACAAGTCTTTGCCTACTTGGGTCTGCCAGTAATTACGCCCTCTTATCCAGGTGTGTACCCACCAACGTACCCAGGTGTGACTTACTTATTGTCTTGTTTTTGTGCGGCTGTAAGAAAGAAGGTGCAACTAGCCATTTGGGGGGTTGTGGAAACTTGTATGGGCCCTTTTGACCCGCCACCTAAATTACATTAGCGCAACCCAATTCTACATTCGTTTACGTAACTTAGTATAAGAAGGAAGAGGGTGGAGGGCGTCCACATTTTTGCAATAGCGCGGTAAGAAAGGAAATGATGAGGAGTTTGCATGAATATGGCGCCTGTGGGCTGACCCTGACTCTTGAGGAAAAGGAAGTGGTTACAACTTGTAATGAAGCTGTTAATCTAACACTGATGAAGAGGCATGGCCAGGGATGCAAGGGAATGCGTTCAAAGGCCTTGTATGGTTGTTACGCACTCTCCGCCCTCCTGAGCTTGCGTCCTCGTGAGCTGAACACAGCGTACTGCAACCCGTTGGCTTTACGTCTGGATCTGTACATGTATGTAACATTGTTCCAGGGTATCATTTGCCGGTCTTACAAGTGCGCCAACTGTTTGACGAAGTTTGAGGTCTGGCAATTTGTTCGGTCGTGCGTTTGCCTGTAGGCGGGAAGGCTGAGAAGGGGGTAGCGAGTGCCCCCCAGCCACCTCAACCCCCTCCACCCTTCATTCCAATTCCCTTTCAGACGTTTTCTGTTAAAGGTCATAGCAAAAGGGTACAACAAAATCCTGGGCAGGTGTGTGAATGGGTGTCAAGGGTTATCAATGGATCAATGTTTGGCAGGGGGGTAAAATGATACGAACTGGCAAATTAAAGTCGCCAACAGTTTGAAAAAGTCAGAGTTTGCAAACAGTTCCAAGTTCTCGAATTATACAACCTTGCATTATTCCCATCACTAACTGGGAGTAATGAAGCATTGTGAGTGCTAAGCGTTCTGGGATGTGAGATCAAACACAAAAAAAATGCAGAAATTGTTAATAAAATGGAAGTGTGAACTGTGCTGAGTTGTAGCAGCCAGGCAATAAATGGAAATGCCATTGCATCTAGTCAGCCCAAATTGCATGCAATTTGTTGTCAACTAGGGTTCTAACTGATGTGTGCAACTCTGAACTGCTACCACTTTGCATTGAAAGCTGGTGCCAAGATGAATTGTAGTGCGCTGGGAAGTTCATTAGCATTACTTTCTTCCTTGGCTCCGCTGGCGATGCCGGTCTCTGCCAGGTCAATACTTGGCAGGAAATCTGAGCTAACCTTGGAATTTCAACCCTGTATTTTTAGAATAGGCTTAGTTATGGCAGAAAACTGAAAAAATTGGTATAATGCAAAACATGTGGAAAGAATGCTCACAAGAAATGTTTCCTGAGTGAAGACTGAGATGAGGGCTCAGAGGTCCGCCTACCCCCCCCCCCTAATGTTCTTGCCCACCCTGAACCAACCAGACCAAGAATTGACTTCACTTCTTTTGCAATGGCATCTGCTTTATCACTGCTTCATAGCTGAGGGTGAATTTGACAAAGTGGGGTAAAGTTTTCCATTTTCCATCACGTTGCTCCCTGTTGTATTTTCTGAGCACCCTAGCACACAAACAGAGCCGATTTTCCCCAAACATTTTATGCAGAGTTGCTCCTTTGTTATTACAGGATAGGATAGAATTGCATTAAAAAAGGTTTAAGAGGGGCTGGCTCAAGAGGCTCAGAAAAGTTTCCTGTGACAGACCCCCAAAAAAGGCCTAGTTAGGACCCTCCAGTTGACAACTGAAAATTTGTTTGTGAACGGAAAGCAGCTGCCACAGTGAGCAGGTTGTGGTAGGTGACATTGGTATTGTTGCAGTAAGAGTTGTTCATCTGCCAAATTGTTTGTCATGGTACTCCTTGTCCAGTTTATCCGCCATCGTACCCTGGACTGTACCCGCCATCCTATCCAGGAGTTTACCCGCCACCCTATCCAGGAGTTTACCCGCAACCCTATCCAGGAGTTTACCCGCCACCCTATCCTGGAGTTTACCCGCCACCCTATCCAGGAGCTTACCCGCCACCCTATCCTGGGGTTTACCCGCCACCCTATCCTGGAATTTACCCGCCACCCTATCCTGGAGTTTACCCGCCACCCTATCCTGCAGTGTACCCAAGTGAGTTTATTTAATTGTACTCTCATGTTCCTGCTAAGCTTCTTGCTTACATTTTGTAAGCTCTTGCTATTACCTAGTCTGTTATCATTCCACAGTCTCATTCCTGGAGTGCAGTGTGCGTTATGCAATGTGCGTTTTGCAAGATAATGTCAGCGCTTGTGCTCTATGTTTCTTTTTGGATTGCCAATACACTCCTCGTTTGTCCACTTACTCCCTAGTGTCAATGGCCTCATGTCCAGGTTTTGCGCCTTTTCCACCTTCGCCCCCACCCCCTCCGCCTTTGGAAGATCCCCTTCCTCCCCCCCTTCCGGCCCCAGTTCCTGGAGCTCCCCCTCCTCTTCCACCACCACCAGAGCCTGTACTTTGTGAGTCACCTGCTCCCACTGTGAGACCACCATTGCACCTTGCAGCTGCCTCCTTCACGTTTTCTTGAACTGTCTGTCTTTATATTTTAAACTGTCCATGCTAGTTTTGCTGCTTTCATCCTTGGTACACACCTCCCCGCACACGTAGTTCCGGTCCCGCCGCCACCAGTCCCAGACCCACCTCTGCCGCCTCCCATAGGTTGGTCACCTGGCGGGTTGTCAATGTAGATTGTACATGCTTAGATCCCTAGAATAAAGAAAGTGTTGCACCTTTTATATTATGAAGAAAGACAAGAAATTGGAGGCAATAGAACAACCCATGCATCTCTTTAAGAAAAGCAGGCACAGTGGCTATTAATAAGGGCCTTAAGTGCTGTTCACCAACGTTTAAACAAAGTTGTCAATTGAGATAGAGTTTACTCGCCACCCTATCCAAGAGTTTACCTGCCATCCTATCCAGGAGTTTACCCGCCACCCTATCCTGGGGTTTACCCGCCACCCTATCCTGGAATTTACCCGCCACCCTATCCTGGAGTTTACCCGCCACCCTATCCTGCAGTGTACCCAAGTGAGTTTATTTAATTGTACTCTCATGTTTCTGCTAAGCTTCTTGCTTACATTTTTTAAGCTCTTGCTATTACCTGGTCTGTTATCATTCCACAGTCTCATTCCTGGAGTGCAGTGTGCGTTATGCAATGTGCGTTTTGCAAGATAATGTCAGCGCTTGTGCTCTATGTTTCTTTTTGGATTGCCAATACACTCCTCGTTTGTCCACTTACTCCCTAGTGTCAATGGCCTCATGTCCAGGTTTTGCGCCTTTTCCACCTTCGCCCCCACCCCCTCCGCCTTTGGAAGATCCCCTTCCTCCCCCCCTTCCGGCCCCAGTTCCTGGAGCTCCCCCTCCTCTTCCACCACCACCAGAGCCTGCACTTTGTGAGTCACCTGCTCCCACTGTGAGACCACCATTGCACCTTGCAGCTGCCTCCTTCACGTTTTCTTGAACTGTCTGTCTTAAAATTTTAAACTGTCCATGCTAGTTTTGCTGCTTTCATCCTTGGTACACACCTCCCCGCACACGTAGTTCCGGTCCCGCCGCCACCAGTCCCAGACCCACCTCTGCCGCCTCCCATAGGTTGGTCAGCTGGCGGGTTGTGAATGTAGATTGTACATGCTTAGATCCCTAGAATAAAGAAAGTGTTGCACCTTTTAAATTATGAAGAAAGACAAGAAATTGGAGGCAATAGAACAACCCATGCATCTCTTTAAGAAAAGCAGGCACAGTGGCTATTAATAAGGGCCTTAAGTGCTGTTCACCAACGTTTAAACAAAGTTGTTAATTGAGATAGAGTTTTCTCGCCACCCTATCCAAGAGTTTACCTGCCATCATATCCAGGAGTTTACCCGCCACCCTATCCTGGGGTTTACCCGCCACCCTATCCTGGAATTTACCCGCCACCCTATCCTGGAGTTTACCCGCCACCCTATCCTGCAGTGTACCCAAGTGAGTTTATTTAATTGTACTCTCATGTTCCTGCTAAGCTTCTTGCTTACATTTTGTAAGCTCTTGCTATTACCTGGTCTGTTATCATTCCACAGTCTCATTCCTGGAGTGCAGTGTGCGTTATGCAATGTGCGTTTTGCAAGATAATGTCAGCGCTTGTGCTCTATGTTTCTTTTTGGATTGCCAATACACTCCTCGTTTGTCCACTTACTCCCTAGTGTCAATGGCCTCATGTCCAGGTTTTGCGCCTTTTCCACCTTCGCCCCCACCCCCTCCGCCTTTGGAAGATCCCCTTCCTCCCCCCCTTCCGGCCCCAGTTCCTGGAGCTCCCCCTCCTCTTCCACCACCACCAGAGCCTGCACTTTGTGAGTCACCTGCTCCCACTGTGAGACCACCATTGCACCTTGCAGCTGCCTCCTTCACGTTTTCTTGAACTGTCTGTCTTAAAATTTTAAACTGTCCATGCTAGTTTTGCTGCTTTCATCCTTGGTACACACCTCCCCGCACACGTAGTTCCGGTCCCGCCGCCACCAGTCCCAGACCCACCTCTGCCGCCTCCCATAGGTTGGTCAGCTGGCGGGTTGTGAATGTAGATTGTACATGCTTAGATCCCTAGAATAAAGAAAGTGTTGCACCTTTTAAATTATGAAGAAAGACAAGAAATTGGAGGCAATAGAACAACCCATGCATCTCTTTAAGAAAAGCAGGCACAGTGGCTATTAATAAGGGCCTTAAGTGCTGTTCACCAACGTTTAAACAAAGTTGTTAATTGAGATAGAGTTTTCTCGCCACCCTATCCAAGAGTTTACCTGCCATCATATCCAGGAGTTTACCCGCCACCCTATCCTGGGGTTTACCCGCCACCCTATCCTGGAATTTACCCGCCACCCTATCCTGGAGTTTACCCGCCACCCTATCCTGCAGTGTACCCAAGTGAGTTTATTTAATTGTACTCTCATGTTCCTGCTAAGCTTCTTGCTTACATTTTGTAAGCTCTTGCTATTACCTGGTCTGTTATCATTCCACAGTCTCATTCCTGGAGTGCAGTGTGCGTTATGCAATGTGCGTTTTGCAAGATAATGTCAGCGCTTGTGCTCTATGTTTCTTTTTGGATTGCCAATACACTCCTCGTTTGTCCACTTACTCCCTAGTGTCAATGGCCTCATGTCCAGGTTTTGCGCCTTTTCCACCTTCGCCCCCACCCCCTCCGCCTTTGGAAGATCCCCTTCCTCCCCCCCTTCCGGCCCCAGTTCCTGGAGCTCCCCCTCCTCTTCCACCACCACCAGAGCCTGCACTTTGTGAGTCACCTGCTCCCACTGTGAGACCACCATTGCACCTTGCAGCTGCCTCCTTCACGTTTTCTTGAACTGTCTGTCTTAAAATTTTAAACTGTCCATGCTAGTTTTGCTGCTTTCATCCTTGGTACACACCTCCCCGCACACGTAGTTCCGGTCCCGCCGCCACCAGTCCCAGACCCACCTCTGCCGCCTCCCATAGGTTGGTCAGCTGGCGGGTTGTGAATGTAGATTGTACATGCTTAGATCCCTAGAATAAAGAAAGTGTTGCACCTTTTAAATTATGAAGAAAGACAAGAAATTGGAGGCAATAGAACAACCCATGCATCTCTTTAAGAAAAGCAGGCACAGTGGCTATTAATAAGGGCCTTAAGTGCTGTTCACCAACGTTTAAACAAAGTTGTTAATTGAGATAGAGTTTTCTCGCCACCCTATCCAAGAGTTTACCTGCCATCATATCCAGGAGTTTACCCGCCACCCTATCCTGGGGTTTACCCGCCACCCTATCCTGGAATTTACCCGCCACCCTATCCTGGAGTTTACCCGCCACCCTATCCTGCAGTGTACCCAAGTGAGTTTATTTAATTGTACTCTCATGTTCCTGCTAAGCTTCTTGCTTACATTTTGTAAGCTCTTGCTATTACCTGGTCTGTTATCATTCCACAGTCTCATTCCTGGAGTGCAGTGTGCGTTATGCAATGTGCGTTTTGCAAGATAATGTCAGCGCTTGTGCTCTATGTTTCTTTTTGGATTGCCAATACACTCCTCGTTTGTCCACTTACTCCCTAGTGTCAATGGCCTCATGTCCAGGTTTTGCGCCTTTTCCACCTTCGCCCCCACCCCCTCCGCCTTTGGAAGATCCCCTTCCTCCCCCCCTTCCGGCCCCAGTTCCTGGAGCTCCCCCTCCTCTTCCACCACCACCAGAGCCTGCACTTTGTGAGTCACCTGCTCCCACTGTGAGACCACCATTGCACCTTGCAGCTGCCTCCTTCACGTTTTCTTGAACTGTCTGTCTTAAAATTTTAAACTGTCCATGCTAGTTTTGCTGCTTTCATCCTTGGTACACACCTCCCCGCACACGTAGTTCCGGTCCCGCCGCCACCAGTCCCAGACCCACCTCTGCCGCCTCCCATAGGTTGGTCAGCTGGCGGGTTGTGAATGTAGATTGTACATGCTTAGATCCCTAGAATAAAGAAAGTGTTGCACCTTTTAAATTATGAAGAAAGACAAGAAATTGGAGGCAATAGAACAACCCATGCATCTCTTTAAGAAAAGCAGGCACAGTGGCTATTAATAAGGGCCTTAAGTGCTGTTCACCAACGTTTAAACAAAGTTGTCAATTGAGATAGAGTTTTCTCGCCACCCTATCCAAGAGTTTACCTGCCATCCTATCCAGGAGTTTACCCGCCACCCTATCCTGGGGTTTACCCGCCACCCTATCCTGGAATTTACCCGCCACCCTATCCTGGAGTTTACCCGCCACCCTATCCTGCAGTGTACCCAAGTGAGTTTATTTAATTGTACTCTCATGTTCCTGCTAAGCTTCTTGCTTACATTTTGTAAGCTCTTGCTATTACCTGCGTCAGACATTTCAGGTCCCGGCTGAAGAGCGGCTGAAGCGGCTGAAATCTGCCGCGGCTGAAGAGCGGCTGAAAAATCCTTAAACAACCGCGGCTGCGGCTGAAAATTTGTCAGCCACGCGGCTGAAAACGTTTCAGACGCACGGCTGAATTCAGACGCTTCAGCCGCTCTTCAGCCGTGCTTTGAGGATTTGTCATTTTGGGCATGTAGGATGTTCTTCATAACATCTGTACACTGTTATCAGTACACCGAGTACTTGTCCTTAGAACATAATTTCACGTTCTCCAACTGGACACCTCAAAAAATACCTGTGAAGCAAAAAGCCTTTGCGTTTGTGCAAGCTAAGACATCTTGCATGCACATATGTGCACGTACATGTGTGTGTGTGTATGTGTGTGTGTATGTGCGCGCATGTGCGCATGTTTGCGTGTGTGCGTGCGTGTGTAGGCTTGTCCGTGCGTGCGTGTCTGCGTGTGTGCGAGCGTGCGCATGTGTGTGTGTGCATGCTTGTGTGCTTGCGTGCGTGCGTGCGTGTGTGTGTGTGTGTGTGTGTGTGCGCGTGTGTGTGTTTGTGTGTGTGTGCGTGTTTGTGTGTGCGTGTTTGTGTGTGTGTATGTGTGTGTGTGTGCGTTTGTGTTGTTTGTGTGTGTGAGTTTGTGTGTGTGTGTGTGTGCCTGCGTGTGCATGTGTGTGTGTGCCTACGTGTGCGTGTGCCTGCGTGTGCGCGTGTGTATATGTGTGCGTATGTGTGTGTTTTCGCGTGTGTCTGCATGCGTGCATGCATGCGTGCGTGTGTGTGGTGTATGTGTGTGTGTGCGTGCATGTGTGCGTGGATGTCTGTGTGCATGCGTGTGTATGAATGTGTGTGTGCATGTGCACAAGTGCGCACACAAACAACACACAAGTGTGTGTGTTGTATGTGTATATGAGTATGAGTGTGTCTGTACATGCGTGTGTATGTGTGTGTGTGCGCGTGTGTGTGTGCATGCGTGCGTGTATGTGTGTGTGCATGCGTGCATGCATGTGT
This sequence comes from Dunaliella primolecta, assembly GCA_914767535.2. Taxonomy (NCBI): domain Eukaryota; kingdom Viridiplantae; phylum Chlorophyta; class Chlorophyceae; order Chlamydomonadales; family Dunaliellaceae; genus Dunaliella; species Dunaliella primolecta. The sequence goes on along the minus strand of OU611762.1, from coordinate 9,982,579 downwards.
GTGTGCGTGCTTGTGTGCGTGTGTGTGCACACGTGCACAAGTGCGCGCATGTGTGTGTTGTTTGTGTATTGGGCGTGAGTGTCTATACATGCATGTGTGTATGTGCATGTTATGTGTGCGTGTGTGTATGTGCGCGCGCGTGTGTGTGTGTGTGTGTGTGCGTAAGTGTGTGTGTGTGTGTGTGTGTGTGTGTGTGTGTGTGTGTGTGTGTGTGTGTGTGTGTGTGCGCGTGTGTGTGGGGTAACCGCAGCTTTGTCCACAAGGCAGCGCAGAACAGGCACGCACGTGCATGGTCCGTCTTGTTCACTGTTTAAGAAATAACTGCACGTAGGCTGCGTAGCGTTGCATTGTTGCTCTCCGAGCCATAGCCAACTCATGACCGCTTGTGTAACTCATGGAGTCAGAAGGCATAGCCTAATCGAAGTTTGGTTATATATTTAACAAATGAAATTAAACTGCAGTTGCTCCTGTGTGAAATGGAAGAATGGCCAGATTCGTTCCAGATGTCCAAATGGTTAAGAGACTCCACTGGAGTTGGTTGGCAACCAAAATAATCTTGATTTTCTATCTGGTTTTTTGGGATCTTTCACTTGTGATTCTGTGCTGCCAGCTTTGCCAAATTCTGTCAAGCAAGATTGGATTGAAAATCACTAAAACTTGATATTTGGTTACTTACTATAGGTGCAGACATACTGGAAGTGGTAAGCCCATATAAAGACTGTTTTCCTGACATATAGGAACGTACCACAGCTGACCTGGGCCTGAATTGGAAAAAGTGCGGCTGAAATGCGGCTGAAGCGGTTGAAGAGCGGCTGAAAAGATTTCAGCCGCTCTTCAACCGCACACGGCTGAATTCAGCCGTCGGCTGAAATCAGCCGCTTCGAGCCCTGAAATTTCTGACGTGGTCTGTTATCATTCCACAGTCTCATTCCTGGAGTGCAGTGTGCGTTATGCAATGTGCGTTTTGCAAGATAATGTCAGCGCTTGTGCTCTATGTTTCTTTTTGGATTGCCAATACACTCCTCGTTTGTCCCCTTTCCCTTGTGTCAATGGCCTCATGTCCAGGTTTTGCGCCTTTTCCACCTTCGCCCCCACCCCCTCCGCCTTTGGAAGATCCCCTTCCTCCCCCCCTTCCGGCCCCAGTTCCTGGAGCTCCCCCTCCTCTTCCACCACCACCAGAGCCTGCACTTTGTGAGTCACCTGCTCCCACTGTGAGACCACCATTGCACCTTGCAGCTGCTTCCTGCACGTTTTCTTGAACTGTCTGTCTTTAAATTTTAAACTGTCCATGCTAGTTTTGCTGCTTTCATCCTTGGTACACACCTCCCCGCACACGTAGTTCCGGTCCCGCCGCCACCAGTCCCAGCCCCCCTCCCACCTCTGCCGCCTCCCATAGGTTGGTCAGCTGGCGGGTCGTGAATGTAGATTGTACATGCTTGGATTATGGAATTAGAACATTGTTGCATCTTTTGAGTATAGAAGAAAGACAAGAAGTTGAAGTCAGCAGAACCCCTGCATCTATTCATGAGAAACAGGCATGGTGGCTATTAATCAGGGCCTTGAGAGCTGTTCACCAACGTTTAAACAAAGTTGTCAATTAAGATATATATTTGGTGGATCCAAAACCCAAAGCGCCTTATGCCGAATTTTGGTCAGGTTTGTCTAATTTTTCAAACCTAATTTTTCAAACCTATCTTCAGAAGATGAAGAAGGGCCGCATCTGCTTTAGACAGGGAGAGGCTAGTTTCGCCTTTGCTTGCACGAAAATGGAAAATTGTGAGTTTCTAGCTGGGTCTCAATTCTAGTTGGGGCTTGCACTACCCTGACAGGCCCCAAAATTGCACTTTGCATCTCTTCAAGACCTTTCCAATATTTCCTCAGTATCCATGAGTACAGCAGCCAAGATCTTTCAGGCATTTCCTGCAAGATGTTTAGTAGACATCACGTACACGTGCAAGAATTCTTCGAAGGTGGCTAGAAATCGACATGTTTATATCACCCCCAAGGTTTCAGAGTAGTTGCAAACCTGGCAGCGAGTTCAAGTAACTTCATAGCCGGCAGCATTGCAGATGCTTGCTTGAGGACAGAATTCAAAAAGCACACACATATGCACACACAACACACATACACACACACGCACATTCTCATGTCGTGAACCTCTGTCCATTTTACCTGCTTGTACTCTTAGATCCACCAACCCCACCACCACCAGTCCCAGCCCCCCCTCCACCTTCGCCGCCACCACCTGACCCATCTCCACCACCTCCTTCACCCCCACCACCAGTCCCATATCCACCACCTCCTTCGCCCCCACCGCCAGTCCCATCTCCATCACCTCCTTCGCCGCCACCACCAGTCCCATCTCCACCACCTCCTTCGCCCCCACCGCCGGTCCCATCTCCACCACCTCCTTTGCCCCCACCACAGGTCCCATATCCACCACCTCCTTCGCCCCCACCACCAGTCCCATCTCCACCACCTCCTTCGCCCCCACCACCAGTCCCATCTCCACCACCTCCTTTGCCCCCACCACCAGTCCCATCTCCACCACCTCCTTCACCCCCACCACCAGCCCCATCACCACCACCTCCTTCGCCCCCGCCACCAGTCCCATCACCACCACCTCCTTCGCCCCCGCCGCCAGTCCCATCGCCACCACCTCCTTCGCCCCCACCGCCAGTCCCATCTCCACCACCTCCTTCGCCCCCACCGCCGGTCCCATCTCCACCACCTCCTTCGCCCCCACCACCAGTCCCATCTCCACCACCTCCTTCGCCCCCACCACCAGTCCCATCTCCACCACCTCCTTCGCCCCCACCACCAGTCCCATATCCACCACCACCTTCGCCCCCACCGCCAGTCCCATCTCCACCACCACCTTCGCCCCCACCACCGGTCCCATCTCCACCACCTCCTTCGCCCCCACCACCGGTCCCATCTCCACCACCTCCTTCGCCCCCACCACCAGTCCCATCTCCACCACCTCCTTCGCCCCCACCACCAGCCCCATCACCACCACCTCCTTCGCCCCCGCCACCAGCCCCATCACCACCACCTCCTTCGCCCCCGCCACCAGCCCCATCACCACCACCTCCTTCGCCCCCGCCACCAGTCCCATCACCACCACCTCCTTCGCCCCCACCGCCAGTCCCATCTCCACCACCTCTGCCCGCACCGCCGGTCCCATCTCCACCACCACCTTCGCCCGCACCGCCAGTCCCATCTCCACCACCTCCTTCGCCCGCACCGCCGGTCCCATCTCCACCACCTCCTTCGCCCCCACCGCCAGTCCCATCTCCACCACCTCCTTCGCCCCCGCCACCAGCCCCATCTCCACCACCTCCTTCGCCCCCGCCACCAGCCCCATCACCACCACCTCCTTCGCCCCCGCCACCAGTCCCATCTCCACCACCTCCTTTGACCCCACCACCAGTCCCATCTCCACCACCTCCTTCGCCCCCACCGCAGGTCCCATCTCCACCACCTGCTTCGCCCGCACCGCCAGTCCCATCTCCACCACCACCGCCCGCACCGCCGGTCCCATCTCCACCACCTCCTTCGCCCCCACCGCCAGTCCCATCTCCACCACCACCTTCACCCCCACCACCAGTCCCATCTCCACCACCTCCTTTGCCCCCACCACCGGTCCCATCTCCACCACCTCCTTCGCCCCCCGCCACCAGTCCCATCTCCACCACCTCCTTCGCCCCCACCACCAGTCCCATCTTCACCACCTCCTTCGCCCCCACCACCAGCCCCATCACCACCACCTCCTTCGCCCCCCGCCACCAGTCCCATCACCACCACCTCCTTCGCCCCCGCCGGCCCCATCACCACCACCTCCTTCGCCCCCACCGCCGGCCCCATCACCACCACCTCCTTCGGCCCCACCACCAGTTCCATCTCCACCATCTCCATCGCCCCCCCCGCCTTCACTGCCACCAGCAGGTTGGTAGTCGTTACCAAGCATTTTAGAAGTTTTTTAAATGTTTGTCCTACGCCTGCGTCAGCTCAGGTTTCTTCACTGGAGTACCAACCCCCACATCTAGGGGCGCCTGACGCTTCAGCCGATCCCCTGAGCTAGGGGGGCACCTGACGCTCTAGGTAGAGTAACCAGCCAACCCCCCCAGCCAGGGGGGCACCTGATCCTCTAGGTAGCCTAACCCTCACCCCAAACCCTAGAAGCCCCTAGATTTGGAGGGCCCCTAGAGGAATGGTGTTCTAGGGGGTTACTTGTGGTGCTTTTGACACTTCATCATGCAAACTTGCAAAGTGATGTGAGTTGTAACCACCATTCAAGTTTGACCAGCTCCCCTGCCCCGCCAAGCGTGCCCACTGCATGCAAGGGCGCACCTGCAGACAGAACGTTAACGTTATAACAGGCATGCTCAAGCATGGACCAAGCTGCAAGCATCACTGTGGGGGACTGACTATATGACTAGAGTCATCTACATAGGGACCCTATTCATTTATTTTCTACAAAGGTACAATTAAATAGGCTGAAGCTAAGGAATTTACTGATATATTTACATTTTTGTAGGAATGGCCCAACTATTCTTGGAGGGGGGGTCCCAAAGAGCGATGAACCCCCAACCAACCCACCCCTACCGACCTTCTCCAATGGGACCCATGCAATCAATAGCTCTTGAGCTATGGCTTCCAACTGCGTAAATCTTCACTAGGCTGATGTGTGCCTTCCAAACTTTACAGGAACTTTTCCCTGGGGGGGTAGTTCCAAATGTCAAGACCCCTTGACCTGCCCCCCACCCCCCACCCCCTCCAATTGGACCCATATATATACCAATCAATAGCTCCTTAGCCCATAATTATGTATATGTAGTTTTTAACAGAGTTCGTACACGACATCCAAAAGTTATACGTTCTGGACACTCCTGCTCATCACTCAAATCTTTTGTTGTGCACTTGGTGATGCCTCCAAACTTTGAATTTCCAGGGAACTGCACTGCTCGCAATTCTAATCATTTTGTAAACCAATTCATAACCTACTCTTCCACTTTTACAAGGCAGTGCCTTGCACAATGCAAATCCAATGCTTTTAAAAAAAAAGCAAGCCTGTCGGCAGAGGTATAATGAATCAAACCCTGTGGATATTTAGTTCATTTACACAAGGTGACAGGTCCCTCTGTGAAAAGGCGCATTCAGCACATCCTATTGCAAGTGTGTGCCTCTTCGTGACGTTAAACCACATGTTAGGTAACCAGCACTCCAAGCATTGCACATGCTTAAATGCACACGCTTCCACACGTTGGAAAGATGGCTAGCTTTACGGCGCAGGCACCAAAAATTTTACATTGTCTTAGCTGCCCACTTGTCAAGGCGGTGAATGACAATGCCCTGGAGGGTATGATGCTTGCGAATTCCATTGTAATCGTTTGGCAATAGCATTGATCTTCCACTCGAGAAGCCGAGTGTTACATGGGGCAAGAGGCAACCGATTCCTTTAATTTCCTTCTTGTAGTGTATACCCCACAATATTGAGTATTACACAAGACGGTGGCATGGCACCCTTATTTTTGTACTTGTGTATGTTTCCATACAAAAACAAGTGATGACACGTTTCATACCTATCTACTTGAGCTTTGCTTTACTAATTTTACCTCTATGAGACCACAAGCGGTGGATCAGGCATGTGATTTGATCAGAGCAATTGATGCAAGTTGGTTTGACCCTTATGGCACAAATTTCAAGAGTTACAATATGTGTAAGGAACCTTATTTAGGCCTTGAAGATCGTCTGTTCGGAAACTTACATCATGCACGTGGTTTTCCTTGCCTGTGCAGCACTCAGTCCTTCACCTTCACCACCACCCTCGCCATCTCCAGGTGAGTTTGTATTTGAGTGAGAACTTCCGCTCGCAAAATAGATTGCATTGAGGAAAGATTTTACAGAATGTCACCATGCGTACATGACCAGTTCGAATGGCTTCCACTCAAAAATGCAACTTTTTTTATTTCAAATTGATTAGGTGTCTCACAATTGATCTTTCAATTGTGGCTTTTTGCTGGCATTAGCTTCTTAGTTTGAACACCCAATTAATTAATGTTGCTGCGGCCGCTGGCTGTGCTGATACTGATATTGTTGTTGATACTGGTGGGATGGGACCAAGCTGGCTTAGAAGCTGCTTTTGCTGAGAGCACACCTCACCATCGGTCAGGTCGGCCATGTAGATTTGTCTTCTTGCCCCAGTGAAACCAACCAATTCTGAGTTTGCAGAGAGCTCCACCCCCCCCCAGCTTACCTGAAAAGCAGCGATAGAGTCCTTGCAATGAGAGTCCAACTATCATGGCACGAACCTGAAAGATTGAGCCAATTGACTTGATCAACATGGGTTTACATGACTTGATCAAAATGTGAGCTGCATTGTTCAATGTGTTAGGCATGCCATGGTGTGAAACCCTAAAGCCTAACTCCTAACACCAAACCTACACCCTAAAACCTGAAATTCACAGTTTTTCCTTTAACACGACATACCATGTCGTTTGATATGAGAACAGATTTTTTCAACTTTTCATATCGACATGAAATCAACCTGTTAAGGGAGTCCGGGAGCCTCTGCATGGGGATGAGCTTGCCCCCCCTTCCCTTTCGAGTCGAGCCCCAAAGGCCTTCGGGTCCACCTTTGAAGACCAAAATTGAAAAATTTTAAAGCCAAACAAATGACCAATGATGACACAAATAATCCAAATAAAAAAGCAAGGGTTTAATAAGGTCAGAGTGATGGGCAACACGCTGAAATTGGTTGCTGCTGGCCCAATCAACAAGTTCCAGGCCAAATGGTATGAGGAAGAAACCCCCAAGGGCAAGCCCATCACCAGGACTGGCTCACTAAAGGGATGAGTGCACAGGGGCAGCTCATGGCAAGATGCAGCTTGTGCGAGGTCACCTTCCAGTGCAGGTTGCAGGAAGTAGAGATCCACGAGAGCAGCAGCGGCCGTCAGAAGAAGGGAAAGCATGGATGCTCAGGTTGAAGGACAGGGCAAGCTGGCGCTTGACCAGGCAGCAGCATTCACAGCACTTCTGCACACAGGTTAGACAGCTGACCCTTAATGCAAGGGCAGCAAGGAGAGCAGAGCATGCCAGCGATTTGGGGAGTGGGTCAAGCTGGCAAAGCTGGCTGTGGTGATGGTGCCAGGCTCAGTGGAGAAAGAGCGCATGTTCAGTGCTACAAGACACCTCCGGAACCCCCAGCGCAAAAGGCTAAAGCAGCAGCATCTGACCTGCTGTGCTCGGGGGTTGAAGTGCCCTGATTTTACTGTGGAGTCATTCCCATACGCAGCTGCCATTGGGGAATGCCTCAGTATTAGGAAGCGGCATGGAACGAAGTAGCCGCAAAAAGTCGGCAAGGGCAAGAAACAGTTGGCGTCACTGTGTTTTGTGTTTAAAAAAAGTGAGCGTGAGCAGGAGGGAAGAAAGAACATTTCCGTGGAAGGCATGTGTAAATTTTGCGCTGGACCCCCCTGAGGGACCCACCCACCCCAAAACACCCCTTCCAGTACCCCGATCAAGACAAAAGTGGTACCAATCTGCTCCTCTTTCAATTCTGCATCCATCTACATATTCAAATAAAACAAAGAACAAAGTTATGACCCAAAAACAAGAAACTAGCATCTGCACGGGCTGGTCATGCTAGGGAACGTGCACGTCCTTGGCCACATTCATTATGGCTCTGCAGAGCTTTGTGCTACTGGGTCTGCACTGGCCTCCGTTGCTACTGCTGTTTCTGCCTCCCCTGCTTGGTTTGGGCCCTCTGCTGGCTGCTGCTGCTGCTGTTGCTGCTGGTCTCCCCCATGTTGCTGTGCTTGCATGGGGGCTGCTTGCATGGGGCTGGCTGCTGGTTTGTGCTTCAGGAAGCCAAGCATGCTTGGTGCATCCCGCTTGAGTCTCTTGGCTTCCTGGTCCTTGCCTTGGCATGATGCTATGTGCCTCTCTCTGTTTGTGTCATTCAAGTGGGTCAGTCCCACCTTGCAGTAGGGGCACTTCATGCCTCAAACACACATGAATTTCAAGTGCTCCTAACTGCCCCGTCAGTAACTCAATCCACCCAAAGAGGGTGCCAATCAACGGGGCTTAAACCCAGGTTTCCGATGATATATTTAGAATTTCGAGAAAATGCCCCAATAAAATTCTGGAGGGGGGGTCCCAAAAACCTATATACCCCCCCTCGACCACCCCACCCACCCACCCCTCCTCGGAACGGACCCATATATATACCAATCGATAGCTCTTGACCTCAGGATTCTGAATATATAGTTTTTATTGGGATTGACAGTTGCCGTCCAAAAGTTACACAAACTCTTCCCTCCTGGCGTGAGCGTGAATGATTTGAACTGCGGCCATAGAAAGAAAAAAAGGCACATTTTAATAAAAGCACTTGTCTCTAAACATGTTCTCATTTGCACCTGCGGCCTCCTGGCGGCCTGGGCTTGTGGGAGAAAAAGACGGAACTTTTAGGTTTTTGAAATTTCCATTTGGGGTGAGACATGAAATTAAGGTTCTAAAATATTTACAGGAAACATCGGTGCGAGTTGTCATCAAATGGTCCAGATCACTATCTGCTCGGGTTTTCCACTTGAAGAGAGGCGCTTTTTTTCCAACCTTTTGTAATCAGTTTTTATATTTCCTTGTCCTAAAAGGTTGATGGCAAACCCAAACACACGCAGGCAATACGGGCACCACGAGTCAACGGTCTGAAGGCCGGATGATTGTTGGTAATACCCCGCAGTTCATAGAAGAACTAGGGGATGAAGGTGTTTTTGTGGTGGAGAGAAGCAACAGAAGACTGTTGCAATTGACCAAGGCCAGGGCTTTTGCCAGAAAGATGGTTGAGAGGGCGCTTTTGAATTCAGAACTGGCTATTCGGGCTGAGCTGAGATTCCGGGCGGCCAGCAACACTGAAGTCACCTACACCATTGATTTGTTTTATCCTGAAAATGTGGAAGATGAGGATGTTGCTACAGATGTGCAAGAAATGCGAGTCCAACTCACCAGGGAACTAGGTGGAGAAGCAGATGCAAACCAAGAGCTAGCACAATCTTTTGTGGAGAATATAGCTGGTGACGATAATTATGGTGCTCCACCTACTATTGGCGAAGCAGACGTGAGCACTGGGTTGATAGGTGGTGATGCCCCAACCAATGATGATGAGGAGGAGCCAGGTGAAGACACGGATGCTTCAGTGCTGGTGCCCGCAATAGTTGTGCCTGTTGTTGTTTTTATTTTGGGTGTATGCACCTTTCTTTTTTTTTGGTTCAAGGCTTCAAGACGACAAAAATATAAAGGTTCTGCTCCACCAGAAGTACGCGTGGAAATTTAATGCTACTGAGGCTGCCAATATCTTTGCCTCCAAGCTTGTAGTCCGAGTTGGAAAGTTGTGTAAAGGCCAGGTGACCAACAACACTTTTGTGCTAGGCTCTTGACATTCACTATTGCTGGAGTAGAGAGGTTGCTCAATGGAAAGCATTAAGGTAAATTTTGAAGAAACTTTGATGAGATGTTGAACCATGTCTGTACACCACATGTGTTGGTATTACGAGTAAGATGTTGCATGGAATGAGGCATGATGAAAAAGTGCTGATTACCTTAAAATTGTTGATTTGTCATTGCACACAAATTGAGAAATGATAAATTAAAAAATGTTTGCTGCTTGGGTCTCAATGCAAATTTTCATGTTTTCTCCTAATCCTAACATTATAATGTTACTTTCATGCACTCCCTCAACACGTTTGGTTGATGCGTACCTTTTGTTGCAAGTAGGCTGAAGCGAGTGAAGGAATGGGTGGTAGGAGGTGCAAGTAGTATCGCGAAGGATTTCTAACACAATTGAATGTTTAAACACATAACCTTGCTTGTTTATTTGAATATTGGTTTGCACACATGCCTCCTTTTTTTCTCCTCTGGCCATATATTTTGAAAGACTTTTCTTGTGTGCCAAAAGGCCATGTATAGGTGTAAAAAAGGTTACAATGGGATATGACCTTCAGCCAGGTAGTTTGGTTGCTTGGCTTGTAGGACTTGTAGGACAGCCAAACAGAAACATCTTTGACTTAGGATGTAAATTGGTATGTCTCATCAGTTTGCTCTGCAAGAAACAACAGCTTGGGGCTTGTCTGAGTAAAGTGATTAGATTGCCAGAGGTGGACAATTTCCCTATATTATTAAATATGTTCTTTCCCAGTTCTTGGCGAAGCCCCCGTTCAGAGGCGACGCTTGAAGGGCGTTGCCTCAAAAGGCAAGCCCCCTTGTTTGCCAGTTTCACATTTTTGCTCACACCAGGCCACTGTGGCCCACTCACACCACCTCAGGCTCTGAAATTTGGTAACATTATTTGTTAGGAAGTTTGGTAGAGATTTGGATATAGATTTACACGGGGGGACCTTCAGCCAGACTGTTCGGCTGATCAGCCTGTGACTGGTCCTCGCCAGTCAACATAATGTCCATAAGCTCAGAAACAAACGAAAAAAGCTTATTGTTGTGTTGCAAGAGGAAATCAGAAGAATCCTGGACACTTGCTTGTTGTAAAAATGGTTGCTCCATTGAAAAATCACCAGATTTAGATTTAGATTTTACACAGGGGGACCTTCAGCCAGACTGTTCGGCTGATCGGCCTGTGACTGGTCCTCGCCAGCCAACATAATGTCCATAAGCTCAGAAACAAACGAAAAAATCACCAGAGAAACAATTGAACAGGTAAGCGTACTTTCTTCTCAAAGCATAAAGATCTGCGTCTCTGCACACCAGAAGGGCATGAGCCTCATCTTGAATCTCATCACAAGAACAGCGATCACACAAAAGAGTGTTCCGAGTATCTTAAGCCGCTGTCTCCACCTCCAGGAAGTTTGGTAGGGTTCGGGGACCTCCTGTGCACGAAGCACTGACGTCTGCCAAAGCTTTTTAAAAAGGGTGGGTCACCCTCAGCGGATCCACGGAGCTAAGGTCGTCGATAATTAAAACAGCTAAATAATTATGCCCTTCACCAATTTAAACAACTGGGACTTGACCAACGGCGTGCCTTGAATCTTGCTGGCAATCTGCATGCCCATTCTGTAAAGTATGCTCATAAACTTGTAACCACTAGGCGTGCTATTGAGTTCAAAAACTTCTCACATCCAGGTTCTGGAGTCAGTTGCTTCCAGTAATCCTCCAGACCCCCATTAACACTTCTTGTTCTAAAGAAAAAATACTACGTTGGCAGAGAAAACTCCCCCTACATCAATTAAGGAGACACATTGCCTCAAAAGAGACGTGAGTCCCCTCCACCACGAAGACTACAAAAAGATTATCCTAATGGGGATCTGGAGGGTTATTGGAAGCACCCGGCTCCATAACCTGGCTGCAAGAAATATTCTTGATTTTAATAGCACGCCTAGTGGTAACAAGCCTGTTGGCATACATGACAGAATGGGCATGAAGTTTGCGCGCGAGTTTATTGGCGTGTTGGTGGTCAAGTCCCAGTTCGTCAGACATTTCTGGCCACGGTTGAAGTGCGGTTGAAACGGTTGAAATCAACCGCGGTTGAAGAGCGGTTGAAATTTTACCAATCAACCACAGATTTGCGGTTGAAATTCACACGGTTGAAGTGCGGTTGATTTCAACCGCTTCAACCGCACTTCAACCGCCCTATCTTTCAACCGCACATCTGCGGTTGATTGGTAAATTTCAACCGCATTTCAACCGCGGTTGATTTCAACCGCACTTCAACCGTGTCTAACGCTCTCTTGATTCCTATGCCTGGGCTTCTTATATTTGAATTCCTTTTTCACGTTGATAGTCCTTTTGCACTTCTTGTAGCGCCATCACACTGGTAGCTATGATCACTAGTTCCTCAGAGGCTCTCTTTTCTTTTCCTTTCATATGAAGTTCCTAAGTTCAATTTAAAATTAAATCCAATAAAGTTCCTTCAAGTTGCCAAGGACTCCTTGCATCGGATGCAATCAATCATGGTGTCCAACAACATCTTGTAAGTTACCACTGGCAGCCATCAAAAGTGAAAGTAAAATTCAAATGATTCAACGCAAGTTGCCAACGCTTTAAGCAAGCCAACTTTAAGGCAAGTTGACTGAGTTGGTCGAACTTTAAGCCTAATGAATTCAGATAATCTGATTCAGAACTCGGAGATTAACACTTGGTGAATAGCCTATTCAATCCAAGCATAAAATCCAACAGGCAATATAGAAGTATACCCCCTCCAACTTGGACTTTCAAGAAGAGCCACCACTGATGACTAATGACCGTGTCTAGCAAATCATATTTCAATAATATACTGAACCCTCCTGGTGGTGCTGGGCAGACTAGCTTGCCTCCTAGAATGGGAATTACTCTCTCACTGTGTCTCCCTCACAAATTGCTTGCCAGTGTGAGCCTGCAAGATATTGGAAAAGCAAAACGGTTGAGGCACTAGGATGATCCTGCCCCAATGTTGGCTTCATTGGCCTCATGGATGTGATGTGAAAGCACTCGCATGAGTGAGGCTACGATGGGTGGAAAAGCACCTTCATTGTAACAAGTAACCCAATGCATGTGATGCTGTTGTTTCTAGCTAAAAACTCACAATGCTGAGGCTTCCGCTTTTGGCAGTCCTAGCATGGAGGGCTTGCATCAGTGCTTCCACGCCGGCATCATCAAGGCCATCGACCATCTGTGTCATGTTCTTGGCTGCCTGAGCATAGAAAAGAAGTGTTGCAGAAACTTTGCAACAAGCTATCAAGGCAAGGGAGGGCCTTGCAAGGAGCAAGAAAAGGCAAAGCCCACGCTTCAGAGCCCATGCATGTATGTATGTGTGCCTACTTCTTCCCTTCTTGCTTGCTTGTGTGTGTGTGTGTGTGTGTGTGTGTGTGTGTGTGTGTGTGTGTGTGTGTGTGTGTGTCCCCTTATTCTCCAATTTGATGTCTCTAAAAGGGGATCAGAAACAGTAGGGACAGGATTGACTGGATTTACATGAGTTCAACATGCAAGCAAGGCTTTCCTCAGGGACTCACCTTGTTTGCTCCAGGGTGTGGTGATGCCGCCTCAGCGGCATTCTGTAGCAACTCAGGTCCACCTATGCTAGTTTTGGGGAGCTCCTGTGTGGCATATAATTTCAGAGAGAGATCATTTTTTTAGTCACAACCTGGGAAATGTTGGGCACCTGGACAGATTAAGCAACACACATTTCTGAGTTTTGAAACAAATTCGCTCCCCTGCAGCACTTCCTTACCAACAAATATATGATAGAAGGGAGGACAAGCAGGATTTTTTTGCACGTAGGAGGTACACAGAGGGAGTTTACAAAAAAAATTCAATGTTGCGCCATGTGTTGTATGGACTATACAATGTGTTGAATGTAGGCAAAGCAAGATGTATGAATAAAGCGCATTTCGTCAGCATGCAAACAAGCAAGTCTCTAGCAACAAGAATTCAGTAGCACTCACTGGAGCCCTGCCCTTGATGATGGCATGAAAGAGCTCTAACCGTAGGGCTTCGCTGTCAAACTGTTGTCCAGCCAGCTCCCTGCGTATTGCAAGAAAGAAAGGGGTGGAAGATTTTTACCAAGAAAGTTGTTTTTGTTTTCGTTCTTGATTGACGTCTTGCTGGCACATAAATGTAGCATCAGTGCAAAAGCATTCTGCTTTAGCGACACCATTGATAGCACGCACCAGGCCTGTGGCATGCCTTGCAAGCGTGTTCTGGGACATTCTCAGAAACCGCTGGTAGCCACCCCATTCATGCGGCTTGCTGGACTTATCAGGCATCTTGAGCTTCCACCACTGCAGTGAGCCATTAATGATCTTCCAACATAATGAAAACAAGCTCAAGAGAGATAGATGGCAAAATATTGGGGTTTGTTTGCGCACAGATGCACATGCAAGTCAGGAGACGTGCACAGATGCACATGCAAGTCAGGAGGCGTGCACAGATGCACATGCAAGTCAGGAGGCGTGCACAGATGCACATGCAAGTCAGGAGGCGTGCACAGATGCACATGCAAGTCAGGAGGCGTGCACAGATGCACATGCAGGTCAGGAGGCGTGCACAGATGCACATGCAAGTCAGGAGGCGTGCACAGATGCACATGCAAGTCAGGAGGCGTGCACAGATGCACATGCAGGTCAGGAGGCGTGCACAGATGCACATGCAAGTCAGGAGGCGTGCACAGATGCACATGCAAGTCAGGAGGCGTGCACAGATGCACATGCAAGTCAGGAGGCGTGCACAGATGCACATGCAGGTCAGGAGGCGTGCACAGATGCACATGCAAGTCAGGAGGCATGCACAGATGCACATGCCAATCAGGAGGCGTGCACAGATGCACATGCAAGTCAGGAGGCGTGCACAGATGCACATGCCAATCAGGAGGCGTGCACAGATGCACAAGCAAGTCAGGAGGCGTGCACAGATGCACATGCCAATCAGGAGGCGTGCACAGATGCACATGCAAGTCAGGAGGCGTGCACAGATGCACATGCAGGTCAGGAGGCGTGCACAGATGCACAACCGGTTGGGAGGCGTGCACAGATGCACATGCAGGTCAGGAGGCGTGCACAGATGCACATGCAGGTCAGGAGGCATGCACAGATGCACATGCAAGTCAGGAGGCGTGCACAGATGCACATGCAAGTCAGGAGGCGTGAACAGATGCACATGCAAGTCAGGAGGCGTGAACAGATGCACATGCAAGTCAGGAGGCGTGCACAGATGCACATGCAAGTCAGGAGGCGTGCACAGATGCACATGCAAGTCAGGAGGCGTGCACAGATGCACGTGCAAGTCAGGAGGCGTGCACAGATGCACATGCAAGTCAGGAGGCGTGCTCAGATGCACATGCAAGTCAGGAGGCGTGCACAGATGCACATGCAAGTCAGGAGGCATGCACAGATGCACATGCAGGTCAGGGGGCGTGCACAGATGCACATGCAAATCAGGAGGCGTGCACATATGCACATGCAGGTCAAGAGGCGTGCACAGATGCACATGCAGGTCAGGAGGCGTGCACAGATGCGCATGCAAGTCAGGAGGCGTGAACAGATGCACATGCAAGTCAGGAGGCGTGCACAGATGCACATGCAAGTCAGGAGGCGTGCACAGATGCACATGCAAGTCAGGAGGCGTGCTCAGATGCACATGCAAGTCAGGAGGCGTGCACAGATGCACATGCAAGTCAGGAGGCGTGCACAGATGCACATGCAAGTCAGGAGGCGTGCACAGATGCACGTGCAAGTCAGGAGGCGTGCACAGATGCACGTGCAAGTCAGGAGGCGTGCACAGATGCACGTGCAAGTTAAGAGGCGTGCACAGATGCACATGCAAGTCAGGAGGCGTGAACAGATGCACATGCAAGTCAGGAGGCGTGAACAGATGCACATGCAAGTCAGGAGGCGTGCACAGATGCACATGCAAGTCAGGAGGCGTGCACAGATGCACATGCAAGTCAGGAGGCGTGCACAGATGCACGTGCAAGTCAGGAGGCGTGCACAGATGCACATGCAAGTCAGGAGGCGTGCTCAGATGCACATGCAAGTCAGGAGGCGTGCACAGATGCACATGCAAGTCAGGAGGCGTGCACAGATGCACATGCAAGTCAGGAGGCGTGCACAGATGCACGTGCAAGTCAGGAGGCGTGCACAGATGCACGTGCAAGTTAGGAGGCGTGCACAGATGCACATGCAAGTCAGGAGGCGTGAACAGATGCACATGCAAGTCAGGAGGCGTGAACAGATGCACATGCAAGTCAGGAGGCGTGCACAGATGCACATGCAAGTCAGGAGGCGTGCACATATGCACATACAGGTCAATAGGCGTGCACAGATGCACATGCAGGTCAGGAGGCGTGCACAGATGCACATGCAAGTCAGGAGGCGTGCTCAGATGCACATGCAAGTCAGGAGGCGTGCACAGATGCACATGCAAGCACGATAAATGTGCATTTGCCGAGCAGGAAGCTGATGCGCCAATGCGGAAAGAAACATTAACCCATTGCTGTCACCCCATTGAACCCTGTACATGTGTGCACATGCCATTGCAAATGCTTTCATCAAGTGCTTGCCATTGCCTTTGCTAAACACCACAAAACAGCAAACATACCTTGAGCTGTGCCGAGTTCTTCTTTACCAGGTCGTAGATGCAAGCTTTTTGTCTCCACCTGGGTTCGTCTTCTGTTTCTTGGTAGCAGTCTGGTCCTCCTCATCCTCCAAACCAGCAAAGTCATCACTGCAGTCGGAGGTGTCGACAGCAGGGTCGTATGCCTTACCAGGCTGGTACTCCTCCTCCTCCTCCTCCTCCTCCTCCTCCTCCTCCTCCTCCTCCTCCTCCTCCAAACCAGCAAAGTCATCAGAGTCTGCTCCGGAGAAGGGGATCTGCGCTTCCATTTGCCCGTCTTGCTCTGCTGTTTCTGCGTCTTCAGGGCGGCTGCCTTGGAATTTTTCTCAGGCTCTGTATATTCTGTATAATTTGTATATATTTGTATAATTTCAGATGCTTGAGCATGTTCAACTTGTTCAATTTTTTTGGAATTCTTGCAAGGCATGTGTTACCAGAAGTTTGAAACTTTTGAACCCTTTAGAAAGGACCCATTATTTCCCTTTCATTCCCTTGCTAAGTGCAGTGTGTTATGGTGTGCAAACTCACATGCATGAGCACATGCTCCTGAGCGCCTGCCCCTCTTCGCTCACATTTAATCATCTTTTATGATCCTATGTCTCTCTCTCTCTCTCTCTCTCTGCGCAGAGATATGGCAAGGGACCACAAGACTCGCTGCACACTGAATGAATATGAGAGGTAATTGATGAAGGGGAACTGGGAGGAACGATGCAGATACTTGCTCATGGCTGCTTTTGAGCATGCACCGACATGTACTCTGAAGCAGCTCTCTAACATGCATGCATGCATGCTGAGCATAGCATCTGCTGTCAAGTTTTCATTTTCGTCCTGCTGTTTTGTGTGTTCAACCCTGGAGTGAACAGTGGTGCCTGTTTGATAAATGAGGTTGCATGTTAACCACACAATCTATCGATCTGAGTCCAGGAGCAAGTGCTTACAACAGATATATGAGCTATTACAGCATCTTTGTATGTGCATCTGCCTGCTGTTTGCTGCCACAGCACGCTCCAAGATCTTTTGCTGAAGCGCTGATCAAGCTCTGACGCACAAGAGAAACAGGGGATGTGCGGCAGCGTACTCCAGCAGCAGCAACATCAGCACACCAGAAGTCCCTGGCAGCTACACAGCAGCACACAAGCAGGCTACATAAAACTTCATGGATGAAGGCAGGTCGAGGACATTACGATTGACGGTTATGAAATGGTTTGGGATCGTTGAACTCAACGCTTAGAAGTTAATCTTGAGGCGAACCTAGCTTACACACATGACAAAACACCATTAATCCAAGGTTTGGAAGGAGTTAGACCTGCATGAATTGAGAGTTCGAAATGAAGTGGACCTGCATGTAGGAAACAGGAAGTCTGAGTACACGTCTGTCTCACTTGCGCGTCTATTACTTGGAACCAATTCCTTGGCTGTGCGCATGTGTGCTGAGTCACAAATAATGTAACCCCTTAGGCACTCACACGCATTTTATTTTTCTGTTGCTGGACTCCTACTGCAGATCCGCAGATGCTGAGTACGCATGGAGGAAGCTGAATGGCATCAGCATGAATGGATGCAAAATGAAAGTGAGATCCTGCGCTTTGATGCATGTGGCGGCTATGGGGGCACCTGTTTGCAGCTATGCTCGGCCCAGCACTCAGCCTCCTATTTCCATGGGAGGTGTTGACTCTGTAGCACAGTGTTCAAGCTCTGGTGGCTTTCTAAGTGCCTGCTCACTGGGCCCTGCAGCTTTCATAGTAACTGCATCCCTGATGCTCCTTGCGCAGGTGGAGTGGGCAACCAAGGCTGAAAGTGGTATGAGTACACACCCTCCCCACCTCCCAAGCGCGGCCGCTCTCCTGCACGATCTGCGTCCCGTTCGCGCTCTCGCACCCCTCGGCGAGCCGCAGTCCTAGCCACAGTCCAAGCCGCAGCCGCAGCCGCAGTCGCCTCCAGGTGCGCTTGCATATACACGTATTTTTTATGGAGGAAGTTCTGATGGAAACTATTATGCGCTACCAGTTGGGCCGCAATTGTTGCTTTTCTGGCACAATAAGCGTTTTTCAAAGGAGATGCACTCATATTTCAATCCTGCATGGAACTTGATTATCAGATCTGTGCAGGAATAGCAATTATTTGCAGGCTAGCTCCCAGGCATGCAATATAAGAGGTGACCTGGCGCTCCTAGTTAAGAAATGCTTCGTTGATCTCTGTCACTTGGTGCTCTGTCACCGAGTCAGAAGTCCATCCAAAATTGGAACCGGACAGATATGCCACCTTGCTCTCCCTTGTTGAGGGTGTGAGAAGTCATCTGCTTGAGAGTATTTGCAAGTGCCATTTCTTCCAACCTTCGATTGCAGGTACTCCCAAGAACAAGGACCACCAGCGCCATAGTAGCGACGACAGCAAGTAATTCAATTGGCGTGGTGCTTTCTGGGCACGATGGACCTCAGGACTAAGCCTTATCCATGACGGCATTTGCACGATGCAAAGACATGGAAACCGTTTTACATTGGGGTTAGGGTTGGTGGGCGCTCCACCGTTTTCTTTGGTCAGCATTAGTTAATATTCATGCACTGCATATTCATGATCCTATTGACATTGACTGCCTGACATATTCCAGAATAAGAATTCATTTCATGTTATGATTGCCAAGAATGTTATCGCTTAACATAATCTTTCATTTTTGGGCCATATTTGTTTGGACCCTGGCTTGTTTTACTTCTGAGAGTGAAACAGAGGCTACATGCTGATAAAAAGCTACCACAGGCCAAGTGGTTTTCGGCTTGCTCTGCAGTGCTCTGATAGCACTTCACTCACTTTGCTTGGATGCACAGAGGTAAGTTAACATCGCTATATCTGCCCACCATATAGGTTAACAGGAAAAAGGAGGCCTCCAGTCAAAAGGACTGACTGCTAGGCTGTTCATAAATAAAGAGTAGTTCATGCAAGAACGAATAAACTGTTGTTCTGATTTGTAAAGGATAGGGTTACAAAGCTGTACCTGCCAATAATGGCAGCTTAGCTGAAGCATAAAGGATAGGATAGGATAGGATCATCCTATGATAGGGTTACATAGCTGTACCTGCCTACAAGGGCAGCTTAGCTGAAGCAAAAGGTGCCTGTAACCAAACCAAAAATGTGTACATGTCGACTGAAAGCCTTGAGCTGAGATCAGAAGACTTAATGTCAACTGTAAAAATCACACACTATCACTCTAAATGAAACAACTTGTGAAGCATGCAAAGTCATGCACAAAAAACCCATAACGCTGCAGAGTCAGGAAAATACACTTTCGAGTTTCCACAAGAAGTAGAAAGTTTGAGAACAGCGTATTAGATCAAGTCATGATGGCAATGTTCAATGGTGATGGCATTTCATACTTCTTGACATATAATGCTTTTTCTTTTCTTGCTCAATGAAGGAATTTGCATTGTCCACAGGCTGAATTCACAACACACTATATTGTGCAAATTTTAAAGGTAATCTTGGTAACAACTGCCAGTGGCAGCTTGAAACTTTCAAGTTCAACTTGAAGGACGAGGGAAAGAGGCCAACGCCAGCCAAAAGGCCGCGTGCATAACCTATTTCTTTGCAACTTACTAAGTAGTACTTGAAGGAAAGGCTCCTTTATTAGCTGGCTCAGCTAGCCTGAGGTTAGCAAGCCTTGCCCTGAGGGCCCTGAGGGCTTCACCAACTTGAAGAGGTCCTCAAACTTAGATTAGTCATAGCTGCCTAGGAAGAGGAGACCTGGGAACTCTTCTGGAGACTCCCTTCTTACATCTTCAAAGATGATTGTGAACTACTATGCAAGTGTGGTTTGCCAAAGAAAACTGCGGTTGAATAGCGGTTGAAGCGGTTGAATTCAACCGCGCGTAGGGTTGAAATGCGGTTGAAAACTTTTCAACCGCACTTCAACCGCTTCAACCGCTCTTCAACCGAGCCAGGAAATTTCTGACGTTGTTTAAACTGGTTAAGGGTGTGCTCAGTGTAGCAGGTCCCACCAACACCCAAAAGGATGGTGTGGAGGGTCACAACTTTAGCATTAATGAGCTTGCAGAGGTCTGCATGCTGCCGCTGTGCCGCCTACAACTGCTGTCCAGGCCTCGTGTCTTCACAGTACTTGATTTCAATCAAGTGCACATGCCGCTGGTTTACATTCAGTTGGTGGGGCTGCCTCACGCGGTAGGCTGTTGTGGCCCTCAGTGTGGGTTTGTGCCTGCTGCGTAACGCATGATGGTGTGAGCAGGAGGTAGAAGGAGAAGAAGTGGGTTTGGCTTTATAGGGAGTAATCAGTATAGCATCAGGACGGCTGGAGGTGAGTCTAGATCTCTTATAAACATTTCTTGGAAAGAGGTAAGGGGGTATAATCCTGTTTGATGCATGTGCAGGGATTTGAAGGTTGTGCTGCGCCAACCTATCACCACTCCCTATGTCCATGTTAACCAAACCTGCTCCCCAAGGGCTTTTGCTAAGAGCTTTGATGATCATTCTTCCAGCAACATTGTGGCGTTCGGTTTTCATGCTGGAGATGATATGATTTTGGCAGCCTGAAAGCATGTGGAGTGCGCTGTCTAATTGATGACAGCCTGGGAGAGGGCATAGTGGGTTAGTGGACCTTTTGAAACGAACCGCATGTTTTTGGTTATAGAGGGTGCCAGTGCGATATTGTAAGTTGGTGCGCTTCATGGGTGTGGATATACAGGACATGTTCCTAAAGGCATTGCTGATTTTCTTATTTACATGTGGTAACAAACTCTGATAATAAGAGTAGAAGCATGTTTTGGGGTTGGCATATCCAAGTCTATGTTTTGTATGCATATGAGACTTGAGGGCATTGTGAAGATTGGGGAGGTAGGTGATTTTAGGATTGGGTGCAAGAGCTCTGGATGTACCAGCAATATGTTCTCTCGTGCTTGGATGGAGACCCTCCTTAAGAATTACAAATATTGGTCAGCTTTTGACTGGACCGGTGGCACCACAATCTGTGTCCGAGACACTATAGCATTAGCCACACAATGCTCTCCAGCCTGCCTTGACTCTAAAGGAAGAATTGCCTCTGTCATACTCCAGGGAGCCAATGCCAATCTTCTACTGCTGGGCACCTATTGGCCCTCAGGTAGCTCTCAGGAAGCCCTCACTAACAGAATAGAAATGCAAGAACACATCAAGACTCTGATTAATACTTACAGAGGTTAAGAGGCTCTGATTAATACCTACAGAGATTAATACTTAATCTCAGCAGCACTTGAGCCAGGACACCCAAGAATCTAGCATCAATCAGCACCCTGGTACACCTCCTATTCCTCAGACGTACCCTATCACCTCGACCAGCCAAAACACACAAGACAGTATCCAAAGCCCTGCCAAAAGGAGAAGGATAGTGCGTCGTGCTGAGACAGAATTCCCAGAACCTCCTATCAATCCACTGGCTTCAAACTGGCAAGCTAATGATGTATGGAGATACAAAGAAAATTTGGTGAAAGAGCTGGCTGAGAAACACAAAGCCAACCATGCCATCAACGTTGTGTACTATGATGTAATTCATATCACCCATATAGATGATTGGAGAATCTGCCCAGCCAAGTGGGAGGGCACATGTGATGGCCCCCCACACCATCTTGCTGAACAGTAACAGTACCACACTCACTATGGATCCATGATAATAGAGAAGTGGGCCCTGTCACTCTTCAAACAAGCTGGCTTCCACCCAGACCCCGAGAGTCTCTGCAAAGCTGCTCGCACTGACACGCACGAAGATGCACACTGCCAAATATGCAACTACCATCATGGCTATGAGTTTGCTGGCTCTGAAACTCCATACCTGGACATGTATGTTTGTGATGTCTGCGAACGTACGTACCACTGGAAATGCATGCGAGAACTTGGATGCTATAATGATGAGCAAAGGCAACAGGTTGATGCAAGTGAGGCCTGGGCCTGCCCAGCCTGCGCTAGCCTCAGCAACGAAGACAAAGTCAAGAGGACAAGTGACTCTGAGGAAGAACTCCTCAAAGTCTCTTGGTTACCCACCTGGGAGCCAGAAGGACTCAAAGCTAGCTGGCCACAATTTGACCAACGGATACAAGAATTTGAATCCCAGTTCAACAAACCCAACCTTCTCTTAGCCACAGCAGACTCTACCCTATCCGATCTAGAGAGGCAAGGATTCAACAAATTTGATTCAAACAATACATGGAGCCAAAAACTAGACATTGAACTTCGCAACAAAATTACTTTTGATATGCAACCTACCAATCCACAAGCAAACATCAAGCCCACAGGCACCTGTGAGTTCAGGGTCCAAGAAATAGATCTTGTCAAGCACAATCCTGAACCTTCATCCAATCACCTCCCAACAGATGAAGCTCCTGAAAACCACACACCATCTATCCCACCCCCCCTCACCCTCCCTGAAATCTACAAATCTAGAGTAGCTTGCATCTACAACACTAACGGCAAATGTGGCGGGATGATAACCCCTCAACGTTTCGACATCCTCTTCCAAGCATTCCAAAGGTCCAAGGCAGAGGGTCTGCATGACAGCATCCACCCTGCTCCGGCAAGCTTTGCATCTGAGGTTTTGGGGCTCCTAGCCCGCAAGACCAAACTGGAGGACAAATACCAAAGCAAAAAAATTATAGATTCCTTCTCACGGACCCTTCCACCTCACATTCACTCTGCTTTCCAAAATTGGGCTCAGGTCACCCAAGAAAAAATGGCATCTCCTTTGGACTTTAATCCTCAGTACCATCACTACTGGAGCTCTGATCCCCGCGACATTATATTCGGTGCCCACCACAATTCTCTCTCCTCCAGATTTTCTGGAATGTCTATATGTCACCCTATCTACGATGAGAAGGCCATGAAATTTGTATTGCGCTATGCCATTTACTCAGCCATCCTGAACACAGAGGCTACAGCCACCTTTATGCTCCTGCCAGTAAGTGGTAGGCACATGATAAGCAACCCCTACTCAACACTCCTCAACGCTTACCCGCACATTTGCTATAAGCTCGGGACCATTCCAAGAAAGGAACTGACATATGACAAACCCCAATCCTGGACCAGCCAGGAGACTGCCCTCCCCCGACATACCTGGGACTTACAAGTAATTGCAGTCTGGAATACAGCTGCAAGGGTCCACTTGAACACTCAGAACCGTAACTGGCTCAAGTACCTAGCCAACGGCATAAAAGGGGCTAGAGGGTTTACACATCATGTTAGTAACGACCCCATACAAAATCCAAGGCATAAAGTGATGCCTGGATTAAGGAAATGTGAAAAACTCCCTCTCGATACTAAACAGGTGCCTTATGGTTCTCAAATCTCCGCCCCACACATTATTGTCCAAACTCCCTGTCAGTCAAATCCCTGCCTGCAACTCAAAGTCAAAGATTGGAAGTCTTGGACCTACACAGACGGTAGCTGCAAGGTCCAGAATGGTGCCTCAGTCTTAGGGGCAGGGGTATACCATCCGAATAGAGATAAAATAAGCATGGTAGACCCTAATGGCGATGGTATTACCAACGTCATAGGAAGAGCTGAGCTGGCTGCCATTGCTGCAGCGCTCACTCAAGATTCCAAAACAATTGCCACAGATAGCTTGGCCTCTCTTTTCCAATCCAGGAAGCAAATCCTATACCCAGAGAAACATAGATACCACGTGCAAGGAGATGTCTTGAAATTGATCGCGAACATTGCCCGGACCTCTCAAGATCACATACATTTCTACAAAGTCAAGGCCCATGCTGGAATAGCTGGGAATGAATGCGCAGATCAAATTGCTAAATACCAAGCCACCTTCAAAAATTCCAACCTGCATGATACTGGACTCCCTAGCGCTGGCCCTGGAGGAAACCCCTTCCACAATTCCACCTGGCTGGCCCAGGAGGAGACAGAACCTAGGCCTCTTCGATCCCGCCCATCTTCCCCACGCTTAAAGTACCTTCCAGACCTTAAAAATGCTCTGAAATCCCATATGCATGCCAAGCACAAGCTGGGCTATGCTAACCAAAAGACAGGTTATTACACCTATTACCAGAACCTGCTACCCCATGTAAACAAGAAAATTAGCAATGCCTTTTGGAGCATGCCTCATATCTCAACCAGAATGAAACGCACTGCCTTCCAGTACCGCACAGGCACCCTTTACAATCAGAAACATGCAGTAAGATTTAAACGATCCACTAGCCTTACGTGCCCACTCCCTGGTTGCCATCACATGGACAGCGGTCTCCACATCCTTTCTGGGTGCCAATGCCCCGTTATGCGTAACATGGTGACTGAACGTCACAATATTGCTTGCAGGATGATTTTGAAAGAGATCAGTGAAGGCTCTTATGGGGCCAATCTCGTGCAGGTGGATGCAGGAAACCCTGACCGTTTGGCTCAACATAACCTGCACGTCCCTGAGCATGTCTCTAACCGTATCGTACCCTCCTATCTTTTCAAGCAAAATATTCCTGAGCAGGCTAGACGCAGCTCCAGCCGCCCTGATGCTATCTTGGTCACACCCCAACCCACGAACACAAACAGGCCAAACACTCCACCCTCACACCGGGTACTGCGCAGTATGAGGAGTAGCACAACTCCAGCCCGCCACATTCACTTAATAGAAATTAAATACTGTGAAGATATTAGGCCTAATGCCCAGCTAGAAGCCGCTAAGCAACAACACAGTGAACTGTGCAAACAACTCCAAGGTGCAGAGATTACTATTCACCCAATCCTCCTGGGTGTAGGTGGGACTATCTACACTGCACATACACTTGAACAATTCAGGAAACTAGGAATGGACTCACAGAGATCTGAGACTTTGGCAAGGAAACTCCATGCCCATTCTATCCAATATGCGCACAAGCTTACCTCTACTAGGCGTGCCATTGAAAACAAGCAAGCCCATCACAACACTGGTACCTTGGTTCCGCGCGCTGCCAGAAACCCACCTGATCCACACTAAATTCCTTTAAAAACTTTGGTAAGGGAGACTCACGGCTCTTTGGAGCCAATGTGTCGCCCTTTCCTTAACTGATGTAGGGAGAGTTTTCTCTGCCTACGTAGATTTTTCTTTTTTTTCTTACAGCAACTGTACTCCCATCATTATTGGAGACATGAATGCTACAGTTCGTGCTAGAGACCGCACCAGTAACACGACCTACCAGGCTGATAGAATGTACCGTGAATTCCTCCTCTCTAACAACATCTCTCCCTGTAAGGAAGAAACTAATAGACCCTGGACCCACCACCAAGCTACTGGCAAAGACAGTAATGATAACAATACTTACACCTTTAGCCGTATTGACGATATCATACTTCCTTCTGACATTGCACATCAATGCCCTCCCTGCACCACCCATGAACTAGGCTCTCTCAGCGACCATGTCCCACTTGTAGCCAACATACCACTCAGTGCTCTCAAAATTCACATTCCTGTCCTTGCAAACACGCACTCCCCTTTTCAAAGCCCTCAGAAAGTCTTGATTCGCCCACTCAGCGAACCTGACCGTACAACTTTTGCGCAATCCCTACAAGACCCTGCACATAGGATCCCCCAAAAACTTGAAGGAATCCTCCAAATCCTTGACCCTGCACATACAGAAGCCACAACCTTTCTCAACAACCTGAATAGCACATCTGCACAGCACACTAAAAAACTCGAGACACTCTGTAACAAACCTGCTGCAGAGGCGGTTGAAGTCCTGGCAAAAGGCATTTCTGACCTCATTCACTCCTCCTACCAAGTAGCACTTAAAGTCTGCAGCACAAAAAGCATATCTCCTAACAACAACCACTACAACCCAAGGACTGTCAGCAACAAGCGGTGTCACTTGAAAAAGAAGCTTAGCCTGATCAGATCTATCCAATCCCTGCTCACATCCCTTGCCATCAACCAAACAGACAGTACCTCAACCATCTTGCAACAAAACAAGGGAAACCAAACTCTCCATACAGCCATTTCTAAACTCAACAGCCTTGAGCTTGACCTCCCTCCCCTCCAACAGCTGGAGGAGCTGTCTGACAGCGCCAAACAAGCTATTACTTACATTGATGAAACTCGCAACAGAGAAAATAGTAACATGGCTCGTAAAAAACTGCAAAAAACAATTAATACAAATCCCAAGCGAGCACACAAGGAGATTTTTACAGATAAGATGGCACAACCAAGAGCAGGCCTTCAAGCGCTGCGAGATCCAGAGACTGGCAACATTGAAACTGAGCCTACCAAGCAGGCCCAAATCGTAGAAAACTACTACACTGAAGCTATGAAGGCAGTTAACATCAAACATGGCAAATACCTCCCAAAAGAAGCACCACGTAATTATCCCTGGGAACAGGCTGGTAGATTTGAACAAGTGCCCGATCCTTTTATTCTACAATCACAAGTTACTAAAGGAGAACTTGAAGGTAAAAATCAAAGGGAATGGCTCCACTCCAAAATCATGGATAGAAGTGCCTTTAATGAATGCATGAAAACTCTTAATAACAAATCACCAGGTCCAGATGGTGTAGTAAATGAGATCCTCAAAATGCTCTCCCCTGAAATCCAAGAGAGCATCCACAAACTCTTCATTATTATGTGGGCCACCCGCCTCACCCCGGTATCCTGGAAGACTAGTGAGACTATGCTGATTGACAAAAACAAGGGAGAAGAGACAGAGATTTCCTCCTACAGGCCCATTGGGCTTGCAAACACGCTCTACAAACTGTGGACCCGAATGGTCACTAATACACTCTACGAATATGCAGAAGCACACTCTCTTTTGAGCTCTACTCAAGCTGGCTTTTGCAATCAAAAAGACACCATCTACCAGCTCCAGAATGTCATCATGGGACTTGAAGACGCTAAAACTTATGGGAAAGATATTTACGCCCTCATTGTAGATTTCACCTCCGCATTCAACACTACTGACCATGACAGGATGCTCTGGATAATGTATGACTTGGGCTTCCCCACTGATGCTATTGACAGTGTCAAAAATCTTTATGAAAGCGCCACCACCCAAGTTAAATTGCCCTCAGGACGTAGCACTGAAAAAATTCCTGTTGAAAGAGGTACAATTCAAGGAGATACGCTTTCGCCCTTCCTATTTCTCCTCTACATGGAACCCCTTTTAAGATGGCTACATGTAGGAGGACGCGGTTACAAACACGGCTGCATTCCAGGCCAAAACGCCACTGATACTCACCTTGCTAACGTACTAAGCAGCGCTGCCTTTGTTGACGACCCTCCCTGCCCCACTAGCACAATCCAGGACCTTAAAGTACAAGCCAGGAAACTCACTCTCTACTCTGACTGGGCTGCACTCATTATATCTGGCAGCAAAACAAAAGCAACGGGCATTCTACACGGTCATCCTGGAAAAGATCAAAATGGGGTGACGCCATCTCAAGCTCTCTGCCAACAACTCAAAGGAGAAATAGAAATCCAAAGACAAAAGGCCCAGTTTCTTGCATCACATGAACCCTTTCTTTATCTTGGAGTTCAAATCACCATGGACTTAACTTGGAAGCATCAAATTCAACGCATGACCTGTAACCTCAGAAATAAGCTTGATAACCTTGACTCCTCTTATGCTTCTCCACGTCAAACGCTTGACATTATCCGCACAGCCATTATCCCTAGCCTTGCCTATGCTTTTGCAGTTACTCCTTGCACACCAGCAGACCTCATCATTTGGGACACCATGATAGACAGGATTACCAAACATAAATACAAACTCTGGAGCAGCAGCAATGATTACCAAACATAAATACAAACTCTGGAGCAGCAGCAATGATTACCAAACATAAATACAAACTCTGGAGCAGCAGCAATGATTCGCGAAGATTCTGATAACTTTGGACTAGGGCGCACCCCAATATGTGTAGAATACCACAGACGCCTGGCTTTCGCACTCACATCTAGCCTAGAGGATCCCTCAACTAGACACCGCACCGTAAGCCTCAATCTCCTCACTAAGCAAATAGCGGACCTTAAGCTCTTATCTACAGCTTATTTTACCAAACGAGAAGGAACCAATCTGCACATAAGACGCCAGCTCAACTTCTGCATGCGTGCCCGCCAATTGATCAGTATCCACTCTAGTAAGCTCCACCTCATGAAACACGAGGAAATTTTGTTCAATGAGGACTTGAACCTCATCCATAAAGCCCTCTCCCTGCATAAAGCACCTCCCCACAATCTCTCCTCCCTTATAACCTGCATAATGCAACCCCTAATGGGCCTTGGAATTAATGGAATCCATGAACTCACTTCCCCGTGTAAGACTCACATCATCACAGTAGCTCAGCTACAAGCCAAATACTTCAAGGTCAACATTTAATGTAAAATAGCACTCAACAGACTGGCAGCACTGGTTAACCTCCCCTAGACAGAAGAGTTGAATACATCCTCCATTTAAAAAATCATTGCCTACAACAACACTGAAGCAAATATTCTTGCACATTACCGCCTTATCAAAAACACACATGTGAGTGGCCTCAATGTGGAAACAAATACCCCAATTCATACCTACCCTCTTACAGGCTCCCAACCAAACAGCACCCCCTCCACACAAGTAGTGCCATCACCACAAACTCGCTCCACATCCCACTACAGGCACGAACATACTGGACGCCGCCTCAGACGTGACCAAGCCACCTTGTCTGCCCCTACAGCTAACATTCCTACACAAGAAATATGTCCTATTACTCAGGAAGTAATGACTGCCAAGGACACACAACCCACAGAAGAGCCACCCAATAAAAGAACTCGCTCCAATTGTAAGCTGAGGATCACTCCTACACAAATAATTCATGCCTCAACACAAAATACTGCTAACTCTAATGTCATGACGCCCACTCAACAGGATTCACCTGCAGAAGGGCCACCCAGCAAACGCACACGCTCAATAACGAAACACATTTCCACACCCATCACTCAACCCCTTAGCCAGAAATATCAAAGAGCAAATGCCAGCCATAACACTGCTAACTACATCCCAACACAGCTCAACTCCCCATACACGGCAGATACTTGCCAGACAGACACCCGCAACCCTCCTTCCTGTCCAAACACTCCACAAAGCCTAGATACACAAATTAGTAACCACAAAAACAAAAAAGAAAAAATTTCTTGACATAGAGACAGAGCTCACCCCTCCTGTCATCAACCTCATCGGCTCGCTATGCCAAGCCTCTGAGGTCTGGGAGCATAGGAAAACATCTGTCCAGAAGCTCACAAAAGCAAAAACAGCTAGCCATGCCATCAATGTTATATATAATCATGACTTTGACATAACCCATATAGATGGTTGGAGAAACTGCACGGCTCATAAAAAAGACGGACGGAGAACCCTAATCCACCACCAAGTGCAATACCACACCCATTTTGCCCCAATGATTATAGAGAAGTGGGTCCTGCCTTATTTCAAGAAAGCTGGCCTTCAGCCTGCGACTACCTCAACTGCTGCTCACACTGATATTGAATGTGCATGCTGCCAAATATGCAATTACCATGGTGGTTATGAACCTATTAACTCTGAACCTCCTTACCTCGATATGTATATTTGTGATGTCTGCCAAAGAACGTAACACTGGAAATGCATGAAAGAACTAGGTTGCTACACTGATGGGCAAAGACAAGAGATAGATGAAGCTGACACGTGGGCTTGTCCCGCCTGTGCAGTTCTAGACATTGCACAGAAGATTGACAGAGAATGTCAGTCTAAGGAAGAGCTCATAAGGGTCACTTGGTTGCCCTCCTGGGAGCCTGAGGAAACTAAAGAAATTTGGCCTGAATTCCAACAGCGCCTGCTTGAATTTGAAGCCAGGCAAAGCGAACCAGACCTCTCCCGACCCACAGCAGACTCTGCCCTCTCTAACCTTGAAAGACAAGGTTTTGAAAAGCCTTATGCTATTAACACCTGGCAGCAGAAACTTGACACAGAACTACGCAACAAAATCACCTTTGATATTTACCCCACCAATCCACAAGTTGACATTAAACCCACTGGTTGTTGTGAATTTTGGCTGCATGACGTTGACCTTGTTAAGTACAAAGCTGAACAAAACCCTAATCAAAAACCGCTAGACACTAAATCAAACAGCCCCCAGCCTCGTGCCCCACCTCCCCTTATCCTTCCAGAAATTTACAAATCATGCATGGCCTGCATTTACAACACACAAGGTAAATGTGTGGGGATGATAACCCCTAGCCGATTTCAAATTCTTTACAAGGCATTCTATAATTATAAGGCCAAACTTGCCGGCTCGCATGAAACCATAACACCTCCTCCTACTAGCTTTGCATCTGAGCTGCAGGGGCTCCTTACTCGCAAGACTATGCTAGAAACCAAGTATGCTAGCAAAAAGATTAAAGACTCCTTCTCGCGAGCCCTGCCAACCCACATCCACACTGCCCTTAAAGAATGGGCCCTGGTAACTCAAGAAAAAATGGCCTCCCCGCTGGACCACAACCCACAATACCAACACTACTGGAGCTACGACCCCCGAGACACTCTCTTCGGTGCCTATCATAACTCCTTCTCATCCAAATTTTCAGGTTTCTCCGTCTGCCATCCCATTTACGATGAGAATATTATGACTCAGGCCTTGCGTCATTCTATTTACTCAGCTATTCTCAATACAGAAGCCACTGCAACTTTCATGTTCCTCCCTATCTGGGGAAAACAAATGATAACTAACCCCTACTCTAAGCTCATCACTGCTTATCCACATCTCTGTTGTGAACTTGGAACAATCACACGTAATAACCTCTGCTACAATGATCCACAATCTTGCCTCAACCAGGAAATACCTCTTCCTCAGCACACATGGGACCTACAAATTGTTGCTGTCTGGAACACATCTGCAAGGATCCATCTAAACAATCACAACCCAGCTTGGCTGCAGGGCCTGGCTTCGGCTGTACCAGAAGTTAACTGGAAGCTGCGCAATATAGGCAACCATTCTACTCTCAATACAATGCATGCTGATATGCCTGGATTCAATAAATGCCAACGCCTCCCCTCTGACAAACAACAAACATCTAGAAACCCAACCTATTCACACAAAGGTAATCAGGAAAAACTTTTTGTACCTAACCAATCTAGTCCAACCCTCAAGCTCAAAGTCCCTGACTGGAGGACATGGGCCTACACTGATGGTAGTTGTCAAATCCAGAATAGCAAACAAGAAATTGGAGCAGGCGTCTACTGCCCTCTCACTGACAGCAGAAGTTTTGTCGAGCCCAATGGTGCTGGAATCACCAACACCATATGTCAAGCTGAATTAGCAGCAATTGCTGCTGCCATCACGCACTCTTATTCACACATTGCTTCAGACAGTCTTACCTCTCTTCATCAAATACGTAAACAGCTTATTTACCCTGAGAAGCACAAACAAAGAAAAGAAAAGTCTACGCAAGCCAGAGGCCGCGTGCATTAAGGAAAGGTCCCTTAACTAGAAGGCTAGCAAGGGCCTCACCAAAGGTCCCTCAAAACTACACTAGCTACAGCTAGCCTAGGAGAGGGAAAGAGACAAAACTAATGAGGATCGGGCGGGTTGTCAGCCGTGCCCCGAGACCCCGGACTCTCCTTCTCCTGGTAGCCACCTTCGCGTGCCCAGCGACTCCCCCCCCAGAAACCCCCTGTAAGCAAAGAGCATCTCTGGTGTTTATTATAGTGGTTAATTTCTGCAGGGCATGGCAGCTCAACTTGAAAGCAAGTGATTTAGCTTTTTCTTTGGTTAGGCTCAGATTGACAAGAGGTTTGATTGTGTACTCATTGTAAATGGTGCCAGCAACACCAATCAGGATGATGTGTAGAGTCACTCTGTTATTCCTGTTTGGATTTCTTGAGCTGCGGGTTTTAAGTCTGGTTATAGTATGAGCATGTTGAGTTGTTGCAGTCTCTAAAGTGACGGAGGGGTTGGTGTCTGGACAGAATTTGAGCTCAACAAGATGAATATCCCTGTGTTGAGGAGGGATCTTGGAAGTATCAAGGTGGGCTTGTCGGCCTGGTATAGGGCGCACAAAGAGAGCATCAGGGCGGCTTTGGTGCCGGGCAGAGGACCCAGTACTATTAGGAAATGCCCAGTCAGGGATGGCTCGGGAGATGTTTTCAGGGACTTCTATACCCTGCTCCAGGAGTCTCTCATTACGGCAGGCATCCATACCAATAAGGGATGAGCCAAACCTGCCTTTACTGAGGGCTTTTACACAGAGACTAAGGGCCTCATTGTGCCTGTTGGTGTGCATACCACTCATGGTCGTGTTTGAGCATCTGAGGACAATATGATTGATACTATCCATGTCGTCACAGAGCGGACACCTTTCAGAGGTGGAAGATTGGTTAAACCTGTTGGCATGTTTTTGAGTGTAAATTGTTCCCGTGCGGTACTTTATAACATTAATCTACTGTTTAAGGGTGATCTTTGGATTAGTCCAAAAGGAGTTGCTGATTTCTTTGTTGGCAAGTTGTGAGGGTGGGTTATGAGCTTCTGAGCTGACAGAGGTGTTTGGGTGAGCGGGCTGTGTGGCGTAGTTAAGCATCTGCCAGCTATTGTAATAGTGGCCTGAAGTGTCAGCAGAGCCGAGCTTATGTCTTTTGTGCATGTGTGTTTTAAGCTTGTCTGTCAGGTTGGTGAGGTAGTGAGTTGGAGCGGTGCGGGAGTTTTGTGGTTCACCGTTGCGTCCGTGTGAGGATTTCAAGGAAAGCCAGTAAAAATTGTAGAAGGGATCCTTGGCATCTGGAAGTGCAATGTCCGTGGTGTCCATGAGTGCTGCAGTACGCGCACAGGCGTCAGCCCCCTCGTTACCAATGATACCAGAGTGGGCTTTAACTTTATAGAAATGTACAGGGTGTGGAGAGTGCTTTAACAGATTTGAGATGGCTTGGATGAGTTCTGCATGAAGGTGGGTCCTCATGCGCATTGGGTTAAGGGTCTGTTTAGATATCTGGGAGAGGCAGGATGCACTATCAGAGGCTATGTCAGTGTATCCTTGTTGGAGTGCTACAAGGATGCCAGCTAGTTCTGCTCTGTTGATAGTGTTTGTAGGTCCATGTCCATTGGGATTTATGTGCAGCTGTACCTGCTGTAATGATTGAGTAGCGTCTGTTCCCGGCTTGAAAACACCTGAGCCGACTAGTGGTGGAGAGTCGTCTTCACGATGGATGACACTGCCATCTGTATATGTGACTTCTCTCCAGTCCTTGATTTTGGGTATGAACGCCTTTTTGTAGTTGGCAGAAAGGAAGGCTGCCCTTGCCTGAGGGTACTTGTGTGAACAGCTATGGATGTCAGGGGGAAGTGATTGGAAAATTTCTTTTTCCAAGTGTTTGATGCTAGGTGTTGTTGGGTACGTAGTGGCGTGGCAGGATTTGGGGGATCCAGGGGTAGCCAGTGTGCTTCTTGTGGTATGTCTTGCTTGAGAAGTTGAAGCCAATCCTTGTTGGCATTACCTAATGCCTCTCTGGCATGTATGTTCCAGACAACAACGAGTTGCATGGGGTAAGAAGGTTGTGCATGTTGAGGTACGGTATTGAACCAGTGTTGGGGTGTCTGGAATTGGATGTTGCCAGCGGGGAATTTGGCTAACACTTGCACAAGACCTGGGTAGTGGTTTAGCCAGCTCATGTAGGCGTTGCAGCTGAAGCCTCTCCAGTGAGGCAAGAGCATGAATGTGGCAACTGGATCATTGGTTTGGAGAGAGGAGTGTACTGCGTGGCGCAGGAGTTGGAACATGGTTTCGTCATCATGAGGGGGATGGCAAAAGGAGTAGCCACAGTAGCGCACAGAGAGGGCATCAGTGCATGCCCCAAAGACCTGTTCACGGTGACTTGTGCTAAAATAGGTGTTGTATGTACTATCAAATTCAAGAGGGTTAGAGAACCTTTCCGTGGATACCATGCACCATTTATTCAGGGCTGATCGAATGTTGGGGGGTGTGATTAGTGCGTTGGAGTTCTGAGCCTTTTTGCTTTTGGCAGAGAGTTGCTTTTGTTGGTCCTTATGGCGTGATAGGAGGCCCATAATTTCTGTTGCTATATCCTGAGCTGGTGGTTGGATGGTGTCATGTTTCCCTGCTTTTTTGGCTGCAGCGTAAGCTTCAACCAGGGTCTGGAGTCTTTCTATGGTGAGCATGCCAACGCATTTGCCATTTGCGTTATAGATACAGGCGGTTTCACAGGTGAGCACTTCAGGCATTTGAATAGGTAGGGTAGCCTCATTAGATAGTTCATAGTGCTGAGTTTCTTTCATGAGGTCAACAGTTCTAATGATAATCTCGCATTTCCATGTCGGCATGATATCTGCCTGAGGATTGGTAGGATGGAAGTCAAAAATTGCATTGTTGCGGATGGAGCATCCAGTAGTTGAGAGCCATGGAGAGTTGGAAAGGTTCTGGGGGTCGCCCTCAAAGCCTTGCTTCACAAGGTTGTTGAGGTCCGTTTCATTGCAATTGGTTGGGGTGTCTGCTGTTTGTTCCTGTATTTCTTGTTCATAGGCTCGTACGTGGGCTTGTAGGTCTGGGTGCATCTCTAGTATCTCAGCAGCCTCCCATCGAGGATGCCATTGCACATGGATCATTTCGTGCTCTTCAGAAAAAAAAGTGTCTTTCCAATTTTCGGGAGTGGGATAGGGGAGCACATGCAGGGCAGTCCCAGTGCTCATCAGGTTTGCTCAGTGCCCGATCCTGTGTCGAGCATAATTTGATGTCTATGAGGCAACCCCAATGGTATGTGCGGTGGCACTGCCACCGGCAGGTATCACAGGTGGGCATGTCATCGTAACATTGGGATTCATGGGTATGTTCTTTGCTCACTGGACTCCAGCAAAGCTGGCAGCACGGGTCTTCTGCCAGCCTTCTGGGTACGTGTTTTGAGGAAGCCACTTTACGCCCATCATTTTGAAAGATGGGTAAGGCCCATTTTTCAATGGTGACAGGGTGCCATTGAACATTATATTGAATTTGTTGTTTTTCTTGGGAGGATCTCTTGGATTTCCGGAGATGTTGCCAGCCTAATATACTTTGGATGACATGATCGTAGCGGAAGATTGTATTGCTTGCTTGCATCATGCTCAAATCCGCAGCTTTGTTCTGCTTGTAGTTCCAGAGCCATTGGGCAACGTCAATGTCTGGTGCCTTTGGTGGCAAGGGGCACGCGGTTAAAATGGGTTGTGTGTGGTATTCTAGGAGTGTTTTGGGGGCTTGGCTCCCTCTGGGCCTCCCGTCCCCAGCTTGTGGGGTCTGGGTGGGGTCCAGGGATAGGGCCTGTATGGGGGGTGTGGAAAGGGCTTGGGATGGGGTTGTGCCTTGTGCAAGTGTTGGCAATCCGTCAATACGGGAATTATGTCTTTTACGGGTACGTCTCTCTTGAATGTCGTGTGATTCTGTATGCGCTTGATTGTTGGGAGTTGGGTTATCCTGGCTTTGGAAGAGAGGATTTTCTATCTCCATGTCTTGAGTCTCAAAGAGGGGGTTGCTGTAGATCCCGGAGTCATTGTGGACGGGTCTGTTGCGGGTGTTAGCCCCTTCATTACTAGAAGGGGGGTTTGGGGGGACACGCTCTAAGCGGAGCTTTGACCAGTTCCAGCCTGCTGGTGTGTGTTCCGTTTTCATCAATTCTGCGCATGTTGTGTTATTCATGCAGCGTGTTTCAGGGGGTTTATTAGGCGAGCTGTCTTGGCTGTGGATGATCGTGCTGATGAGATCAGATGTCAGATTGTGAGCGTTAAGAGCATGGGAGAGCTTATTAAGGGCCACTATATGTCTGGTCCTAATTTTGCGGCCGAAAAGGGATGTGAGTTTGTTTCCGTCAATAATATGGGCAAGGTTGTCATATAGCAGAAAGGAGAGCCTGGATATACCTAGCTCCATGAGGGGATAAGTACAGTGGCAGGCTAAGGTTTTCAGGGTGGGTTGCATTGGCATTGAGAGAACATTTAATACGGGAGTGATGCTGGAAAGAAGGTAGGGTGCTCCTTGAAAGGAGATGTCAAGAGCGCTATTGTTGATGCAGAGGTATTGCCTCACACGGAGCATGCTGGGTAATTGCTTGAGGAGGAAGTTGGGGTGGTGGTGTGATGGGTTGATGCTCCTGAGAATGTAATGTCTGAGTTGATGGATTTGAGATTCCAGTATTGACTTGGTGACCCGGCCGTGCCTGCCGGTGTTATTTAGGCTGGCAGTGAGGGCCGCTGCACACCTCGCATTATAATCTACTGCGATGGATGTACATCCAAGTCCAAAGTTGATTTTGTCTTCTCGCAGGATGGCTGTGGCAGTGCACTGCCAGAGCTTGTACCTCTCTTTAATGGTGTTAAGGGTGAGTTTATCCCAATGAGCAAGGTCATTCTCAGAGCAGGGTGTGACTGGAAAGGCATAGGCAATGCTTGGGATGATGGCTGTACGAATTATATCCATGGTTTGCTTGGGTGTGGCAAAGGAGCAAGCTATGTTTTTAAGTTTTTTGGTAAGCTTGTCTGACATTTTGGTAAGCTGGGGTTTCCAGTCTAGTGTCATGGTGATTTCAACACCGAGGTAGGTGAAAGGATCCCCAGGGCTTATGAACTGGGCTGCTTTGCCTTGTACCAGGATCTTATCTTTAAGCTGACGCTCGGCATAGTCTGCCATGGACGTATTGCCCCGAAGTTCTTTGCTTTGTGGACTAGGGAGGCTGCAGGTCACCTTAGTTTTGTTGCCAGAAATGATGAGGTGGGCCCAATCCGCGTAGAGGGTTAGTTTCTTGGCTTGGATGCGAAGATTGGCATAGGTGCCTGTGATGCAGATGAGGTCATCTGCAAATGCTCCACTGCTGATTTTATTTTGGGCTTTTTGCTCAAGAGTTTGTGGACTTTTGTTGAGGCACTCATACTCATAGCCTCGCCCGCCAGCATGGAGCCAGCGCAGCAGGGGATCCATGTATATGAGAAAGAGGAAAGGAGAGAGGGTGTCCCCCTGGATGGTCCCCCTCTCTATGGGAATATCTTTTGTATATTGGCCAGTAGGGAGACGGAATCTGGTGTGCGCCTCCTGGTACAAGTTTTTGACGGTGTCAATGGCATCAGTGGGGAAGCCAAGGTCGTACATGATCCAAAGCAGTTTGTCATGGTCTGTTGTATTGAAGGCAGAGGTGAAATCTACGATCAGTGCATACACATCTTTGCTGAAGAGTTTAGAATCTTCTAGAGTCATGATTAAGTTTTGGAGCTGGTGTATGGTATCTGTGTGTTTGCGGAATCCTGCTTGCATAGTGCTCAGCAGGGTATTGGCTCTCTGCATACCCGTACAGGGCAGTTGTGACCAGGCGTGTCCAAAGTTTATATAGGGTGTTGGCTAGGCCAATAGGCCGGTAGGATGTGATGTCCGTTTGAGAGCCTTTTCTTTGAAAATAAGTATTGTATCACTTTTTTTCCAGGCTTTGGGAGTGATACCAGTTGCCCACATAATAATAAAGAGTTTGTGGATGGATTCTTTATATTCTTGGGGCAGGTGTTTAAGCAGCTCATTGGCTATGCCGTCTGGTCCTGGGGTCTTGTTATTTGTGAGAGATTGGACAAAGTCTTGAAAGGAGCAGCTGTCCAGGATGGAGATATGGAGCCATTCCCTCTTCTTTTGGGTATCATTTTCAGCCCTGGTGATGATAGTTTCTAGGAGGAAGTGGTCCTCGCACTGTTGTTCCATCCACGGGTAGTTGCGTTTGGCTCGGGGATCAGTTGGGAGGTAGGCCCCCGTCTTTATGCTTGGGACAGCCATGCTCTCAGTGTAGAACTTTTCCACTATATCTGCTACTTTGCACGGGTCTGTTTCCACCACGCCTGTGCTAGGGTCTGTGAGTGCTTGGACTTGAGGAGTGGGGGTGCTTTTGCCATTCAAAATTTCTTTATTGGCAAGGGCTGGGTGCTTTGCAATTTTCATTGTTGGCGCCTTCGTGCTCTTATATGGCACTGGGCATTGTAGTCTGCGTCTATGTTGTTAATTTGGTCCTTGAGATTCTTTTGCTGGGTTTTGAGGACAGTCTCTAGTGATGGCTAGGGAGGGGGGCCACGGTTTGAGGCAGAGGCATTTAGATTATTCTCTGTGCGGGAGAAGCTTTGGACAAAGAGTATGGCCTTGTGTAGATTGGGGTCGTGGCTGTTTAGGGCCAAGACTTCATCAAAGGTTAGGGCCAGGTGAGGTTGGGGTAAATTGTACAGCACGTGGCGGACCGATTTGAGTTTGTTACAGAGTGATTTGCAGAGGTTGCTGACCCTTCTGGTCCTGAAGTGTTTGGAGGTTGCAGGTTTAATTTTGGTGGTGCACACCTGGAGAGCCACCTCATGGCACTCTTTGATAAGATTTACAATTTTGTCGGCAATGTCTTCAACAGCCCCCCTGGCAGGGAGGCCACAGATGTGATTCAGACGAGCTGGTTTCTTAGCGCAAGTGGTCTCTATGGCAGACAGGTGGGAGAGAGCAGCCTTGAGCATACTGTTCAGTGTTTCCAGAATATTAGCATGGGTGGTGTGGGGTGTGTACATAGGATCATTGAGAGCACAGTGGAGTTTTTTAAAATCTGAGGGTTTTATGGGCCGCACTAGTACACGCTCACTTTGATGTAGCGGTGCAGGATCAAGGAATTTTTTAATTCTGACCCCTAGGATGTTTGTGGGGATATTGGCAACAAGGGGAACGTGATCACTGTGTTTGTAGCCTTGGTCAGCAGAGTTGCAGAATATCTGAGAATGTTGGTTGGTGCTGTTGGCTTTTAACATGGGGGAGGGCAGCAATATGTCATCAATGCGGCTGTGTGTGTGACCCCTTGAGGTTTGGCTACGAGGTGCCATTTCTGACCTGAACGTCCAGGTTCTTTGTGGCAAGTGCCAGTCAAGGGGACAAAGATTGGTGTCAGAGATGAATTCACGGAAAAGCTTGTCTTGCTTGTAGGATATTCCCCTGGTTCTATCTTGTGGAAAAAGCACAAACAACATATTCAAGGGGATGTTCTTAAAATCATATCTTCTCTCATTAGCAACTCACAAAGCAATATTTGTGTCTACAAAGTAAAATCTCATGCTGGCATTGCTGGTAACGAGTGTGCAGATGCTATTGCTAAATATCAAGCAAGCCAAGCCAATAATAACGTGGCTGATACTGGGATCCCTTGCGCAGGCCCTGGCGGAAATCCTTTCTCTCACTTATTTTGGTTAGCCAAGGAGGAAAAAAATGAACACACAATGCTGACACACACACAGTTCCTGCTCCCAATCCTAAAGTCACGTACCTCCCCAATCTTCAAAATGCTCTCAAGTCTCACATGCATATAAAACACAGACTTGGATATGCCAACCCCAAAACAGGCTACTACACTTACTATCAGAGCTTATTACCTCATGTTAACAAGAAAGTCAGCAACGCCTTTAGAAACATGCCTTGTATATCCACACCTATGAAGCGCACCATTTTACAATATCGCACTGGCACCCTCTATAACCAAAAACATGCAGTTCGCTTCAAGAGGTCCACTGACCCACTATGCCCTCTCCCAGGCTGTCATCAATTAGACAGTGCACTCCACATGCTTTCAGGCTGCCAAAATCATATCATCTCCAGCATGAAAACTGAACGCCACAATGTTGCTGGAAGAATGATCATCAAAGCTCTTAGCAAAAGCCCTTTGGGGGCAGGCTTGGTTAACATGGACATAAGGAGTGATGATAGGCTGGCGCAACACAGCCTCCAAATCCCTGCACATGCATCAAACAGAATTTTACCCCCTTGTCTTTTTCCTAGAAAATTTCCTAAGAAATCTAGACTCACATCCAGTCGTCCTGATGCTATACTGATTACTCCCTATAAAACCAAACCAACTCCTTCTTCTCCTTCTTCCACCCGCTCACACCATGCATTACGCAGCAGACACAACCCAACACAAAGGACCACTCGAGCCAACCGCGTGAGACAGCCCCACCAACTTCATATAAACCAGCGACATGTGCACTTGATTGAAATTAAGTACTGTGAAGACACGAGGCCTGGACAACAGTTAGAGGCGGCACAGCGGCAGCATACAGACCTCAGCAAACTCATTAGTGCTAAAGTTATGACTCTCCACACCATCCTTTTGGGTGTTGGTGGGACCTGCTATACTGATCATACCTTGAACCAGTTTAAACAACTTGGACTGGACCATCAACGCCCATAAACTTGCTCAAAAACTCCATGCCCATTCGGTTCAGTATGCCCATAAGCTTGTTACCACTAGACGTGCTATGGAAAATGATGCTTCTCACAGCCAGGTTCTGGAGCCGGGTGCTTCCAGTAACCCTAAAGATCCCCATTAGCTTTCTTCTTTGTAGCTTTGTGGTGGAGGAGGCTCACGGCTCTTCTGAGCCAATGTGTCTCCTTTTCCTTAATTGATGTAGGGAGAGTTTCCTCTGCCTACTTAGTTTTTCTTTTCTTTTCTTTCTTTCTCTTACTTCCTCCTTGGCTACCCAAAATAAGTGGGAAAAGGGGTTACCACCGGGGCCTGCGCTAGGGACCCCAGTATCAGCCACGCTATTATTGGCTTGATTTGATTGACAATTCGCAATAGCATCTGCATATTCGTTACCAGCAATACCAGCATGGGATTTTACTTTGTAAAAACAAATATTGCTCTGCGAGTTGCTAATGAGGGTAAATATGGTTTTTAGGACGTCCCCTTGAATATGTTGTTTGTGCTTCTCTGGGTAAATAAGTTGTTTAATTGCAGCCCGGTTATGGAGTAGGGTGCTTCCAATTACCCTCCAGATCCCCATTAGGGTCTTCTTTTTGTAGCTTCGTGGTGGAGGGGACTCACGGCTCTTCTGAGCCAATGTGTCTCCTTTTCCTTAATTGATGTAGGGAGAGTTTCCTCTGCCTACGTAGTTTTTTTTCTTTTTTTTACGTATTTGATAAAGAGAGGTTGAGACTGTCTGAAGCATTATGTGAATAAGAGTGCGTGATGGCAGAAGCGATTGCTAATTCAGCTCGACATATGGTGTTGGTAATTCCAGCACTGTTAGGCTCAACAAATGTTCTGCTATTTGTGAGAGGGCAGTAAACACTCGTTCCAATTTCTTGTATGCCATTCAGGATTTGACAACTACCATCAGTGTAAGCCCATGTGCTCCAGTCAGGGACTTTGAGCATAAGAGTTGGGCTAGATTAGTTAGGTACAATGAGGTCGTCCTGATTACTTATGTTAAGATAGGTTGGATTTCTAGATATCTGTTGTTTATCAGAGGGGAGGCGTTGGCACTTTTCAAAACCGGGCATGTCGGTGTGCATAGTATTGAGGGTAAAATGGTTGCCAACACTACGTATCTTCCATTTGACTTCTGATACAGCTGTAGCCAGGCCCTGTAGCCAAGCTGGGTTATGGTTGTTTAGATGAATCCTCGCAGCTGTGTTCCAGACTGCAATAATTTGTAGATCCCAGGTGTGCTGAGAAAGAGGTTAACCTGATTGATGCAGGACTGTGGATCGTTGTAGCAAAGGTTGGTACGTGCGATGGTCCCAAGTTCACAACAGAGATGTGGATAGGCAGTGATGAGTTTGGAATAGGGGTTAGTTATTATGTGTTGTCCCCATACAGGGAGGAACATGAAAGTGGCAGTGGCCTCTGTATTGAGGATAGCTGAGTAGATAGCATGATGCAAGGCTTTAGTCATCATGATGGAGTTCTTTTCAGAGATGGGATGGCAGACAGAGAACCCTGAAAATTTGGATGAAAGGGATTTATGATGGGCAACAAAGAGAGTGTCTCGGGGGTCAGTGCTCCAGTAGTGTTGGTAATGTGGGTTTAACAGGTTTAACCAATCTTCCACCTCTGAAAGCCAACAGGTTTAACCAATCTTCCACCTCTGAAAGGTGTCCGCTCTGTGACGACATGGATAGTATCAATCATATTGTCCTCAGATGCTCAAACACGACCATGAGTGGTATGCACACCAACAGGCACAATGAGGCCCTTAGTCTCTGTGTAAAAGCCCTCAGTAAAGGCAGGTTTGGCTCATCCCTTATTGGTATGGATGCCTGCCGTAATGAGAGACTCCTGGAGCAGGGTATAGAAGTCCCTGAAAACATCTCCCGAGCCATCCCTGACTGGTATTTCCTAATAGTACTGGGTCCTCTGCCCGGCACCAAAGCCGCCCTGATGCTCTCTTTGTGCTCCCTATACCAGGCCGACAAGCCCACCTTGATACTTCCAAGATCCCTCCTCAACACAGGGATATTCATCTTGTTGAGCTCAAATTCTGTCCAGACACCAACCCCTCCGTCACTTTAGAGACTGCAACAACTCAACATGCTCATACTATAACCAGACTTAAAACCCGCAGCTCAAGAAATCCAAACAGGAATAATAGAGTGACTCTACACATCATCCTGATTGGTGTTGCTGGCACCATTTACAATGAGTACACAATCAAACCTCTTGTCAATCTGGGCCTAACCAAAGAAAAAGCTAAATCACTTGCTTTCAAGTTGAGCTGCCATGCCCTGCAGAAATTAACCACTATCATAAACACCAGAGATGCTCTTTGCTTACAGGGGGTTTCTGGGGGGGGAGTCGCTGGGCGCGCGGAGGTGGCTACCAGGAGAAAGAGAGTCCGGGCGTCTTGGGGCACGGCTGACAACCCTCCCGATCCTCATTAGTTTTGTCTCTTTCCCTCTCCTAGGCTAGCTGTAGCTAGTGTAGTTTTGAGGGACCTTTGGTGAGGCCCTTGCTAGCCTGCTAGTTAAGGGACCTTTCCTTAATGCACGCGGCCTCTGGCTTGCGTAGACTTTTCTTTTCTTTTCTTAATGTGGGTTGTGGTCCAGCGGGGAGGCGACTTTCTCTCGAGTTACAAGGGCCCATTCTCTGAGGGCAGTATGGATGTGGGTTGGCAAAGCTTGCAAAAAGGAGTCTTTAATCTTTTTGCTTGCGTATTTGTTTTCTAGCATAGTCTTGCAAGCAAGGAGCCCCTGCAGCTCGGATGCAAAGCTAGTAGGAGCAGGTGTTATGGCTCCATGTGAGCCAGCAACCTTCGCCCTATAGAATGCCTTGTAAAGGGTTTGACATCGGCTGGGGGTTATCATCCCAACACATTTACTAGAAAGGAATAAACACATTTACTAGAAAGGAATGAAGTCAGCGTCTGGAAGCTAGGCAAAAGTATGTAATGGTTTACAAGTCCCTGAAACA
The DNA here is from genome assembly GCA_914767535.2 of Dunaliella primolecta. Lineage (NCBI taxonomy): Eukaryota > Viridiplantae > Chlorophyta > Chlorophyceae > Chlamydomonadales > Dunaliellaceae > Dunaliella > Dunaliella primolecta. The sequence continues at coordinate 9,939,332 of OU611762.1, read as the reverse complement.
TCTCTCGAACTATCCCTGACTGGGCTCTCCCTGCCCGGCACAAGGGCCGCCCAGATGCTGTCTTTGTGCGCTCCATCCCAGGCCGACCTTCACACATTGATCCTACTAAGATCCTTCCTCAAGACAGGGACGTTCATCTTGTTGAATTTAAATTCTGCCCTGGTACGAACCCCTTTCCCACTCTAGAAGCTGCAACTGCCCAGCATACCAACACTATAAACAGGCTCAAAACCCACAGCTTGAGAAACCCAAACAGGAAAGAAAAGAGAAACTACGTAGGCAGAGAAACCCTCTCTACATCAATTAAGGAGAAGGGGCCACATTATTGCACAGAACATATGGCCCCCTCACCACAAGGGACAACAAGGTCACGGTGACTTTGCGCATCATCTTAGTTGATGTGGCAGGAACTACCTATAATAACTAAACCTTTTAACAACTTGGGTTTAGAAAGAAAAGAAAAGAAAAGAAAAACTAAGTAGGCAGAGGAAACTCTCCCTACATCAATTAAGGAAAAGGGGACACATTGGCTCAGAAGAGCCTTGAATCCCCTCCACCACGAAGCTACAAAAAGAAGATCTTAATGGGGATCTGGAGGGTTATTGGAAGCACCCGGCTCCATAGCCTGGCTGCGAGAAGTGTTCTTGTTTTCAAAACCACGCCTAGTGGTAACAAGCTTGTTGTCATACATGACAGAATGGGCATGAAGTTCGCGAGCAAGTTTATTGGCACGTTGGTGGTCAAGTCCCAGTTGTTTAAACTGGTTGAGGTGTGCTCAGTGTAGCAGGTTCCACCGACACCCAAAAGGATGGTGTGGAGAGTCACAATTTTTGCATTAATGTTCTTACAAAAATTTGCATGCTGCCGCTGTGCCGCTTCCAACTGTTGTCCAGGCCTCGCATCTTGGGTTCAACCAGGCAAAAGGCTAAGTCCTTAGCATCCAAATTGAGTTGCCACACTATCCAAAGTCTAACTACTATTTTCTTTGTGTAAACAGAGTCTATGAGCGGGAAATGGTGATTTCCCTAGGACATTAGCAAAAAAAAAAGACAGGACACATGCTCGCTTATTATTAGCACCACTGGTGTCTGGCAGACGTGCACTTCACTTTCTAGGGACTTCTGAGGGAGGGTTTGCTGAGCGCGTGGCGGAGGAGCGCAGGAGAACTTCCTTGAAGGAGAGTCCGGGCATTCAGGAGCATGGCGGGCAACCCTCCAGGTCTCCATCAGCTCTGTTTCTTTCTCCTAGGCTAGTTGTGTCTACTACAGCACACAACCCAATCTCTCGACTTGCTAACAAGGAGATCAGCAACTCCTTCTGGCAAAATCCAAAGATTACTTTGAAACAGCAAATAAATATAATGAAGTACCAAACAGATACACTGTACACACAGAGACATGCCTCCACTTTCAACTTTTCTTCCAGTTCTGGAAGATGCCCTCTTTGCGATGATATGGACCACATTAACCACATACTCCTCAGGTGTACAAACTCAACAATGAGCGGGATGCACACCAACAGACACCATGAAGCCGTTAGTCTCTGTGTGAAAACCCTCAGTAAAGGCCGGTATGGCTCATCCCTTATTGGCATGGATGGCTGCAGTAATGAGAGACTCCTGGATCAGGGCATACAAGTCCCTGGAAACATCTCAAGAGCTATTCCAAACTGGGTTTTCCCTAATGGTACTGGCTCCCCTGCCCGGCACCAAAGCCGCCCTGATGCTCTCTTTGTGCGTCCTATTCCAGGCAGACAAGCTCACCTTGATCCCTCCAAGATCCCTCCTCAGGACAGGGACATCCAACTTGTTGAACTGAAATTCTGCCCTGACACAAATCCTTTCATCACTCTTGAACGTGCAGCAACTCAACATTCTCACACCATAACTAGACTTAAAACCCGCAGCTCAAGGAATCCAATCAGGAATAACAAAGTGACTCTGCACATCATCTTAATTGGGGTGGCTGGCACCATTTACATTGAGTATACAATCACACCTCTTATGAATCTGGGCCTTACCAAATAAAAGCTAAATCACTAGCATCCAAGCTTAGGGACCGTGCCATTCAAAGATTAACCACTATCATTAACACTAGACACGCTCTTGGTTTTCACAGGGGCTTCTGGGGGGGTTCTGCTGGGCGCGCGGCGGCGGAGGACGGGAGAAGGAGAGTCCGGGCGTCCAGGAGCATGGCGAGCAAACCTCCAGATCCCCATTAGATCTGTTTCTGGCTCTCTCCTAGGCTAGCGGTGTCTAGTGTAGGTTTAGAGCGCCTTCTGGTGAGGCCTTTAGCTTTCCAGTTAGGGGACCTTCCCTTAATGCACGCGGCCTTTGGCCTGCATAGACTTTTCTTTTCTTTTTTCTTTTCTTTTCTATTAGACAAAATAGTAGGAAAAGGAAAAGTAGGTTAGGTTTGAGGGCTCTTTGGCGAGACCCTTGCTAGCTTGCTAGTTAGGGAACATTTCCTTATTGCACGCGGCCTTTTGGCGAGCGTAAACTTTTCTCTTTTTCCTTTTTCCCCACACCTGATCCACATAATTTTTCCGTCTTTCTGGCGAAGGGGACTCACGTTCTTTTAAGCCAACGTGTCTCCCTTTATCCAAATGATGTAGGGAGTACCCTCGTTACTAAGCCGTTTTCTTTGTCTTATGACACAACAAAATTCCGGACACACAGTTTGGTTTCTACCCGGGCCGTAGTACACTGCAACCCCTGTTCATCCTGCGGCACTTGCGAGATGCTGCTCAGAAAGTACAAGGGGGATCATCACGATTGTACACTGCTTTCATCGACTTCAAGCAAGCTTATGATTCCATCCCAAGGAGCAAGCTGTGGGAACATTTACACAACTGTCAGATGCCAAACCACATTGTCTCTATCCTGAAAGACTTATACCATGAGGATGAGTACACGCTGCTGGATGGGGACAAGAGAGCAAATGCCATTGCACAGTGTGCAGCCATCATTTGGGGTCAAACAAGGGTGCCCTCTCTCCCCCTTGCTGTTTCAATTTACTTGAACGACATTGACTGTCTGGCTGAAGGGGTGCAGGGTGCGCTCACCGGTATTCCCAATTTCATGGTGACTCACTTACTGTTCGCTGATGACCTCTCTCTCATGTCCAATGACCATACCAACGTGCAGACCATGCTAAACAAATTGAGAGCCTATACTGAAAGGAAATCGCTGACTGTCAATACATTGAAATCTGAGGTGATGTGCTTCAATTCCAGGTCTGATAATCTGCCCCCACTTTACTTTGATGGTACGCAGCTCCCCTACACAGATACTTTCAAATATCTCGGCATGGTGTGTGACAAAACAATCAATCTGGATGTTGCGGCCGATGCAGCGTTGAGGCCATTCACAGCTGGTACTTTCCGAGTCAAAAAGTTTGTTCAGGAGCACGACCTTGCAAGGGTTTAACCGGTTTAACCGGCAATTGCCAACAGATCATCGTGTATGGTTTAACCGGCAATTGCCAACAGATCATCGTGTATGATCTGTATGGTTTAACCGGCAATTGCCAACAGATCATCGTGTATGATAACACGCCCAGATTTGGCTCCTCAAGATGTATGCAATCCCTGCTGGCATGTATGCAAGTCAGATCTGGGCTACCCCTTACCTTCGGCAAGGCAAAGAGATGGACAATCCCATACAGAAGTGGCTACTAACAGTGCTTAAAAGAACTTTGGGGGTCAGGGACACTACTCCCTCTTGGTGCATCATGCGGGAATGTGGTCTGGAGCCCTTACAATTCAATTGGTTCCGAGTAGCAATGCGTCTTTACAACTCCTTGACCCGATGCAACAGCTCCACAATGAAAAAGATTTTGCAGGCTGACATGCGGCTGAGCTCGAGATCTGATGATTGTTGGTCTTCCCATGTTCTATCAGCCATGGATGGTTTGGCACACTCCCATATTTTCAAACAGAAGCTGCTGAATTGTGAGCCCATTGATCTAAAGAAAAGAAAAGAAAAGAAAAGTCTACGCAGTCTCGAGGCCGCGTGCATTAAGGGAAGAACCCCTAACAAAAGTTAGAGGCCTCACCAAGAGGCCCTCCACCTAAACTAGCCAAAACTAGCCTAGGAGAGAGCAAGAAGCAAAACTAATGGGGATCCGGGGGATTGGCCGCCATGCCCCTGAGCGCTCGGACTCTCCTCCTTCCATCCTCAGCCGTTGCCGCGCGCCCAGCAAACCCTCCCCTCCCAGATGCTCCCTGAAAACAAAGTGCATGTCTAGTGTTAATGATGGTGGATAATCTTTGGATGGCATGGTCACTGAGTTGGGAAGCTAGTGATTCAGCTTTTTGTTTGGTCAATCCCAGATTTATGAGAGGTGTAATTGTATATTTGTTATAAATCGTGCCACCAACACCAATTAAGATGATGTGCAAAGTCACTTTATTATTCCTGTTTGGGTTTCTTAAGCTGCGTGTTTTAAGTCTGTTAATGATGTGGGAATGTTGAGTTTGTGCACGCTCCAAGGTGCTGACAGGATAGTGTCGGAGCAGAATTTAAGTTCAACAAGGTGAATGTCTCTATCTTGTGGTGGGATCTTGGTAGGATCAAGGTGGGCTTGTCTGCCTGGGATGTGTCGCACAAATAGAGCATCAGGGCGGCTTGTATGCCGTACAGGTGAGGCAGCGCCATTTGGGAAAACCCAGTCTGGAATGGCTCGAGAGGTGTTTTCAGGGACTTGTATGCCTTGATCCATAAGTCTGTCATGATTGCAGCCATCCATGCTAATGAGGGATGAGCCGTAACGGCCTTTGCTGAGGGCTTCTACACAGAGACTAAGGGCCGCATGGTGTCTGTTGGTGTGCATCCCACTCATTGTTGGGTTGGTACACCTAAGTAGAACATGATAAATGTTATCTGTATCTGCACAGAGTGGGCACCTATCAGAACTGGAAAAGTTAAATTGAAAGGCATGGCCCTGTGTGTACAGTGTATCCGTTCGATATTTCATGAGATTTATTTGTTGTTTAAGGGTAATATTTGGATTTTTCCAGAAGGAGTTGCTGATTTCCTTGTTTGCAAGTTGAGAGATTGGGTTGTGAGCTTCATTGTTTGTGTTGTTGGTGGATGGTGTGGCATCGTTGAGCTTCTGCCATCTCTGGTAGTGGTAGCCAGAGGTGTCAGCAGAGCCAAGTTTGTGTTTCTTGTGCATGTGTGTTTTAAGTTTGTCACTCAGGTTGGTGAGGTAGTGTATTGGGAACGTGTGGGAGCGGTGCCTGCCATCATTTTGTGTGGAAATCTTTAATGAAAGCCAATAAAAGTTGTGGAAAGGGTCCCTGGCATCCGGAAGTGTAATGTCTACTGTGTCAGAGAGGGCTGCGGTGCGGGCACAAGCGTCAGCCCCCTCGTTTCCTATGATGCCAGAGTGGGCTTTGACTTTATAAAAATGGATAGGGTGAGGGGAGTGCTCTATTATGGTTGATATTGCGTGTATCAACTCCGCATGTAGGTGATATCTCATGCGCATGGGATGAAGGGTTTGATTTGAAATTTGAAAAATGCAGGATGCACTATCAGTGGCAATTTTGGTTTGCTCATGTTGGAGCGCCACCAGGAATCTTAGTCGTTTTGTTGTAGATCTCAGGACCAGGCATCTACAATATTGGGAGCCTTTTTCCAACACACACCCTAGAGAGCGCAACAGTAAACGCTTGACCTATCACCAGTGGTGCGCTCCTCCTACTGAAAGAGCCTTGGTTATGCATTCTCCTTATAGTCTCCCCGAATACATGTTCCTTGACCTCCCCCACGATGTCATTCGCAGCGTGGCTCGGTATAGACTCCGCATTCACACCCTTCGCTATGAGGCAGCAACTTGGAATCACAGCTCTTCCCCAAACTGTGACCTTTGTGAGGCTGATGATGATGTCCAGGATGAACAACATGTCCTCTTCCATTGCACACATCCCCAGGTGGTCTCTCTCCGCAGGAAATATGCTCCCTTGTTCTCACAGGCAGAATCTCATGATGTGTCTGCTTTTTTGAACCAGAACAACAACAAACTTCCTTATTTCCTTCATGAATTGATTGCCTTTATGAGCAGGCTAGCAGTCGCACTTCTTGACTGAAGGCCTTATCCTTGTAAACCTTGTAAACCTTTGTCTTATAAATGCTGTTGACACTTCTGAACTCAGCTCAAGGCTTTCAAGTGACATTTACACAAGTTTAACTTGGTTTGGTTGCAGGCACCTTTTGCTTCAGCTAAGCTGCCCTTGTAGGCAGGTACAGCTATGTAACCCTATCCTATCCTATCCTTATAAATGCTGATTGATCAGCGTATACTAAGGAAAAACTTAGACCCAACAGTCAGCGCTAACACAAAGTCCAACCTAGAGCTATGGGAAGGAACCAACGAGCTCCAGCGGGCTGTCAGCCACATGTCCGGACTGCGCCTCTCCTCTTGTAAGCAGCTTGCCCGGTTCCCCCCTCCGCACCCCCAAAAACGCCATTGCTTGCATTGCTGAACCGGTCGGCGCATTTGGTAATCTTGTTTTGTTGGTAATTTTGCTCGTGCTCTTCATGGCGTGGCGTTGAGCCCAACTAACTGTATTTGATTATCTCTTGCAACACAATAACAAGCTTTTGTTTTTCATGTCTGAGCTTTTGGATTTGCTGTTGGCTGGCGAGGACCAACCACAGGATCAGCCGGACAGTCTGGCTGAAGGTCTCCTTGTGTAATCTAATCTAATCAAACCCAATTCAGCCATGTATAAAGCAACAAACAAGAAACACCATTAGTCTCAATTAAAAGAAATGATTGGTTTGCTTGCCTCTGCAATTACCAACAAGAATAGAAAAGAACAAGCAGAGAAAGGACAGCACAAACTAGAAAGCAAGCTGGGATCTCAGCTAAGGACCTGGAGCCCACATGAAAGAGAGCTAGCCCAGGAGAAAGCGAGAAAGAAGCTAATAGGGACCTGACGGTCTGTTGTCATGCTCCTGAAGACCTGAGCTAATCTTGTTTAAGTGGCGAAACACATTGATGGGAAACAAGCATATTTAAACCTGCGCTAGCTTGTGCTGGCTGTTTCAATGCTCATCTTGCTGCTCAACTTCCTGTGCTTGATCTCGCGCCTTCCGCAGGTGGCTTATTAAGTCTTGCAATTGCCAAGCATCTTGTACATGAAAATCCCCAATAGCGTCTCGCCTCAGCGAGGCCATGAAAGCAACCGTACCCAGGGCACGGCCGACGTCATACACCAGGCTGCGGACGTAGGTACCTTTGCTACACCTGCCGTGCAAAATGCAAAGATAGATTGCCCAAGCTCAAGGGACAGCCATTTTAGCCAAGTGACTAGAGGGCACCACCGGCTCTCTCAGGGGAGAGGGCTCATAAGGCGGACAACAAAACAGCCTTGAGAGTTTATACGTCCTTTGAACAAAATGAGGCAATGTGTGCTTAGAGCTCTGGTACAAGGACAACCAAAGTTGCTTTATGACATGTTAGTAGGCATGCAGTCTAGGGACCATGAAAATTAAGGCTCCTTTTGGCAAAGCCCCGTTCATGGGGCGTGAGCCCTTGAGTTTGCTGGCTTCTGGTGAAGTTCACGCCTGGCTGCCCTGGCCCGCCCAGCGCACCTCCAACCTAAACCTAAACCTAAAACTCAGGCTAGCCCCCCAAACAAAACCTCTTGGTTGCAGTGTCAGGGGGGCGTGGGAGGCAGTGGCTGGTGCTGTAGAACTGTTTGGAAACTCGTGTAAGGCCCCGGTCACACTAGGCCAAGTTGAAGTCCAAGTTGGGTATTTTCCGATTTTTCAAAGCAGCTTTTTGGTGTTTGCAGCTTGCAGGGCAATAAAACAAGCCCAACGGTTCAACCCATTCGCGAAAAGTCCACCAGGGTGAATTTCTATCCGATTTCAAGCGAAAAATCGCGGACCCAACTTGGACTTGGACTTAAAGGTCGGTCACACTGGGAAATTTGCTCCGATCAAGTCAAGAAAAATCAAATAGTCTACAATAGACTTACTTGTGGAGCACAGCCACGAACAGAACGACTCAGGATTGCGAGGAGCCTGGCCTCCGTGCAATGCTTTTGCCCTTTACTCCGGCGCTTCATGGCTCAGCAACCCCCACTACTAGCTTTTTTATGCTGAAAAGAGAAGTTAGAAATAAACAGACACAAGACCAGGTGTGCAGGACAGGGGGGAGGTCAGTGTCACGCATGCAAACCATTTCCAGCAAGCACCCTGTAGCTCATGCATGCCCCCTTCCATCATGCTCCTTCTGGCCAATGCCATGTTGTCACTGCTGGTGCACAGAGTTGCTACTAAGCCGGACAACGCTGGTCAAACCAAAGTCATGCGTAGAGGGGTTCCCCAGAGGTGCCTGTGCCAGCATGAGTGCCTGTGCCCTTGCCCGTGCCTGGAGTGCCACCTGGAGTGCCTGTGCCCTTGCCCGTGCCTTGATTGCCACCTGGAGTGCCTGTGCCCTTGCCCGTGCCTTGAGTGCCACCTGGAGTGCCTGTACCTTACGTGCCTGTGCCACTTGGAGTGCCTGTGCCTTACGTGCCTAAAGTGCCACCTGGCGTGCCTGTGCCTCACGTGCCTGGAGTGCCACCTGGCGTGCCTGTGCCTCATGGAGTGCCTGGAGTGCCAGCATGAGTGCCTCACGTGCCTGGAGTGCCACCTGGAGTGCCTGTGCCAGCATGAGTGTCTGTGCCCTTGCCCGTGCCTGTGCCTCATGGAGTGCCACCTGGAGTGCCTGTGCCTTACGTGCCTGGAGTGCCACCTGGCTTGCCTTTGCCTCATGGAGTGCCACCTGGAGTGCCTGTGCCTTACGTGCCTGGAGTGCCACCTGGAGTGCCTGTGCCTCATGGAGTGCCACCTGGAGTGCCTGTGCCCTTGCCCGTGCCTGTGCCATCTGGACTGCCTGTGCCTCATAGTGTGCCTGGAGTGCCTGTACCTTACGTGCCTGTGCCACCTGGACTGCCTGTGCCTCGTCGTGTGCTTGGAGTGCCTGGAGTGCCAGCATGAGTGCCTTGCGTGCCTGTGCCACCTGGAGTGCCTGGAGTGCCACCTGGCGTGCCTGTGCCTCATGGAGTGCCTGGAGTGCCAGCATGAGTGCCTCACGTGCCTGGAGTGCCACCTGGTGTGCCTTTGCCTCACGTGCCTGTGCCAGCATGAGTGCCTGTGCCCTTGCCCTTGCCTGTGCCTCATGGAGTGCCACCTGGAGTGCCTGTGCCTTACGTGCCTGTGCCACCTGGACTGCCTGTGCCTCATAGTGTGCTTGGAGTGCCTGGAGTGCCAGCATGAGTGCCTTGCGTGCCTGTGCCACCTGGAGCGCCTGGAGTGCCACCTGGCGTGCCTGTGCCTCATGGAGTGCCTGGAGTGCCAGCATGAGTGCCTCACGTGCCTGGAGTGCCACCTGGTGTGCCTTTGCCTCACGTGCCTGTGCCAGCATGAGTGCCTGTGCCCTTGCCCGTGCCTGTGCCTCATGGAGTGCCACCTGGAGTGCCTGTGCCCTACGTGCCTGGAGTGCCACCTGGAGTGCCTGTGCCTCATGGAGTGCCACCTGGAGTGCCTGTGCCTTACGTGCCTGTGCAACCTGGACTGCCTGTGCCTCATAGTGTGCTTGGAGTGCCTGGAGTGCCAGCATGAGTGCCTTGCGTGCCTGTGCCATCTGGAGTGCCTGGAGTGCCACCTGGAGTGCCTGTGCCTTACGTGCCCGGAGTGCCATTACATTGTCAACGCCCATACAGTTTGTGTGCCGTGACAACATCAGCGACAGCAACAGCGTTTCTACATACACAAACACGCACAAAAAAAATGGTGAACCCAGCGACCACCATCGTGTTTTTTTGTCGTTATGTCCATTCTTTATATTGCCGAGTGGCGAGTGGCAGATCGTGTGTGATGTTGTTGTTGGGTGGTTGGTGTCGGTTGGACCGCACCGGCTGTGCAAGCAGGCAGGCCTACTCAAGGCTAGTAACGCGCTGCTGATGAGCTGCTGCAGTGCAATCCTGCTCCATCTCGCTCCGTAGCTCCCTCTTCAGCTCCCGGAGAGGGAGCGTGTCCTCCAATACAGCGGGTCTGTGTCTTCCGTTAGGTCCTCGTCAGTATCCCCATCAACTTTTGGATACAATCACGAAAGAAAATGCTTCTTATGATGGCATTTTCGACAGGAATTTTTTCCCACGCATTCTCCATTTTCTACGGCTTGCGGGGGTCCCTCCGCGCCTCCCTGGCCGAGTCTGGGAGAAGGGCATACCCAACTAGGAAACCCAATCACCCCCCCACACACCAATTGGGAAATCCCAACTCGGGCCCCAACTTGGACCCCAACTTCCCTAGTGTGACCGGGGCCTAAAGCAGTTCTTGGACTGAGTTAGCAAGCTCACAAATTGGCCTGATACTGTACATAAGCCCAGCAAAATCTTTACAAAGGGTTTTAAGTTTTGGTGCCTTCCGGTGCAGTGGACAACCTTGCAGGAAGCGCTATAACGTTTGGAAGCAGAGAGAAGCTGGCCAGTTGCTCCCAGCTAGGCCCCCAGAACAGCTCCAGTTGATACAATGTTGGTCAGCATACTTTTGTTAATGCCTTTGCTGGCCCCGTGGGCTGGCCCCTGGGGCTTGGGGGTGGCCCATTCCAGGGACTGTACAGTCCACCTGCAGGCTATTCCAGCTTGCCACTGGGTCAACGGACTTGCACAATCCCAATTGCGATGAGACGTTCAATTCATGTTCTTGCGGCAGTGTGATTTGTACCGCAAGTTGAGAGGTGAGAGCATATAAGTTTGCTGATGTGTTGTGAAGTAGGACCTGCACCCCTACCCTAGTGTGAAGCTAAGGGAGCCTCTGGAGCATGGCCTGCTGCTGAATGCCCAAGGGGAGCAAGTAAGCAATGCATGGCAGGAGCAGCTTGCATGGCACGCACTTAGGTATGCAAGCAGGAAGATCATGTTGCTGCCCTGTGCATTGCATACCAATACCACCTCTGCATCAGGAAGAACTGGCTTTGCCAATCTCTCAGCATCCACACTTGTCATGACATTATTACCTGACAACCTTACAAAAATTCATCATTTAAAATGACGTCATTTTATCCGGGCTTATGAGCCGTCCACTTCCTTACTGCAATCGTAGTAAGCGCGCTTTGTCCTTGGCACATGGCATTGGTTATGCCATGTGCCAAGGAGGTACTCTATCCTAACAAATGAGCCTTACAAACAAGTCTTTAAATATGAACAAGACAAATCAAAATGACACTCTTGTGATGATAAAAAACAGCAGCAAAACATGCCGCCATATTTTGGGTCATATTCAATCCAATGACTGCCATACTCCCTTGCTGAAGGCTCAATCCCAATTCAAACCAAGTATCGATTTGACGAGTGCTTTGAGGGTGCCTTGCCCAAGGAAATGCTGAGACGTATTTGAGCATGGTATGGGAGGCCTGCCGTGGCCCTCCTCATTCAACTGAGTATGCACAAAAGCCCTGCGCCTCCCATGTTCCCCTTTAAAGCACATGCAAAATGAAGAGAGGTATAGGAGCAGCGAAGCCCTGCCCAAGGCAGCTCATTTGAGCCCAAATCCATAAAAGCATGGTAGTCGTGCCTGGCTGCTATATCACCAAATCCATAAAAGCAAGGTCGTCGTGCCTGGCTGCTATATCACCAGCCTATGAGGGACTCACCTCACGCTGAAGAAGACGTCCTGGCGCGGCCTGTGTGGTCCCATCTGCGCGCCTCGTTGCTGAAATATGGCCCTGCCTCCCATGTCATCTGCAGCGGCTAAACCCCTTCCTTCTGTTGTACCTGGGCTTACAGCACCTGTGCTGCTGCTGCTGCTGCTGCTGCTGCTGCTGATTGTTCTATCTGCACTTCTCCCACTGCTGTGGAGGGAACTTGCCGGCTGTCCTTCAATCGAGCCTTGCGCACCGCTACTGCTATCCTGTCCCTGCCTTGCATCACTCGTACTTGGAGCGCCCATTGGCGCAGTCCTTGTGCCACAAGCAAGTGAGTCTTTATGGGGCATTGCTGGGGGCAATGTTTGCGCAGAAATTGAGCTGCCAGTTGCCATGTTGCCCCCATCTGACCGCCACAGCTTTAGGCTCATGATGGTCACTGGGCGCTCCTCCCTGTTGTTGCAAGCAATTAGAGACAACCCTTCTTGTGCCTGATAGCACATGCATGTGAAGGGAAGATGCGCAATCAAACCCTAACTTGGCAAGGACACTGTGGATGAGAGGAAACAACGATACCGTATGCCCACCACCTGTTTGGATGGTCTTTACTTGAAAACCAAAAAATTATTTGATTGTAGTTCAAATGGGGTCCCAGCATTTCTCAATTTTAATGGGTTAAATATGCTTCCTGCTGGCATACATTTCTCAGTGCAAATAATCAATTCAAGTCCTGCTGCTGCTGGACTGGAGGAGACTGGAGGAACCCTGTTCAGGAGTGGGAGTTACACAGGTGCTGCTGTGCCACCGATACTGATGCTGATGCTTTTGCTGAGAGCACACCCACCATCAGCAAGCAATCCACGGGCTGTCAATGTGCTCAATATTCACTGGAGCTCATGCACGCAACAATAGCTCAGCTGTCACCTGCAGAATGCTCCCTGGGATGCTTTGATGGCTGCCCCTTCCTGCATGCCAAGGAAGCCTGGTCAGCTACTACGAGATGCTGGGTGGGGGTAACTGGCTTCTTGAAGCTACCTAGCTAAGGGGTAAGAGCTCGAGCTGGGGGCCTGGGAGAACATTTTTGACACGAGCCCTTGCAGCCCCAGAATTTATCAACTTTGGATTCAATTGGGTTTGGATGCCTGGCAACAATTAACTTAATCTTCAGAATTAATCAATACCGTAGCGACACTGGAGTTTTGCGATATAATTAGATAATTATTGGGGCCGTTCGCATTATGAAGTGTCTGCAGAAATTACTTTTTTCAAGGCCTCGTAAAGGGTCCAGGTTTATATTCAGCCATCCGTCGGGCTCTACTATGCAGCCCCATGCTCTTAGTAGGCAGGGATTCCTTTGCTAGCTTGCTGGAGGAGGCAAATGTGAAGAGAGCAGCCTCCCAGGGACGGCATGCATGGGAGGCATGCATGGAGGGGGGGGGAGCAGGGCAAACCTGCTCCTGGAAGAGTTGATGGACTCCAGGAAGAGTTGATGGACCCAACAGCCACGGCTCCCAGGGGATCCCAGAGGCAGGTGAAAGGCACAAGGGAGATTGCTGCAGCTGTTGCACAAAGCCAGGAGGGGCAGGGGGCATGGGTGTGAAGGCTAGGTGACCCGATGGAGGTGTCTGAGGACACCACAGATAAAACGATGGAGGGAGAGGGTAAGCAGAAACAGTGAGCTAGTGCAGGAGAGACGCGAAAACGCGCAGGGTTCGCAAAATTCGACTTTTTTTGGCGGTCTTTGTAAACCCTAAAAACCCGCAAATTAATTAATGAAATTATTTTGGTACCTCGTAATAAATCAGCGTCGTAATACATTAGTGACGCTACGGTATTCAATTTGATTGTGGTCATGCGGTGTTGCTAAGATTTTGCGCTCTTAAAAGGATGCAAGCAACCAACAGGTGCAGAATGAGCGTTTGCGCTTAGGCGTCATATACAAGGCTCAAGTGCAGGTACCCGAAAATACACATATAGCAAGTTACAAAGCATACCCTTTTCCTCTCCTTTTCCTTTCCTTTACGAAATACACAACACCTTTGATAGATATTGCTGCCTATGTCCATATTCTTTTCCTACTCTCTCCTTCAAATGTTTTCTTCTTGTTACGGGATGAGAAAGGGCTGTAGCCTAGGGGCACAAATTCTCCAAGCCAAGGTGCAGAATTCTAAGTCATGCCCCTTTTGAAGCTGCTCGTATGGTGTGCTGAAAGGAGGGTAAAAATAAGCCTGTGACAGGCGCCACTATTTCTGGGCTAGATCTTCCCTTGCCGACTTAACTTCAATTCCCCTCTGGTGGCCTTAAAATCCAGAACTGGAATCAACTCGTTCCTCTTCCAAATCTGCACATATCTGCAAACCCATTACGTTTTAGATCAAGTTGCAGCAGAGTCATGGGGCCAAAATCCAGATGTGGATGCTCATTCAACCATGTCCTGCCTGGCACCTACAACTGGCTTGCAAGTCTTTCGTACCTTGATATTTTGAGCTTGCTACGGGACCTACATTTCATGCTGTTACTATCATGGGAGATTGGATTGATTTGCTGCACATCTGAGATCACACCATTTTGCATTAAAAGAGTGCCAGCTAACAGAGCTTGCAAATAACAGTTTGATGACAATGATTTTTGAACCCTGTGGGCAAGACTCAAGGTCATTTCAGAAGGGGCCCCAAAAGTTGCAATCACCTCCCTCTAGCACTCCCTTGATCAGGTTCACCTATATTGGTTGCTTGCTAGCTCTTGAGCACAGCATCAAAACTAAGAAAATTCATTTGTATTGACAACTGCACTCTCTGCCGCCACCGGGATTCAGTATAAGCATTCACAGGAAAAGCATGCTTGGCGCTTCTTGCCAACTTCTAAAGGCACATGTCCATCCAGCATTGAAATTTCCCAGGCCTTACATCTGACACTAGACATTGCAGCCTTCCCAACCGAAGAGCATCAAAAACACAGTAGTCATACAGAAATGCTTTTTACCTTGCAACGGTTTGCCCATCTCTTGCCAGATTGTAAAGCTTCTGGCCCTTGACCTTGATGGCAGAGTACATGGGCGGAACCTGAAACACACCAGGAAAGTGATTGCTCTGCATTTTTAAAGCTATTCCAAGTGTCTTGCAAACATAAGATGCATAAGTTTTTCATGAAATTGGAAGCTGAAATTCGCGGAAAGGAAGCCCGAGCAGATGGCTGCACTTGGCTTTGAATCTCGAGCGTACCTTTCCTTTGATGCACTCTGCAAACAGATTAGACAAATGCATTGGCACATTATACTCATTTCAGTTAAGACATACAAAAGCTGCAAAAAACAGGCAAACATTCCATCAGCTTACCATTGTGACTTGCCTAAAGTCTGAAATTCTTATATTTCATCCAGAGCAAATATCAAGGCAAACCGATTGACATGCAACCAGTGCACCTGTGCACGACCCATGCAAACAGCCATGTTCCTGATTCTCTTTGCGGTGATAGGACATATTAGTGTGAACTCCTCTTCATTTTCATCAAAGGAGCACCCGACATTTGCATCCTTCGCCCTTCTGGGGCTCAACCCACACTCCCTTAATCACAAAAGCTGGGCAAGCTTAGAAGGAGGTGTGTTCTTTTGGACTCCTCTTCAGTCTCATCAAGAACGCAGCCAGCATTTGCATCCTTCGTCGTCCTGATGCTCATCCCTCACTCTCGTTATCACATAAATAGAGCAAGTTTAAAAGGAGAAAAGTCCTGCAATGCTCAAGGCTAAGGTGCTCTTACCTGCATGATGTCTCCTTCAAATTGCCGTGCCACTCGTTCTAAGTCCTCATCTACACACACATGCAAACAGGCAGTTGAGGAGCAGGGATGTTCAGTTTGACGAACCTCACAATTTATCAAGCTCAAACTTTTCACGCATTTTAAGGCATCTCAGAATTGCTGTGCATCAGACTTTACATCTTGATTGACGAAATCCAGCCAGTGTAACCAACTTGAAGGTCCTTCAAAGGCCGCTTTGAGATAGAATGGAATAATTGAGGACCCTTCCGCTTCGTTTTGACTATGAATTTTTTAAGGAGATGCCAAGATGAAGACAGGCTAAAAAGTTTACTAGAAGCTGCCTCGAGGCTTTTTGGGCCACCCCATCTTTGACCATTTGTGTGATCGAACAATTCAAAGAACTCAAAATTTACACGCATTGTATCGCATTTTGAATCTCAACCATTGGGCTGGACTTCCCTGGAGGAGTGTTTTGAGCAGCAACAGTTAGGGAAGCTGCCCTTGATGCACACGGCTGGAGCTGGAGATGGCAGCCTTTCAATTTCTCTATTTCCTTTGTGCGATGCACGCATATGGTACCTGTGGCCTCTGAATCAAACAGAAAGGATGTAACGGACAAGAACAACCACAGGGACCTGATCAGCTGAAGACAAGAGCTTTTGAGCAGAGCCCTGAGGAGCGTGCACATGCCATGCATAAAAAGCAACAGAGCAAGGAAATCCTCCTCCTGCACGACCTTGCCTGTGATGTGTTCCCAGGGAAGTTGCTCATCTACTTCCATTTCACCATCGTAGCTCGGTGTGCCTTCACCAAGCCGCAGCACACCTGCGGCACACAGCACAGCATACATCTTCACTGCACGACCTTGACAGAAGGTGATGCAAGAGCCCAAGTGTGATCATGGTTTAAGACATGACATCACAAGTTGCAAACTCTGGGAGCCTGTATTTGTCTTTTGTGAGTGCGACACACAAAAGCTAAATCGCAAACACTGGGAGCCTGTATTTGTCTCCATTGCTTGAACATCTCATGTTTTCCTGCATGCAGCAAGCCAGGAGGCAGCAACCCGTGCTGACCTGTAATTTGGAAATGTCATTTGAACACGCGTCAAATGTTTTACATGCAGGCCAACAAGATCCAGCTTTGCGTCGAGGCGCCACAAAACTTGGACCCTACAGTGATGAGCGGCTGACCTGCCTTAAAATAGCGGCCTTGGAATCTCTGTTTCCACTCCTTCTAAACAAGAGGTCTGTGAGCCTGAGAAGGAGCCCCCTTCACCAATTAAAAAGTTTTGGGCAAATTGCTTTGCAAATATGCATATCCGTAGGTCCAGGGTGAAGAGGGTCAAGCATTGAGCAAAAGAGGCTCAATATAGCCTATTTGGGCCTCATTGACCCTCTTTAAAGCCTTTTATGTCAAACGCTCAACCCTCTTTACCAAACCCTGTATATTTGCCTACCTGAATACTCCTTTTCCATGGCCTGGTAATCATCTACAAATTTGGTCCCAGCTCCTGTGCACACCACCAGGAGACCGGTGGCCATGGGGTCCAATGTTCCAGCATGGCCTACTTTCTTGACCTTCCAAGGCTTTAGAGTACCACGGAGTTTCCCACACACATCAAATGATGTCCATTCCAGAGGTCTGCAAGTATCAGGCAGAGGCAGGCACACACAGGCAATTCAAGACATTTCCAGTTCACACAATTATCAGTTGTGTTCTTCTGTTTTATTCCAAACTCATGGTATATTCTGGTGTCTCTGCAGGAAATGTAATTCAAATAAAGAAAAACCGGACGCTATGAGCACGATTGCCGTATGATTGCAGCCGATTACATGCAGCTGTGACGTACACTTCATCACCAATACACCAGCCGATTTTCTATTCATACCTAATATCAGAACAAATAACTCAACACGCACGCACGCACGCACGCACGCACGCACACACGCACGCACACACACACACACACACACACACACACACACACACACACACACACACACACACACACGAACACACACACGCGCACACACACACACACACACACAAACACACACACACACACACACACACACACACACACACACACACACACACACACACACACACACACACACACACACACACACACACACACACACACACACACACACACACACACACACAGACTATTTGGCAATGACTCACTTGTCAATGAGCAGTGCCCCATTATTTAAAAGTCCTTGGAGCTCACTGAAGCCAGCTGATATGTACGGCGTAATTATGGAGGGTGGCTGCCTTCTGGCCTTTCTAGCTGCTGCTTTTCCAAGAGACACATCCGTAGGGCCTTGCTGTGCAGGAGGCGGAGAGTGGCTTGGTTCCCCTGAATCTGAGAGGAGGGCCAAGGAAGAAATGACTTACTGATGGCACTTGAAAGGCATATTCAAGCAGCTCATACATCGACTTGCCAGTTTTGGAGCAGCAAGAGGAGATGAGTCTCATTGTGCATTGTTTAGAGGTACCATCATGTGAGACACTGCCAGTGGCGGAGATGGAAGGTCTTGGAACAACACATGGCAAAGAAGTTGCAAATGCAGAGAGATGTAAACTTGTGCGCACAGCCATAGTCATGGTAACAAAAATGAAAGTTTATCATTATTGTGCGAAACTGCTGGCTCTGCGAGCGTCTGAAGATTGCTGACCAAAATAATTCGCCACCGAACCATGCAACTCACATAAATCACCTTAGATTATGGTTCAAAAAGCGTACGATCTTGCCCTCTATCTATGAAACCCTTATTTTTTGGAATTTAAGTGCCCCAGCCTGTTTTGTGGGCAGGCTTCGACGAAGTGGCCTGCGCAAGTTGAGCTGTAGTAGCTTAATGGTAAGGGTGTGATTTGCTCCAATCAAAAAGGGGCTGAAGGCCGGGGAAAGAGACAAAGCTGAGCCTGGCAGCTGAGGAGCAGGCACCCTTCCCCAGCCACAAAAAGGATGGCAATCTGCTCTTTGTGACCTCTTGGCAGGCCCGCAGCTTATCTTGGAGATACCCAAGGATGTTTATGAGCTTCAACAGCAGCAGTGCAATGCATTCTGCCTGGCATATTTTCGAATTTGACAGATCACCGTGACCTCGTAACCACGTAATTATAAAAAGTGATCAGCATGTCCTCAATTAATAATGACCCAGCTTGATGGAGCAAAATTTTGCTATGGTTAAAGGCTGGCCCTTATTTGAGTTTTTCCAGGCACGTGTGAGTTCTTCACATCCCACTTGTGCTTTTATTAACACAACACGGATCCTTGTGGCCGGGGTGGAGATAGAAAAGAAAAGAAAAGAAGAGACTATGCATATGCAAGACTATGCATATGCAAGCCAGGTCCAGCTGCGTGCATTGAGGAAAGGTCCCCTAAATAGCAAGCTAGCTAGGGCCTAACCGAGGAGGTTCACAGGCCCAGCCTCAACCAAGCTATGAACCAATGGAGAGCAACTATTGCGGGTCTGGCGGGTTGCTGTCAGCCATGCGCCTGCGGGCGTGGACTCTCCTCCTCCTGATCTGAACTGCCTCACCCCCAGTGCCGCCCCTGCCCAAAGAACCCTGCAAGTATAATGAGTGCCTGGTGTTTATTATTTTTTGTTAATGATTGGAGTGCATGGCAACTTATTGAGAGGCTAATTTTTCTGCGTTATGTCTGGTAAGACCCAGCTCAACCAGAGGAGTGATGGTGTAGTCATTATAGATAGTACCTGCTACACCAGATAAAATGGTGTGCAAGGTCACCTTATTATTTCTGTTTGGGTTTCTGAGGCTACGGGTACGAAGTCTGGAAATGATACCAGCATGCTGGTCAGCAGCTGTTCGTAGGCTGGGTAAGGGGTTAGTGTCAGGGCAAAATGGAGATAAAGATGCCCTCTATCGGTGGGAGTCTATGGGAGACTCTTTCCTTAATGCACGCGGCCGAACGGCAAGCGTAGGTCTTTCTTTTTATCTTCCTTTCACACAACACGACCTCTCATGGGGGATGGCCCACGTGAGCTATCCTCCATGATCTTGCAGTAAAATGGACGTTACAATTTCTGCATTTCCCAAGCTTGTCTCCTCACCCGCCCAAGTATGCCTCACTAAATCCTTTGTCTTTGAAACTTGCTCTGCACCTCATTTGTGTGTAGGCGGCATGGAAATCTCCACGGGAAGAGCAGGGTTCTGGGTCAAGCAGTGAGTGTTCGTTTATGTTTAAATGTGGCTGCACAGCAAAGCATTCAAGCCTATAACCCAAGTATACATTTGACTTGAAGACTGCCTTGGCCTTAGTTGATGTGAGCGTTATCAGATGGGCTGTTATACAGTATTAGAAACCAGAACTTTGCCTGAGCATACTGAAGTTTGCCTCAGCCCTCAAAAAGATACTGGCGTGACCATGGTGATCTTGGAATCAAGTTCAGGGAATCTATCAAGGAGCATGCCAAGGAAAATATGCCCTCGAACCTCCTGTACTTTGTTTGAAGCGCGCGCTTTTTGACAAACCAACTGCTGATTGTACTTTCAAGGAAGTAAGCAGGACAACGGTTTTTCCACAATGAACAAATTAACGACAAGATCGTTCAAAGGATGAGGTAGCATATGAAGCTATATTTTGGAACTATTTTGCAATTCATTAGTTGATTGAGAAGGACATGGCAGAGAATCTTGGTAGGCTTTCGATCCAATTAATGCCTTGCTCTGCAGTTTTGACCTCTTTCTTCCATACTCCTACACACACTAATCCTTCCTATTTGTTGTTATTGTTGGCAGGGAGCAATGGAAATATGGTCCAGGTGAAAAACAGAGAAGAAAATTCTATGTAGGCCACAGGCCGCCTTCATTAAGGAAAGGTCCCTTAACAAGCAAGCTGGCAAGGGCCTCACCAGAGATCCCTCAAAACTACACTAGCTACAGGTAGCCTAGGAGAGGGAAAGAGACTGAACTAATGAGGATTGGGCGGGTTGTCGGCCATGCCCCTAGACGCCCCGACCCTCCTTCTCTTTGTATCCACCTCCACTCGCCCAGCAACCCCCCCAGGTCCAGGTGATGTTGATGACGATTCCGGAATGCTATTGGTCTATCAGTCTGTGGGGATGCTGTATACGAAGCAGAATTATGGCGTAACTAATGTTAGTATGATGCTACTATAATATATACGAGTGATATGATGTTTCATGATCTTGTACAATTAATAGTCTGGTAGATGACGTCCAGTGGCAAAATGGACATCACCTGCAAGACTTATATATGGGATTTGCTTTTGCAGCTGATTGCTTTGTGGACAAACATAGCCATGGATACCCTGGAGCTTTGGCTTTTGTCCAGGTGAGAGGTAAGAGCAAGTTTTTGAAGTTCTGGAAGAATAAGTACCATAGAAAAGTGTGAAAAGTTGTGTCAAGATGTGTGCTCAACACTCCTAGTGGCCTTATTCCTTTTTAAGTTCCTTTTTGCAGTGTGCGCTATTAAAATCCTGGCTGGTCACCTGGATTTTTCAGCATTGGCAAATGCCAGGCTGAGATCAATGCCAACCATGCTGTATTCCCAGAAGCACGTGTCTTGTTGTGTGGCTTACATTAAATGCAACCTTTGCAGCAGTGGATACATGGCAGTGGGACTCCGGCTGTGCACAGAAGCCATTCCCTTCGCTCTATTTTTTTCATGAGCTTGCCTTGCCCATAAAAAAAAAGAACAACTACGTAGGCAGAGGAAACTCTCTCTACATCAATTAAGGAAAAGGGGACACATTGGCTCAGAAGAGCCTTGAATCCCCTCCACCACGAAGACTGCAAAAAAAAGATTCTAATGGGGATCAGGAGGGTTATTGAAAGCACCCGGCTCCCTAACCTGGCTGTGAGAAGTAATATTGTTCTCAATAGCACACCTAGTGGTAACAAGCTTGTTGTCATACATGACAGAATGGGCATGAAGTTTGCAAGCAAGTTAATTGACGCGTTGGTGGTCAAGTCCCAATTGTTTAAACTGGTTAAGGGTGTGCTCAGTTTAGCAGATCCCATTAACACCCAAAAGGATGGTGTGGAGAGTCACAATTTTTGCATTAATGAGTTTGCAGAGGTCTGCATGCTGCCGCTGTGCCGCCTCCGACTGTTGTCCAGGCCTCGTGTCTTCACAGTACTTGATTTCAATTAAGTGCACATGCCGCTGGTTAACATTCAGTTGGTGGGGTTGCCTCATGCGGTTGGCTGTTGTGGTCCTCAGTGTGGGGTTGTGTCTGCTGCGTAACGCATGATGGTGTGAGCAGGAGGTAGAAAGAGAAGAAGAAGTAGGTTTGGCTTAATGGGAAGTAATCAGTATAGCATCAGGAAGACTGGATGTGAGCCTAGATCTCTATGAAAAATTACGAGGAAAGAGGTAAGGGGGTATAATCCTGTTCAAAGCATGTGCAGGGATTTGAAGGTTGTGTTGCGCCAACCTATCACCACTTCCTATGTCCATGTTAACCAAGCCTGCTCCCCAAGGGCTTTTGCTAAGAGCCTTGATGATCATTCTTCCAGCAACAATGTGGCGTTCAGTTTTCATGCTGGAGATTATATGCTTTTGGCAGCCTGAAAGCATGTGGAGTGCGCTGTCTAATTGATGACAGCCTGGGAGAGGGCATAACGGGTTAGTGGACCTTTTGAAGCGAACCGCACATTTTTGGTTATAGAGGGTGCCAGTGCAATACTGTAAGATGGTGTGCTTCATGGGTGTGGATACACAAGACATGTTCCTAAAAGCATTGCTGATTTTCTTATCTACATGTGGTAACAAACTCTGATAATAAGAGTAGTAGCCTGTTTTGGGGTTGGCATATCCAAGCCTGTGTTTTGTATGCATGTGAGACTCGAGAGCATTTTGAAGATTGGGGAGGTATGTGATTTTAGGATTGGGTGCAGGAGCTGTGGATGTGCCAGCAGTTTGTTCTCTCTTTTCCTCCTTGGCTAACCAAAATAAGTGATGAAATGGATTTCTGCCAAGGCCTGCGCCAGGGATCCCATTATCAGCCACGCTATTCAATAATAACTTATTGGCTTGATTAGCCTGGTATTTAGCAATAGCATCTGCACATTTGTTATCAGCATGGGATTTTACTCTATAGAAGCAAATGTTGGTTTGTGAATTGCTAATGAGAGAAGACATGATTCTAAGAACATCCCCTTATCCTAAGATTACTCTTAACCAATAGATCAAATACTGCACAGGGACAGTCCACACACAAAAGCATGCCATTAGGTTCAATAGGTCTTCCACCGATGGAAGATGCCCTCTGTGCACACACATCACACGTGTGATGATATGGACAGCATTAATCATGTTGTCCTCAGATGTCCAAATCCAACTATGAGTGGTATGCACACCAACAGACACCACGTTGGACTTAGCTTCTGTGTTAAAGCCCTTAGCAAAGGCAGGTTTGGCTCATCCCTTATTGGTATGGATGCCTGCCGTAATGAGAGACTCCTGGATCAGGTTTTTTTCCTGTTACACCGACCCAGGACGTAGCGATGTCCCAAAGGGGCCTTTGCAAAAATAACTCAGGACCGCAGTAAGCAGGAAAGAGAGGCCGGCAAAAAGACACAAGCAAGGCCCACTAGGAAGGGCAAGCGGGAAGGAGCCAAAAACGTCCGAAGGCAAGGACAGAGGGGAGGCATGCAAACAAGCAGGCACGGACCAAAGCTCACGGGACGAGACTGAGAACCAAGTTCAAGTTCTGGTCTGTAGTAATGAAGGGATGGTCATGCGAGAGCGAGCCGGCCAAGGAGGGCTGCCTTCCTTGGCAGACAATGAAGTCTTTAACCCCTCAACCAAAAAGTTAAAAGCATGCTCCTTAAGGTCCTGCAGGTTGCAAAAACGGAGACTACGCACTGAGTTCAAGGTACACAAGCAGGCGACCCACCACACACGCTCGGGGATAGATCCAGCACCGAGTTCAAGGTACACAAGCAGGCGACCCACCACACACGCTAGGGGATACAGGTCCCAGAAAATACCTCACAAGCCATTTGTTTCCTTCCTAGTAGTACTGGCTCCTCTGCCCGGCACCAGAGCCGCCCTGATGTTATCTTTGTGAGATCTATCCCAGGCAGACAAGCTCACCTTGACCCTTCTAAGATCCCTCCTCAAGACAGAGACGTTCACCTTGATGAACTGCAATTCTGCCCTGACACCAACCCCTTCATCACTTTAGAAACTGCAGCAACTCAACATACTCACACTAACACCAGACTTAAAACCCGCAGCTCAAGGAATCTAAACAGGAACAATAAAGTGACTCTACAAATCATCCTGATTGGTGTGGCTAGCACTATTTACAATGAGTACACGATCAAACCTCTTGTCAATTTGGGCCTATCCAAACACAAAGCAGAATCCCTAGCTGTCAAGCTGAGCTGTCATACCATGCAGAGACTAACTACTATCGTTAACACCAGGCATGGCTCTTTGCTTAAGGGGGCTTCTGAGGGGGGTCGCTGAGCGCGCAGAGGTGGATACAAGGAGAACGAGAATCCAGGCGTCTCGGAGCATGGCCGACAACCCGCCCCATCCTCATTAGTTCAGTCTCTTTCCCTCTCCTAGGCCAGCTGTAGCTAGTGTAGTTTTGAGGGACCTCTGGTGAGGCCCTTGCTAGCTTGCTAGTTAAGGGACCTTTCCTTTATGCACGTGGCCTGTGGCCTACGTAGACATTTCTTTTCTTTTCTTTTTTTCATAACTTTTCCCTTCTTTTTTTTCACAGGCAAGGTAATCTGGCCGCTCCCTACAATATTATGGGAAGAAAGGATATCAAGGAGGAGCATATCCACATTAATAGACTGTCACACAGTGTAGATACAAGTGGCAAAAAGAAAAAGAAAACTATGCAGGCAAAAAATGCACTCCTCATGCTGACCATGGTGCACACATGGAGCACGAACAGAAATAGAATGAAGTGCAGTGTCCAGCAACAACCTGCATTGTTCAGTACAGATCAGGGGACGTGCACTTAGCCTGAGGTCCTGTCATCAGGGTTTACAAGGGGTTTTAGGAATTGGCTTCCATCCCAAGACTATGGCTAATTGGCTGCAGGTGAAACACCGTCAACCAGCATCAAAAATTGAAAACAAATCCGAGAGAAACTTAGTTACCTGCATGGGTCTTGATTTACGAAAGAAAAGAAAACTACATAGGCAGAAAATCTCTCCCTACATCAATTTAGGAAAAGGAGACACAATGGCTCAGAAGAGCCGTAAGTCCCTTCCACCACAAAGGTGTGAAGTAAAAATGCTAATGGGGATTTGGAGGGTTACTGGAGGCACCCGGCTCCATAATCTGGCTGTGAGAGGTAATGTTGTTTTCAATAGCACGCCTAGTGGTAACAAGCTTGTTGGTTTACATAACAGAATGGGCATGAAGTTTGCAAGCAAGTTTATTGGCGCGTTGGTGGTCAAGACCCCGTTGTTTAAACTGGTTAAGGGTGTGCTCAGTATAGCAGGCTCCACCGACACCCAAAAGGATGACAAAAGCATTTCATGATCAATTACAATGTGAAAAGAAAAGCCAAGAAAGGCAAGGATTCCTTGCCAATTGCAAGCTTGGATTCCTTGCCAATTGCAACCTTAAGGCGCCTTATAGGATCCTATAGGAAGTCCTATAGGAAAGCCTTGAAAGAGCCAAAATAAAGGTCCTACTTCTTGCCCACTGGCAGCTCACACTTCCAAAGCAATTTCAATAAATGAGAGCAAGTTCCTGTCAAACTCGGAAGCTTTCATGGCTGCAGTCTCACTGGTCCTAGCAAACAGTTCTACATTCCCAGTGCAACATTTTTGGACAAAGATGCAAAATCAAAGCTTTACAAGCCAGTTCCTGAATGTAT
Source organism: Dunaliella primolecta (assembly GCA_914767535.2). Taxonomy (NCBI): domain Eukaryota; kingdom Viridiplantae; phylum Chlorophyta; class Chlorophyceae; order Chlamydomonadales; family Dunaliellaceae; genus Dunaliella; species Dunaliella primolecta. The sequence continues at coordinate 9,914,078 of OU611762.1, read as the reverse complement.
TGCAACAGTTTGAAACATGCAACGTTGCATGTTAACCATACTTGCACTGTGCAAGTTGCACAGCTCTTGAATTCCGGCGGCTAAAACAGGCCGGACAGGACCCTGCCCAGTCTCCCAAATTTTTTGCGGGGTGCTCTTAAAAGACCAACAAAATTTTGTCGATGCAAGGTTGAGGAGCGGCTCAGAGGATGTTCTCAAGCCACTGTACTAAACTGAGAAGCGACCCCGTGTGTCAAATTTAATGTGCTTTTAATTTGCATTCGGAGAAATCTTGTTTTTTTTTAGCAAGACGTACGTGCACCGGCTTGCACCGTCGCACGCCGACTGCTGCACAACTGGGATGATTTGGTTTGTTTTTAATATTATATGTCTCATTTCCAGCTTCGGAGCATGTCAGCAGTCTCGACCTTCAGTGCACCATTTTCGTTCGGTCGCTAACCCCTGTCCCTTGCAAATAATTCAAAATGGCGCTGGACGATTCTGTGATCGCCGCGATCATCCCGATATGCGCGGTGCTCGGGATATTGTTTGCCGCCTACTTGTGGAAGGTGGTCGCCAAGGTGCAGCTGGTGGGCGGCCAGAACGTCGTGCGCAGCCAGAATGGGCGGGAGTATCTGCTGGTGAGTGGATCCTGCCTGGTGACGGCGGGCAACGAGTTGGGGGGGAGGGGAACATCGGTCTGATCAGTGATTCCAGGGAGGGGTGCAGGGCGTGTTTTTCGAGGGCAGGTTCCACATGCTGAATGTTGTCTGCTTGCATCAGACTGTCAAGCTTAACATGTGGTAGCTTTGTGTGTCTGTTGTGTGTTTTGTGTATGTGCATGAATGGGTGCACACGCTTGTGCGCACTTCAGCGTGTGCGAGCCTGCCTCCTTCCCCCTTCCAGCCCCACTCCCACACTCGCTGCCCGTACCCCCCCCCTGCCCTGCCTCCTGCCCCATACACAGCTGGATGGCTCAGCAGTTGAAACACAGCAGACAGCTTTCTCCGCACGGGCCACCAGTGCAGCTGTTGTGCACCGTGGGGGTGGTGGGGCTGCCCAGCAGCGCAACAGCAGCGGGTTTCTCTCGTCGCCGGTGCGTGTGTCACCGTCACCGTCCTCGTGGTGTCCGGGAGTCGTGTGCTGGCAAAGGAAGGAAAGGGGGACCCTGTGTGATCACCTTGTGCAATTGCACTCCCCCCCTTCTCCTCTTGCGCAGGAGGAGGAGCAGCGTGGCGAGGAAGAGGTGGTTGCCAAGGCCGCTGAGATCCAGGAGGCCGTCCAGGATGGCGCTCAGGCGTTCATGATGACCGAGTTCAAGTGAGTGATGAGTTTGTGCCACAGGGATGCCTCGAGCTGTGGGGATGCTGGACTCCTCACTGACTGACCCCCCCGTTCCCCTGCCCCTCCTCCCTCTTCCTGTGCAGGTACATGGGAGCCTTCGGGGTGAGTGCATGGGGAGGTGTTTGTGGAATTTCAGCCAGCTGGTGTCTGGTCTATGGTGATGCTGTTGAATTCAGCAAAGCACACCACGGCATCCAACATTACGCCCCCACCTAACTCGCCACACGTGTCCAATCCCTCCTAGGTCATCATGTCCATCATCATCTTCTCGCTGCTGTCCATCGTCAAGCCCGAGGGCGACCGCACGCAGCAAGATGAGCTGCGGAACGGCATCTTCTCCACCATTGCCTTCATCGTGGGTGCCCTCACATCCGTGGTGTCCGGCTACCTGGGCATGGTCATCGCAACCTATGCAAACGCCAGGACCACCGTGGAGGCCCGCAAGGGCATCGCACCCGCCTTTGCCGTGGGTGAGTGTGTGTGTGTGTGTGTGTGTGTGTGTGTGTGTGTGTGTGTGTGTGTGTGTGTGTGTGTGCGCGTGCGCGCGTGCGTGCGTGCGCGTGCGCGCGTGCATGCGTCTGCAGACGCACGTTTGCACAAGTCAGTTCTGAACTCTCCTGATGTGCCCCCTTGCTCGTTCAAATGTGAGTAAGTGCAATGCACCTAGTAGCGCTAGCTGTGATGCGCTGTGCTTGCCTCCTCTGCCTTGCAGCCTTCCGCGCTGGTGGCGTCATGGGTTTCCTGCTGGCTGCCCTGGGCTTGCTCAACCTGTACCTGACCATTGTGGTGTTCCAGCATGTAAGTGGTTCAATGCATGCTGCAGAGAAAGTATATCACCGTGCAAAAATAACGTGTTATGCCCTGCGTGGTGACTGTGGGATTGTGAAATAAATATTCATTTTTGATAGCGTGCGGTAGTGTGATTGTTAAATTTAACGGTGTAGGTCCACAATGCAGCTTGGAGTATGAGTGGTCTGGCGCGCCCCGCCCGATTTTGTCTTGCTTCTCTCTCCCCTGGGAAAAGCCCTCTTCTTGGACAGCCTTCCCCATGATAGCCAAAGCAAACAGAGGTGCATGGTCCTTTGGATAAAATCCTACCATGCAAGGCCAGCAATTGCCACCAGGGCAGGCAGCAGTGGTAGCATCAAGAGAAGGAGAAAGCCACTACAGTGGCAGTGGAAAGGAAGGCATCAGGGTCCCCTTTAAGACAGATCAAATGAGGAGTCCAAGAAGGGGGACAGCATAAGAGGGACAAGTGAACGCCTACCTGCCTGTCAGTGTTCAGTAGTTGATTGCCCCTGCGTAGTTGATACGCAGTTGCGTAGAATATTTGCTGCAGGGGTGCGTGATGAGTACATTTCTCCACGGTATTCCGAAACCTTGTTTACAAGTCCTTCAATCAATTACATACGGCAAACGCTTGTGCGCATTTGGAATCATGTCTCCTTGAACTGACCTGCCCATGTTCTGGTGGGCTTCATGTACATGGCAGCCGGGATTGGCTCGACTCACTTGTTACAAATCGTGACATGCATCACAGTTCTACGGCGACAACTGGTCTGGTCTCTTTGAGGCGATCACTGGCTATGGTCTGGGTGGCTCATCCATTGCCCTGTTTGGACGTGTGGGTGGTGGTATCTACACCAAGGTGAGTGGAGCACTGTGTGTTTACAAGTGTGCGCTGGCAAGGTATGTCTAGACCTTGGTGCTGCTCAGTGCGAGGCGTACCTACAGACGTTTCAGAATCCTTAATTTGCGCCACCTGATGCAAGTCAGAAAAATGTATTTTTTGCTCCCTGAAAATTGTTGTTGAGCATACCATCTGTAGGGGTGTTCACCCCCCGAGGTGACTTTCACCAAATGAGTTCAAAATTTGACATTAGGTGTACATTTGGTAAATATGAAGGGCTGCATACTTGGAATTTCAAAAATCGGCCCAGGGGGTAAGCAAGAGCGCCCCCAACCTTGTATCAGGTCTGATCATGGACGCATCTCACACAATCCCTCATAACTGGCCAGCATACAGTTCAATTCTTGTCATTTTGAATTTGACAGGTGCCTGCTACTGAGACCTTTCTGTAGATATGCTGTTTGTGGAAGACAACGCCCAAATGGGCAAGCTGGCCTGGGAGATGTGCGTTTTTTGGCCATTTTTGGCCACTTTGCTCACACAAAAAGTGGCATTAAAGATGTGGAGGGCTATTTCCCTCTTCCCAGTTAAGCACAGGTTTTTAGCATAGTATGATACAGCAGCACGAGCAATATGGGGCAGAAACAATGCTGCTCAAGGCTAATGCCTGCCAGAATTGTGGTTTTTAATTGCAAAAAATGCACGTTTGGACCCATCCCTGACCAACCATGCAACATTTTTTGGAACTTTTTGTTGCAAACCTATTCTTATATCACAAGGTATCCAACGGCGTGCTGCTTGACCAAACCGGATGACTTTCAGAGTGACCCCCATTTTAGGGTGCTCATTTGCCCAAGTGTTTACACAGAAAATGGGTTTTTAGTGCATAAGGTGCCTCCAGGATGGCTGTTCTGGCATGAAACTCGGCATGGGGGTCCAGCATGGTGTTTTGAAGGGGCTGTGTGTAGGAATTTGGGAACGCGCGGGCCTGTGGGTGCCTGCTGGGGGAAACGTGCTCATTTTAGGCACTTTTGCATGGATGCTGCATGGCAGGAGCGCTGCGTGCATGGATCTAGTCCGATCCGTCTGGAAACAGGTTCAATGGATGCCCACACGCTCCACACTCCCTGCCAACCCACTCTCACTCAACCAGCTCTGCGCATGCAGGCAGCACAGCCAAGCCACTCCTCAGCCTGATTCCATGCACCTAGGCCTACCTTTTAGCGCAGGGCCTGCAAGGTTTGGAGCAGCGCAAAATCAGCTGTCCAGTGTTTTGCGTTTTGGTGACGTGCATGCAGGGTGTGTGTCAGGTGTGCTGCAGCGGTGCTCCCAAGCTCCAAATGCATGCATTTTGACCTTATAGACCCTTTCTGATGCTTCTTGAGTGCTGGAGTGCACAGTGCAGGCCAGCTGGGGTGCGTGCGTGTGCGACAGACCCCTTGCCACCCACACAGCATGTCCACAGCACGCAGCTGCAGCAACCTGTGTGCAGGATGTCCTTCCTCACGTCTTAGTGCAGGTCTGGGACAGGTTGGGGCAGGCTGTGCGGGCTGCTGCTGGCTCCAGGGTGCTCCTTCCTGCTGGTCAAACCTCTGCAACAGCTGCTGTAGCTGCAGCTGTGTGGAGTTGCTGCCTCAAAATCAAGACAATGATCCATTTGATAACAAAGACCAAACATGCCCCAAAACCGGCGAGGTTGGTGGCCCGTCAGGAAGGCGATATCGTCAAACCTGTCAAATTTCCGAACCTGACAGCTGGTGCACCGGGGCTCATAAAACAAGTGCAGACAGACTTTTTAATTTATATTTAATAAGTTCGATTGCTCAGCTTGAGCTCCATGTGTTTTTTGGAGAGGGGTCCGAGCCATGTCTGGACACCCCCCCTCCCTGTATCTCCCCAGCCACTGCACCATCCCAGACTCTGAGACCAGTTTTGCCAACCAGTTTTGCACCATAAAACTTGAGAAGTCAAAAATGAGATTGGAGCAACTTGGTCCGGGTGTGAACACCCCTACATCTGGCCACCGCTCAAATATTTGAACGTCCATTAACCATCTTGTCACAGGCTGCTGACGTGGGCGCTGACCTGGTGGGCAAGGTGGAGAAGGACATTCCTGAGGATGATCCCCGCAACCCCGCTGTGATTGCTGGTACGCAGAAGCAGTGGCATTTGCAGCATTGCCCGCATTCCTGGGGCTGATGCATTAACGTAAGGGAAAGCAGACGGGGATTGTGTTGGTCAGTGCTTTTGACATGCAGCTCTTGCAAGAGAGAAGCGTGTGAAGAAAACAGCTCCAATTCCCTCTTCTGCCTTCCTTTCTCTCCTACAGACAACGTGGGTGACAACGTGGGTGACATTGCTGGCATGGGCTCTGACCTGTTTGGCTCCTTCGCCGAATCTACCTGCGCTGCCCTGGTATGTACACCCAGCCCACATTCTGTTTCCCCGTGCTTTGCTTATTTGCATATGAATTACTGTGCTGTATTTATCCTTGGATGTTGATCATTCTCAGCCCAGCTGCCTCTGAGCATGGTAAGATCTTTTTGTTGCTTTTTTATGTAGGAGCTTTACAGGGACATGTTGCAATTCATGATTTGTTTGTAAGCTTGCTTTCTGCAAGGCAACTGTCTCACCACGTGTCCGGTGTATTTGGGTTGCAGGTGATCTCTGCTGTGTCCTCCCTGGGCGTTGACCACGACTTTGCCGGTATTTCCTTCCCCTTGATGATCAGGTGCGTTGTGTGTTGATTGGGTGGGCAACAAAAATGATCGGCAAGAACAGCTTCTAAGTGCAAGCATTGTGCAGGAAGCGAGGTGTCAATGGACTGTGGTACCTTTGGAGTTGGGAAGTTGTTGTTTATGGGTCACTGTTCATCTTCAGGGGTCTTGAGAGAGCTGAGGCTGAGGTGCTGAGTGCACCCAGGCTGTAATGGCAGGCTTCTTTGCTAATTCTCGTCCCACTCCGTATGCAAAGTGTATCCTTGCGATCTCATGGCACACTCTCCGGGAAGGCTGTGCGCCACGCACGAGCGCATTTGTGCAACACCCTTAGTCTGCTGCGCTAACAGTTCACCGCTTTCCAAGCTCCATTCCCAAGCAGGGACCGACTCTGTCCTATTCCCTTGCTTGCAGTTCTGCTGGCATCATTGTGTGCATCATCACCACCTTTGTGGCCACCGACCTGTACCCTGCCAGGAATGCCAGCCAGGTGAGCTGGAGCAGCATAAGGTGTTGAAACCTCAGCATTTGCCTGGCTCGCAGCAGCCCCTTGCATGCACTGACTGAACCCTGAACTGCTGTCCTTGTGGCTTGGGCTGTGCTGCTTACATTTTGCTTGTGACCTCTTTTCAGTTTCCACTGATGTGTTGTGTGCTGCCGTTTGCTTGCTCAGGTGGAGAACACCCTGAAGATGCAGATGATTATCTCCACTGTCCTCATGACTCCGGTGGGTGGAGTGGTGATGGTTGTAGGGAAGGGGAGGGGAGGGTTACATAGCTGTACCTGCCTGCGGGGGCAGCTTAGCTGAAGCAAAACGTGCCTGTAACCAAACCAGTCCGATCTAAAAACAATATGATGGTTGTAGAAATGGTTCAGGAGGCTGCAGGGGGCTACCTGGAAACGAGGGCTTAGTCAAAGCAGGCTGGCAAGGAAATTGAATGTTGCTGAGCTCGTGCAGCCGGGATAACAGTTATTCAGCAAATAACTGGTAATGGATGGATTGTCAGGTGCATCTGCAGGGCAGACTTTTTGTGTTGAAACATGCCAACTTGTGGCAGGCAGAACTACTCTGCTGTGGTTGCAAGGCTCTCTCCTTCCTGTGCCCTCTGCAGGCTGCTCTGCTGGTGGCCATGTCCACCCTGCCCCCTGAGTTCACCCTGCAAGTGCCCAGTGCAACCCCTGGTCAGGCCTATGACACCAAGACCGTCAAGAACTGGTGGGTTGTAGGAGTCACAGCTTGGGCCACGTGGTTCATCCGTTGCTCATTCACTTGCTGAAAAGGTCTGGGGGAGGATGATGTTTGTCATAAGTTACTTATTCTGTGAAACAGAGGTGTCCTATTTTCGTCTGCGGCTCAACACATCACTGCAAAGCAGCATGTTTGGCCACTCTCTGTCATCAAGCTACCCCCACCTCATGCATTCAATGCTTTTTCTTGACCTTATTTCCCTCATCCCTGCATGGCACAGGTACCTGTTCATTACTGTGGCTACTGGCCTGTGGGGTGGTCTGCTCATTGGTCTGCAGACCGAGTACTTCACCTCCAACCGCTACCAGCCAGTGCAGGTGAGTGCGCAGCAGGCCATCCTCCTAAGTTTTCCCAAAATGAGGTGCATCTACAAAGTACAGGGGCATATGGAGCTTGTATTGTGAAGGCCGGAGATGCTTGCCCCCCTTTCCACTAGTTTGATGTTCACTCCTGAAGGTCTTTCAAAGCATAGGGCGAGCCTCCTTCAACTCTCGCTCACCTCCTTTCCTGCACACCCACACAGGATGTGGCTGACTCTTGCCGCACTGGCTCCGCCACAAACGTGATCTTTGGCCTTGCCCTGGGCTACAAGTCTTGCATCATCCCCACCATCGCCATCGGCTGCGCCATCTACACTGGCAACAGCCTGGCCGGCATGTACGGCATTGCCACCGCTGCCCTGGGCATGCTGGGCACTCTGGCCACAGGTGTGAGGGCAGTTGCGTAGAGTTGTGCTTGTGATGGTGGGAGGCTGAGGTTGACTCACCGGAATCTGTGGAAATCCATGATGTGGTACAGCTCCTGAGGGAGGAGCTTGCCAGGCACGTGCCAGCTGTGACCCAATGAATCTGGCAAATTGATGTACCAAGTTTGTGGAGTAGCCCCTCACTTAGGTACACTTGCTTGTTTGAGCCTGAGCATGTCTTGAGTTGCTCTTGAGCGTGCCAGCAACAGCAAAATTTTGTGCTTACTCTGCTGAAGTGATTGTGCCCACTTTACAAGCTCCAGCACCCTGCGACCGCATGGCTCCATTACTCAACCATCACCACGCCCATGCAGGCCTGGCCATTGATGCATACGGTCCCATCAGTGACAACGCCGGAGGTATTGCCGAGATGGCGGGCATGGGGGAGGATATCCGTGAGCGCACCGATGCCCTGGGTGGGTGCGGTGCATGCAAGCTGTTGAGACCTGGATGATACAGGAAAAGGGGCATGCTACCTCAGCATGCCCAACAGGCACTGGTTTCTGGGCGTTGCCTAGCATCTTAGCTGCTGCTGACGTCATCTCAGGCCTTTACAGCTGTATCATGCCCGAGCATGCTGCCTTTGCGATCCTATGGATTGTTGCTGCACAGCGCCAGCTCACGCCCTGCTCAGCACTGACCTCACGAGGCACTCATGCACACGCGCAGATGCTGCTGGCAACACCACCGCTGCCATCGGCAAGGGCTTTGCCATTGGCTCTGCTGCCCTGGTCTCCCTGGCCTTGTTCGGTGCCTACATCACCCGTGTCAAGATCGACCTGCAGCAGACTTCCATCCTGGACCCCAAGGTGAGGGCGCGTGATAGCCTGGGTGGAACAGCCTGGGTGCAGCGCTGCTCGCATACCGGGAACCCTCCCCCATGTATGTGGAATGTTTGCCTGGACCCCACCCGGATAAATGTCATGACCGCAGCTGTGGTTTGAGGTCAGCATCAGAGGGGCCTCAGAGATGTTTCCTTCCATCCATTCAACAGCCCCTACCCGTCTACGCATACGTGCATGCACTTAGGTGTTTGCTGGCCTGCTGGTAGGCGCTATGCTGCCCTACTGGTTCAGCGCCATGACCATGAAGAGCGTCGGCAAGGCTGCGCTGGCCATGGTGGAGGAGGTGCGCCGCCAGTTCAACACCATCTCAGGTGTGTGGTTTAGCATGGCTGTGTGGGTTCGCGGTGCACAAGAGTCTGGTGCACCCCTCTGCAGGGTGCATGCCCCTGGCTACTGGGCTGCTTTCACGCAGATGATGAGAGAGCACTGCCATGCCCTGGAGGAGAGGGGAGACTGTGGTCTACTAGTGCAGGGCTCGCCTTTTTGGGTGTGCACACTGTTTGGTGCAAGGTGTCAATGCCAGCCTTGCTGTCCACTCCGTCGCTGTAGGCCTGATGGAGGGCACTGCCCGTCCTGACTACAAGGCATGCGTGGCCATTAGCACCAACGCCTCCCTCAGCGAGATGATCCCCCCTGGCGCCCTGGTCATGCTGACCCCCGTCATCGTAGGCACCCTGTTCGGTGTGCAGGTGGGTGCTGTGGGTGTCATCAAGGCAGTGCACATGGTGCACTCATGTCATGTCTGTGCGTCTCTGCTTCGGAGGATGATGCTGTGTCAGATCCAGATACCGGCGCGCTTTTGAAGTTATGGTAGCAAGATGCCTCAAACCAGGCAGAAATTAACGGCAGCTGTCAGCAGGCTACTTGAGCCTGCTTGTGCTCGTGCGGCCACGCCAAAGCTATCTGTTGATGGGAATCTCGGGTGTTTCCTGTTGACCTGTCCAGTTGACCCCTGTGCTCACCCAATACGTTGACCCCATCTGTTGGCCCCCTGTGCATGCAGGCCCTTGCTGGTGTGCTTGCTGGTGCCCTGGTGAGCGGCGTGCAGCTGGCCGTGTCCATGAGCAACACTGGTGGCGCCTGGGACAATGCCAAGAAGGTGCGTGCAGCAGGGGAGTGCTTGTGAACTACCCTGAGGCACAGGGAACGTGGCTTGCCTTGACCTTGCTTACTTTCGGCATGTCAGCAATATGTGGTCCCTAGTCCACGATGGTGCCTGGGGTACACAAAAGGATGTGGGGGGAGGATTGATTGAGTAGAGGCGTTTGCATCTGGAATAGAATCAGATTCCCTCTCCCACGAACATGAGTCTTGCTTCAAGCTACTTCATTTCAGTGTCTACCATTTGCTGTTGATCTTGATTATGTCTTTTAGCGGCAAAGAGGTTGCAAGCAAACAACATACACTAGCTTACACCTCACATTGCATCCCTTCCTTAACAGTCTGGTGTAAACAGGCTGGTAGATCCCCCGCTAGCCAAACTACCCAGGCTGGTGTCCATTATTCTGAACCATGCTTTCCATGCATGCTAATTGAGAAGCACACCCACCGAGGTCCACATGAAGGTCCACAGGTGCTTCACTTAGATGCAAATCCTTGTTGTACTAGTGTTTTAGTGATCCCTTTCCGTTATTTTTTTTGGTAAGTTTCTCCCTGTCACAGCAGCACGGGAATTGCAGACTTTTGCTTCTCTTTTCTACTGCTGTGCCTGCACAGTACATCGAGGCTGGCAACACTGAGCATGCCCGCGACCTGGGAGGCAAGGGCTCCGATGCTCACAAGGCTGCTGTCACTGGTGACACGGTAAGCTGAGCAATTGAGGAATACCGATAAGTGCACACCTCGTGAGAGGGCTGGCTTGCAGCAGATGCTGCAGTTAGGCAAGCTCAGGATGCATTGAAGAGGTAGGCCCTGCATTGGATTGTTCCCACACCTGTGATTTTCTGTACAGACATTTTCGTTGCAATAGATCTGTCCAACTAGCTGAAGGGCGTGGAGAATGCAAAAGTCTTGGGGAATGTCGCGGGTCGTCCCCACAGACGGACCCCCCAAGTCAGACCAAACTATCTCGCTTATCGTTTTTTGGCCATGTCTCAGCACCCTCTGCATCATTTCCAGATCAGAATAGCGGCTGGATAGCTGGTTTTTTTGCTCTCCAGGGAGGTTACAAGAGGGTGAGGTGCAGTGGGCAGGCAGCATGAGCGGGTTAACCCGTTTTGGCAGAATGTGGCGGCAGCTTGCAGCGTGCCGATTTGGCAGAGTTGCGGCGTAACATGATGCTTGTATTGAAACAAGAATGGTCAATCAGCAGTCTGGCTGAGGAATGGCACCTATTTTGTCCCATTGCTTCCAACTTCCAAATTATTCAAATAATGAACAAATCAGTGTGCCGATTTGCAAGTAAACCGCCAATTGAGCCCATTCTTATTTCGACGGAAGCATCATGCATGGGCCCACTGCAACTCTTCCAAATTGGGGGCGGCAGCTTGCAGCGTGGGCAAGCCCTTCCTTGTGCGCCCACATCCGTCCTGAAGGGTCTCCCCACCAGCATGCTCTTCCAGCATCCCCCACAAAACCTGATACCTATGATTTGGGGCACAACATGTTCCAATTGTCGTAAGGAGCAGCGGAACTTGAAAATTGGCCCAAGTGGGGCCTGTGTTGCACCGCCCGCAGATGTATTTTTTGGACAGTTGGCAAACAGCCCTATGCTAAAATTAAGCATGCGTGTATTAATGTCATTTTTAACATCACATAATATGTATTTCATGTTAGACCCAACCCTGTCTGGAACAGTACAGAAGGGATTAACAAACCTTTTGCTTGTGCATCGAGATACATGGAATGATCGTGTGACTTGCAGTCACGTGCACTCTTGGTCTCAGCCTAGGTCACGTGCACTCGAGGTCTCGACCTAGGTTCTGACAGTGATGTTGGTTATACTCTCTTGTGATGCAGGTGGGTGACCCACTCAAGGATACCTCCGGCCCCTCTCTCAACATCCTCATCAAGCTCATGGCTGTTGAGTCCCTGGTGTTCGCACCCTTCTTCACAAACTGCGCTGGTGGGCAGGGCCTTTTCTTCCACTTCTTTGGCCTGTAAAATGGCTCTGATCGGATTCTACTTGGCCCCTGTACAAGCCTAAGTAGCCTTGCTTTAAAGCAATCCCACTCTGCCCCTTGCACCTGGAAATAAGGGCTCCTTGTTGCCACTCAGGAGGTGCTCTTGTGTGCCACCTGGCTCGGTTTGGGGGACTGCAGAGCACAATAAGGAAAACTGCCAAGCACACCCTGCATTTCTGGTGTGTCACTTTTTTTTTGCATCTCTGTCTGCAACTTTCCTCACTCTGATGATCCAAGAACCAAGCAGCCCAGGAAATGAATTAGGGAGCAGGGCCAAGGGCTTGGACAGAACATTTGCATACGGACCTGGTGAAATATTACCATGCATTTTTTAGCTCTGTCCTTCCTAGAAAAGCAGCGATGGCACATTTGTCCCGTTATTTTTCTTATGTTCACATGTGTCTCCAGACGCGTTTTGCTAAGTCAATTTCCCTCATGCTTTCTTAAACTGTTTCTCCGGATGCTTATGCTCTCCTCTGAGGATGAAGGTCAGGTACAAGGGGTTTACAAGGGGTTTACAATGGTGGCCTACAGCCCGAGACTCAGGCTGATCGGTCGCTGGTGAAACATGCTCAACCAGCATCAGATTTGAGACCTAGTTTGAAACCAATTGACATGTTTGAACTCAGATGTGAAACACCAAAATCAAGACAAGAGAGAGCGCCTGAAACTCCGAGTTTGAGCACCAAGTTTAATCTGTGACAGGAGATACAAGAGGCAATGAGACGGTCAGGACGCAGTTCCACGGAAGCTCTGGCACACACTCAAGTGGAGGTTCACCCCAACAGAAGGCTGGACAGCACACTCAACGGAAAGGCCACAGGCTGCTGTCAATGTTCCAGCCTGTCTGCTCAGAGCTCTGGCACACCCAAAATGCGGCACAGACAGAGGGGCCTTGTAAGCACACACACATGCGGGCCTCACCATAAAGACTTCTGAGGCAGACACAGCAAGGACTGAGGCATGGACTGCCAGCGACAGATGCACACGCAAACACGCATGCCTGGCCCTAGCACACGTCTGCGAAAGACCACAGGCCACTGCACAGCATGCCCAGACGAAGGTCAGGTAACATTGCTCTATCCGCTTACAAGGGCAGCTGAGTGGGAACACTGAGGCCTTTAAACAGATCTTGCCAAAAAAGGAAATCATGAACCTTAAAAAAGCAAACCATGTTTGTTGCGGTCGAGTGTTTTGTGATGGTACAGCACGAGATAGAATATGCTCCAAGGTTGATGAGTAAAAAAGGATAAGGTTACATAGCTGTGCCTGCCTACAAAGGCAGCTTAGCTGAAGCATAAGGGTGCCTGTACCCAGACCAACTTAGTTAACAAATGTCAACTGGAGAAGGAGACAAATCCTTGAGCTGAGTTCAGAAGTTATAATTTCTTTTAGAATCACTCATACTGTCACTTTCCATGAAACAAGGGGCTTTACAATGGTGGCCTACAGCCCGAGACTCTGGCTGATGGCAGCTGGTGAAACAAGCTCAACCAGTATCAAAAATTGAGACTAAATCTGACACAAATCTAAGAAGTCTGTATGAGTCTTGATTTAGGAAAGCACTGATCTCAGAATCAGTGATAGTATGATGGCAAGCCAAGAATCAGCTCAGCCAAGCTATGTGTGAAAATGAGGAGTTAATGCCCCGCTGCAAACTGAGGATGCAAAGTGGTTGAGGGTGCCTAAACTGGTGCTTCTGCATCAAAAAAGTGAGGGTGGGGCTCTAGGACTGAGCCATGGGCATTTTAGGTCATTTTTGACCATTTCCAGGAAAATGGGTGCCAAAACACCTGCTCTGGCCCAAATTCTGCCCATATTTTGGCTCTCAGGTAGGTTTTAGGTCAAGCCTGATCCTTCGGAGTGAAAAAAAGGGGGGGGCAAATTTTGGTCCGGAGCACTTTGAGCATGGTCACCTGTGCGCACCTGCTAGGCAAAAGTGGTGCAAACAGGGAAAACAGGCAAGCACTGTCTTTGGCCACAACCTGAGTATGAGGACTTGTTCAGCATACTTTCTAGGTATGCCTGCCAAATTTGGGGGCCCAGGTGAGCAGGGAGTGGCTCCTGGCGAGCAGTGACAGCTGGGCGTTTGACCGAGAAACTCCGCTCTGGTCAGGCCGCCTGAGCGTGTGCTCACTTGATGGACGCATGCTTTTGCACCTGAAGATGAAAACTGAAAAACTCAGACTTACGTGTGAGGGCCTCCAGGCCGATCGTTTTCAAATTTTCTTTAAATATTTTATCTGTCCCAGCAAAAGTGTCGCGACCCCAGATGGTGCAGTGGTTGGTCTGGAGTTTTTACTCGCCATTTTCCCTGCCAAAATCGAGGTCCGGGGAGCGATTTTCTGGACCCCCGCCCCAGCACCCCGGACCCTCCAGAATGTGCTCCTGATAAAGTGCCCAGCCATCGCTGCTGGTCAGGTAAGCCCGGGGGGTGCTTCCTGGAGATCCCATTTTGGCAGGGGTTTTGCTTGATTTCTGGCCCCACACCCTGGGCACCCCCCGGCACAAACTGAGTATGCAGAGTTGCTAAGATAGGTCCAGACAAAGGTCCTGCATACTCAGAATCATCTGGTTGCAGTGGGGCATTAACTCAAACCTACTTGGCTGACCTGACCAAGAATGGAATAAAGTCAGCGTTTGAAGGCGGAGCAAACACACGCTAAGTCTTAAACATCTCCTCAAAAAGGTCCTTATATCTCGTGCGTAGCTCACGCACCTCAGTACATTTGCAAAAGAAAAGCACATGTTTTTCATCCTGGACTTCCCCACACTCACACTTATCACAGATACTTGAACCCCCAAGCCATTTACAAGACTCCATGAAACAGGTTACAAGAAAAAGAAGGCCTCCAGTCAAAACGGTTGACTGCTAGCCTGCTCATAAAAAAGTAATAATTCATGTAGAAAAGGAAGAAGCTTGTTATTGTTTTGATTTGAGGAAGACGAGATGTGATAAGAATGTCCATGAAACAAGGATGCAAAATGTCACTCCCACAAAAATACACTTCTATGTTACAAGGTCACTTTCCGAAAGGTTTTCCTAAAGGAGTCCTTTACAAGGTTACAATGGGATTTGACCTTCAGCCAGGTAGTTTGGCTGCTCGGCCTGTCTAACTGTTCCAGCCACACAAGAAATACCCATGAGATTGGAGACAAAAACGATGTGTCTCACTAGTTTGCTTCTGCAAAAAATGAAAAACATCCTCAGAAAAAAGCGCCTGACTCGTCCAGGAATATCCTGTGTGTAGAGGGGAAGTCCAAGTATAAATGTGCAAGTCCTTCAAAGAGAATACATAGGCTTACAGGAACAAAGGAACACAGCGTGTTTTTCATCTTGGAGTCCTCCTTGGTCACATCTATCACATACAAGGGTTACAAGGGGGTTGGCCTACAGCCCGAGAATCTGGCTGATCGGTTGCTGGTGAAACATTCTCATCCAGCATCAAAAATTGAAACCAGTTCAGACAAAAATTTTGAAAATCTGTGCAAGTCTTGATTTAGAAAAGCATTGACCTCGAAATCAGTCAAAAAGTGAAAGCTCGCCAAGAAAGGAATAAAATCAGTGTTTGGAAGCTGGGCAAAAGTGTGTAACTATCACATACAAGGTTTACAAGGATAAGGCCTTCAGTCAAGAAGTGCGACTGCTAGCCTGCTCATAAAAGGCAATCAATTCATGAAGGAAATAAGGAAGTTTGTTGTTGTTCTGGTTTAAAAAAGCAGACACATCATGAGATTCTGCCTGTGAGAAAAGAAAAGAAAAGAAAAACTACGTAGGCAGAGGAAACTCTCCCTACATCAATTAAGGAAAAGGAGACACATTGGCTCAGAAGAGCCGTGAGCCCCCTCCACCACGAAGCTACAAAAAGAAGACTCTAATGGGGATCTAACAAGTGAGAACAAGGGAGCATATTTCCTGCGGAGAGAGACCACCTGGGGGTGTGTGCAATGGAAGAGGACATGTTGTTCATCCTGGACATCATCATCAGCCTCACAAAGGTCACAGTTTGGGGAAGAGCTGTGATTCCAAGTTGCTGTCTCATAGCGAAGGGTTTGAATGCAGAGTCTAAACCGAGCCACGCTGCGAATGACATCGTGGGGGAGGTCAAGGAACATGTATTTGGGGAGACTGTAAGGAGAATGCATAACCAAGGCTCTTTTAGTAGGAGGAGCGCACCACTGGTGATAGGTCAAGCGTTTACTGTTGCGCTCTCTTGGGTGTGTGTTGGAAAAAGGCTCCCAATATTGTAGATGTTTGGTCCTGAGATCTACAACAAAACGACTAAGATCAATGGGCTCACAATTCAGCAGCTTCTGTTTGAAAATATGGGAGTGTGCCAAACCATCCATGGCTGATAGAATATGGGAAGACCAACAATCATCAGATCTCGAGCTCAGCCGCATGTCAGCCTGCAAAATATTTTTCATTGTGGAGCTGTTGCATCGGTCAAGGAGTTGTAAAGACGCATTGCTGCCCGGAACCAATTGAATTGTAAGGGCTCCAGACCACATTCCCGCATGATGCACCAAGAGGGAGTAGTGTCCCTGACCCCCAAAGTTCTTTTAAGCACTGTTAGTAGCCACTTCTGTATGGGATTGTCCATCTCTTTGCCTTGCCGAAGGTAAGGGGTAGCCCAGATCTGACTTGCATACATGCCAGCAGGGATTGCGTACGTCTTGAGGAGCCAAATCTGGGCGTGTGATCTGTTGGCAAGGTCGTGCTCCTGAACAAACTTTTTGACTCGGAAAGTACCAGCTGTGAATGGTCTCAACGCTGCATCGGCCGCAACATCCAGATTGATTGTTTTGTCACACACCATGCCGAGATATTTGAAAGTATCTGTGTAGGGGAGCTGCGTACCATCAAAGTAAAGTGGGGGCAGGTTATCAGACCTGGAATTGAAGCACATCACCTCAGATTTCAATGTGTTGACAGTCAGCGATTTCCTTTCAGCATAGGCTCTCAATTTGTTTAGCATGGTCTGCACATTGGTATGGTCATTGGACATGAGAGAGAGGTCATCAGCGAACAGTAAGTGAGTCACCATGAAATTGGGAATACCGGTGAGCGCACCCTGCACCCCTTCAGCCAGACAGTCAATGTCGTTCAAGTAAATTGAAAACAGCAAGGGGGAGAGAGGGCACCCTTGTTTGACCCCAAATGATGGCTGCACATTTGCTCTCTTGTCCCCATCCAGTAATTTACATACAGATGTGTGATCTATATGTGATAGTTACTGGATGGGGACAAGATATGAGATGAGATGAGATGTGTAACAATCACATACAGATGTGTGCTCCTGCCATGTTGATGTCTCAATTTTCAGGGTGTGAGCATGTAAACAAAAGTGCGCTATGTTTCTCAGCTTGTACTTGCCTAAATCAAGATGCAAATACCTAGGGACAGATAAGGGATTCAAAGGATGTGCCATCCAATGTTGATATTTAGCCAATATATTCGTGTGCTCACCGTGTTCTGCCAAGGCATCAGCATTCCACACATACATCTCAGCCTTTTTCTCAATTTAACAACGAATTCCCTCATGGCTACAGCGAAGGGAAGGAAAGTGTTACATAGCTGTACCTGCCTGCGGGAGCAGCTTAGCTGAAGCAAAACGTGCCTGTAACCAAACCAGTCCAATCCAAAAGCAATACTAGCTAGAAGCTCAGTCACAGCATTTCAGGCATGCAGACACGAACTTGGCTAACCCTAGGGCATCAGCCTGTCTCATGAAGTCTCTAAAGCGTGATGCACTGCTTGGGGGTGCAGAGCTAAACAGATGCTGGAACTGAGCGCGCAGATTTGTTAAATCCTGGGATGGGCAACCCAGGACAATGTGCTCTTCGTCTTGTACAGTATGCCAATCACATTTGTTGCAAATTCAAAGCTTGTACGGGCACCTATTTCCATGATACCGTTGAGTTTCCATTCAAAGGTTGTGATTGGAAAGGCGTAAGCCTTTAAGCATGAAACACTGCATAGTAATTTATGAGGAATATCTCGTCGTAGGTAGGTAGGTGCCAGGTTCAACCTGAAGTTCAGGACGGCAAGACAGTTAGAGGGGCAGGCGTGTACCATCCTATGTGTAATGGTACAAGCTTGGTACCAGGTAAGAGAGATATCCGGTGTGAGCACGGACGCAGTGCGCAGGAAGCCATAAGGATGGGGTGCAAGTCCCCCCGTTCCGCAATAAAGGAATAGGAAGGTGCCAAAGTGGCATCCGGCCACCGGTCTTGGCCTGGTCCTTATGGCCTAGCGCAACCGTCTTGTTGCACTAAGAGTGACTCAAGAAATCTAGTTGAGCCTAATGGCGCTGGTATTACCAACACCATAGGAAGATCTGAACTGGCTGCAATTGCTGCTGCACTCGCTCATGAACACACACACACACACACACACACACACACACACACACACACACACACACACACACACACACACATTGCCACAAACAGCCTCAGCTCACTTCACCAACTTAGAAAGCAAATCCTGTATCCAAAGAAGCTCAGGGAAGAAAAGAAAAGAAAAGAAAAAGAAAAGAAAAACTACGTGGGCAGTGAAACTCTCCCCACATCAGTCAAGGAAAGGGGGCAACATTGGTGCACAGACCGTTTGACCTCCCCACCACGAAGTTCAGACTGAGAGAAGTACGGCAGGCAGAGAAAGAAGACAAGTCCAGCAACAAGAAAGAGAGCAGGATGATAGCTGAAAGACTGGGATTCCAGACCTTCAACAACAAGCAGAGTCAGCACTGTCAGCCTTCCAACCAAGGAAAGTTATGCCCAGCAGCTGTCTGCTGAGCACAACTAAAGTCTGCATTCTGGCAGAGTAGCATAGCTAGCTGCTAGCGACTGCTGACCAAGCAGAAGCCTGTGGAACAGCCCTTAGAGCACTGGTGCCGACACATTAATAGCACGCCTTGCCCGGCCCCCAGACCATAGGCACCACCCTCCACTCGCCTTATATCATCCATGCCTCCCGGCATCATGTGCAAGGAGATGTTTTAAAGAAAATTTCAAACCTCGCCCGTACCTCGCTAGGTCGCATCTTTTTCTGTAAGGTCAAATCGCATGCTAGAATAGCTGAGAATTAATGCGCAGATACGATTGCTAGGTATCAGGCTAGCCTCAAGAATAACAACTTGACTGAAACCGGTACTCTTAGCGCTGGCCCAGACGGCAAATCCCTTCTACAATATCGCTTGGCTGGCTCAAAAAGAGGCAAGACCGAGCAGACTTGAATCTTCCTCCCCTATTCCCAATCTAGTATACTTCCCAGATCTTAAGGATGCTTTGAAATCCCATGCATGCTAAACACAGGCTTGGATATGCAGATTGCAAGACAGGCTATTGCACTTATAACAAGAGCTTGCAACTGCTACCTCATGTAAATAAGGGATTAGCAATGCCTCCCGGAACATGCCCTGTATCACAACCCAAATGAAGCGTATAATCTTCCAATACCGCACAGGCACTCTTTATAACCAAAAACATGTGGTACGCTTCAAAAGATCATCTAGTCTTGTATGCCCCCTCCCAGAATGTCATCATATGGATAGCGCCCTCCACATTCTCTCAGGTTGTCAATGCCCCGTCATCCGTAACATGGTAACTGAGCGTCGAAACATTGCCAGCAGAATGATTTTGAAAGTGGTCAGCGAAGGCACTTATGGGTCAAACCTCATACATGTGGATGTAGGCAGCGCCGACCGCCTGGCTCAGCATGACCTGCAAATCACTGAGCAAGTCTGTAACCGTGTTATACCTCCCTACCTCTTTGACCCTAGCATTCTTGATCAAGCTAGACACACCTCCAGCCGCCCTGATGCTCTCTTGGTCACTCCTTGCCTTGCTAACACAAATAGATCATCTCCTCCCCCCTCACATCAGGTACTCCGCAGTATGAGACTGGAAAAAATAGTTAGAAGCAGCACAACTCCAGCCAGGCAATTTCATGAATTAAATGTCCAAAGCTGCCATATCCACTTGATAGAAAGAAAAGAAAAGAAAAGAAAAGAAAAGGAAAGACTACGCTTGCCAAGTCTGGCCGCGTGCATTAAGGAAAGGTCCTGTCCTGAAAGGCAGGGCCCCACCACACAGACCAAGAGGAAGAGGTGGCTCAGGAGTCTACACCAGCAAGTTGGCCTCCACCATGGGACCTACAACACGACTGTCAGGCAGGCCCTGTCCAGCAAGCTCAAGACCCACCCCTAAGCCATAGAGCAAGCTTTCCAACATCTCAGCATGGGCCCCCCTGTTGCACAGGGGCCAACCAGGGCGGTGGGAGGTGAGCACGCAGTTATGCAGACCCAAGCTGAGACACTCCACCTCTAGAGACCTTCTCCACCGCGCCGACCTCTGGGACCACTCCTGCGCCAATGTCCTCCACCTGGCACTCGCGCACGCGCCCTGCCTGCGCCGCGAGCCAGCTCCAGAGGCCGCAACATGGAACTGCTGTTACTCCGCTGCCAATGTGTGAGGTCTTTGCCGCTCCCGAGTACGTCCGGGCGTGTACTTGCACAGCACACAAATGTGTTTCCAGGGGACATCGCGTGGAGGCGCCTCACAAGTCCCCCTAATAGAAATCAAATACTGCGAAGATACGAGACCTGGTGCCCAGCTACATACGAGCCTCACAGCAACAACACAGTGAGCTGCACATGTGCAAACAACTTCAAGGTGCAGGGATCACTCTCCACACAATCCTTCTGGGTGTGGATGGGACTATCTATACTGCCCATACCCTGGATCATTTAAATAAACTAGGGATTGGCCCACAAATGTCTACAAAGCTTGCATGAAAGCTCCATGCCCACTTTGTGCAATATGCGCAAAAACTTCGTTTTTGTAAGTTACGTCTACCAGACGTACCATTGAAATCAAAAATACTTGACATAACTCTGGTGCCTTGGGGCTGCATGCTTCCAGAAACCCACCAGACCCACACTAGCTTCCCTCTTACCCTCTGTTGAGGGAGACTCACGGCTCTTTGGGCCAATGTGTATCCTTTTCCTCAACGAAAAAATTTCAATCCCTTCCCCACGACACCCATTCCTGCTCACACAGGTGCCCTCAGGCAAGGGCAGCCTTCACTCCTGCCATCTACAAAAGACGTTCACATCTAAAACAAAGAACTGGAGAGAGATCACCTACACAGATGGCAGTGTCATTCAACACAAAGATGACTCTCCACCACTAGTCGGCTCAGGTGTTTACAAGCCGGGCAGAGACGCTACTCAATCATCCCAACAGCTACAGTTGCACATAAATCCCAATGGACATGGACCTACAAACACTATCAACAGAGCAGAACTAGCAGGCATTCTTGTAGCACTCCAACAAGGACACACTAACATAGCCTCTGATAGTGCATCCTGCCTCTCCCAGATATCTAAACAGACCCTTAAACCAATGCGTATGAGGACCCACCTCCATGCGGAGCTCATCCAAGCCATCTCAAATGTATTAGAGCACTCCCCACACCCTATACATTTCTATAAGGTTAAAGCCCACTCTGGCATCATTGATAATGAGGGGGCTGACGCCTGCGCACGCACTGCAGCACTAACGGACACCACGGACATTGCACTTCCAGATGCCAGGGATCCCTTCTACAATTTCTACTGGCTTTCCTCGAAATCCTCACATGGACGCAACGGTGAACCACAAAACTCCCGCACTGCTCCGACTCATTACCTCACCAACCTGACAGACAAGCTTAAAACACACATGCACAAAAGACATAAGCTCGGCTCTGCTGACACTTCAGGCCACTATTACAATAGCTGGCAGATGCTTAACTACGCCACACAGCCCACTCACCCAAACACCTCTGTCAGCTCAGAAGCTCATAACCCACCCTCACAACTTGCCAACAAAGAAATCAGCAACTCCTTTTGGAATAATCCAAAGATCACCCTTAAGCAGCAGATTAATGTTCTAAAATACCGCACGGGAAGTGTTTACACCCAAAAACCTGCCATCAGATTCAAGGTGTCCAACACTTCTGCACGCTGTCCATTATGCGGCGGTATGGACAGCATAAATCACATTGCCCTTAGATGTCCTAACCCAACTATGAATGGAATGCACACCAACAGGCATCATGTTGGCCTTAGCTTCTGTGTCAAAGCCCTAAGTAAAGGCAGATTTGGCTCGTCCCTTATTGGTATGGGTGCCTGCCAAAATGAGAGACTCCTGGAGCAGGGAATAGAAGTTCCTGAAAATATCTCCCGAACAATTCCGGACTGGGTCTTCCCTAATAGTACTGGCTCCTCTGCCCGGCACCAAAGTCGCCCTGATGCTGTCTTTGTGCACTCTATCCCAGGTCGATCTCACCACCTTGATCCTACCAAAATCCCTCCTCAAGATATGGACATTCATCTTGTTGAATTTAAATTCTGCCCTGATACCAACCCTTTATTCACTCTGGAAGCTGCAACTACCCAGCATGCCAATACTTTAATAAGGCTCAAAACCCGCAGCTCAAGAAACCCTAACAGGAACAACAAAGTGACCTTGCACATCATCTGCCATCAGCCAGAGTCTCGGGCTGTAGGCCACCATTGTAAACCCTTGTAAACCCTTGCACATCATCTTAGTTGGTGTGGCAGGCACTATTTATAACGACTACACCATTCAACCTCTTATCAACTTGGGTTTAACCAGGGAGAAGGCTAAATCATTAGCATCCAAACTGAGTTGCCATGCTATCCAAAGATTAACAACTATTATTAGCACCGTGGTGACCATACATGCACTTCATTTCCAGGGGACTTCTGGGGGAGGGTTTACTGGTCGCGCGGCAGAGGAGAGCAGGAGAAGAAGAGTCCGGGCGTCCAGGAGCATGGCAGCCAACCCTCCAGATCCTCATTAGCTCTTGTTTCTGGCTTTCTCCTATGCTAGCTTAGTCTAGTTTAGGCTTGAGGGCCCTTTGGTGAGACCCTTTCTAGCTTGCTAGTCAAGGAACCTTTCCTTAATGCACGCGGCCTCTTGGCTGGCGTAGAAAAGAAAAGAAAACCTACGTAGGCAGTGAAACACTCCCTACATCAATTAAGGAAAGGGGGCCACATTGGTGCACAGACCGTATGACCCACCCACCACGAAGTTCAGACTGAGAGAAGCACGGCAAACAGAGAAAGAAGACAGGTCCAGCAACGAGAAAAGAAAGCAGGATGATAGCTGAAAGACTTGAG
>OU611762.1:9786252-9886252 GCA_914767535.2 Dunaliella primolecta | reverse complement strand
TGTGCATTTCTGACAGGGAGCGCGCACCATTGATGGTAAGTCAGCCGCTTACTGTTCCTTACTCTTGGATCAGGGGCTGTGAATTGGTTCCAATAGCCCAGGTGTCTAGATCTCAGGTCCACCACAAATTGACTGAGGTTCACAGGGTCACAAGCCATAATTTGACGTTTCATCAGATCCGAGTGAGCCAAACCATCCAGCGCAGATAAGAGATGGGACGTCCAACAAGAATCAGTCATGGAGCTAAGGCTGATGTCAGCATGGAGAACCTTTTTGAGAAGGAGAATGTTGCACTTAGTAAGCGAGTTGTAGAAGCGCATAGTGGCACGAAACCAATTGAACTGAAAAGGTTCAATGCCACATTCTCATAAAATGCTCCAAGATGGTGTTGTGGATTTCACTCCAAGAAGATTTCGCAAAACGTTCAGGATCCAATTCTGCAACAGGTTGTCCATTTCTGCGCCCTGCCGTAAGTAAGGAGTGGCCCAAATCTGGCTAGCATACATTCCTGCTGGGATAGCGTACGTTTTTAGGAGCCAGATGAGCGCATGCAGCCGATTTGTAAGGTTGTGGTCGTGAGCAAAGGTTTTGACACGATAAGTCCCCGCCATGCATGGTTTCAGAGCAGCCTCAGCAGCAGTGGAAAGGTTGAGACGTTTGTCACAGACCATACCCAGATATTTAAAAGAATCAGTGTAGCGCAGGTTTTCACCATCATACAACAGTTGGGGAAGAGTGTCAGCTCTGGAATTGAAGCAGACGACCTCAGAATTCTTTGTGTTGACCGTCAGGCATTTTATGGTTGCATAACCCTGCAACTTGTTTAACATGGCTTGCATGTGGGTGTGGTTGTTTGCAATCAAAGCGAGGTCATCTGCATAAAGCATATGAGAAACATGAAAATTTGGTAAGCCTGTCACCGCGCCTGTTTCCCCATTTGTGATGCAGCCAATGTCATTAACGTAGATTGATAATAGGAGTGGTGACAGTGGGCACCCTTGTTTAACTCCATGCGTTGGCTGGACACTTGCCCGTTTATCTCCGTCAATAAGGATGTATTTGTCATCTCGGTAGAGGTCTTTAATGATGGAGAGAAGCTGGCTGGGCATCTGGTATTTGTGTAAGTGTTCCCACAATCTGTCTCGGGGTATTGAGTCATATGCCTTTTTGAAATCAATAAAGGTGGCATATGAACGTGGGGAGCCTTGAGGTTGAAGTATCTGAGCTGCATGCTTTAGGTGCCTCAAAATAAAAAGTGGCTGTAAAGTGTTGCGGCCTGGAAAAAGGCCAAATTGACTGTCAGAAATAATGTTGTATTTTGCACACCAGTCTTGAACCATGGAGCGGAGCACATTTGTGTACAGGCGGCGTAGTGTGTTACTGACTGCAAGCATCCGGTAGTTTGAAGGATGTGTCACAGCGCCCTTTTTGAATATTGGAGCAAGTTTGGCAGCTTTCCAGGATGAGGGGATGCGAGCAGTTTTGAGCATAAGCGTGAAGAGTTGTGAAATGTATGGAGCCAGCACATTGTGATGTTCAAGACCTCTGCCATGACGTCTAGGGACAAGTTTGCGCGCATGTTTTATGAAAGAAGGTAGGACTGTGTCAAAGCCAGGTGAAGAGGAACTGCTCATGTTGGAAATGTGCTTAGAGACAAGGGAGGTTAGATCAGCTTCCCCAGGCAGATTGAAAGGGTGCGGGCCTGTGCCCCCTAATGTTTCATCATGCAAGCCATGAGTACTCTAGTATCATTGTTGGAAGGAGAAGGATGGTTAAATAGGTTGTTGATATGTTCCTGCCAGGCCTGCTCAGAAATAGGAGTGGTACGGGAGCTCACAGGCTTCTTCAACTTCTTAGTTCTTATACTAGGACCAGCGACCGATGCCAAATTAGGCTTGGTCAAAGTTTGGCTGGAAATCTGAGGCAAACTTGGAATTTCGACCCCAAAATTAGAATCCAAGTATTTTTAGTGATATGAGAGGTGGTATATATATATATGTATAAAGGAATGTGGAAAATTTTCCGGGAAGTGCTCCCTGAGTGAAAACAGAGGTCAGGGCTCAGAAGTCCACCTACCCCACAGGCGTTCTCGCCCACCCTAACCCAGCCAGACCACCAATTGACCCCATTTTCCTTGAAATGGTGTCTGCTATACCACTGCTACACACCTGAGGGTGAATTTGAAAAAAAAAGGGGTAGGGTGGAGAAAACCCATTTTTAACCACAATCATTGAATGCTCCCGTTTTCCCCTTTTGAGCACCCTAGCACACACGCACAAACCAAGCCATTTTTTCCAAGACATTTCATGCTAATTTGTGTCCATATAATCATATAACTGTATACACAATTTTGGGAGGGGTTTGGCCAGGGAGGCAGAGAGAAGTTTCCTGAGACAGAACCCCCCAAAATGGCCAAGTTAGGACCCCCTGGGCTGTGCCAATGCATTCAAAAGTAAGCAGTTGTGTAGAACCTGCATTGAAAAATAAACAAAGAACTCCGTCTTGTTTGTATTGAGAGTATTTGTGGAGCGCATGGCTATAGGCTGTCCAGACCAAATCTGCTCACAGCACCTTGCTGAGATACGATTGATTCGAACCTTGCTTCAGGAATTGAAAGACGTCCTCATTGATAACCTAAAAGCCAGAGGAAATTGTTTTTTGTGATGAAACTACTCAGTCTAAAGCAAGGCAAGTGCTATCCATGCTTGGTACATTTGACCCTCTCATTGCACGTGCGCTCCTTCTCACTTTTTTATTTCTCTGCCTCACATGATTTTGGCCTCCATGACGCTTGTTCGCACGGCATGGCAGTCAATGTGCTTCTTCTTTGGCAAAACTCTGAAGTGTTGCCCACCTCCTCTTTGTATGTGGTCGGTTGGTCCTGGCAGATTCAGTCTCCGAGACTCCGAGTCGTTGTTCATTTGCTGCGTTGTCTCAAAAACCATCCAATGTGTATGTGCTACAGCAACAAGGGTTACAAGGGAAAAAGGCCTTAGCCAAGACATTTGACTGCTAGCCTGTTCATAAATACACATGAGATCATGAAGGGAAAAGGAAGCTTATTGTAATTCTGGTTTAAAAGAAAAAATTAATATCCTGGGAATTCACATGGTGCATGGTACCTAGATAGGGCATCCTATGGAAAACATGAAGGTGTAGAAAAGAGAAGTTGTGCTCAAAAAGTGAGGCATACTTTTGACGGAGTGAGCAGACCTGGGGATTGGAACATCTGAACAGCACATGTTTTTCATCTTGTATGTCATTAGAATCACGGACTGGAGAAATACTAAAGGACCAAATAGCCTGTTGAACTCGAAGAGTGTGTATCCGCAGCCTAAATCTGGCAGTGTTGCGAAGAAGGAGATGGGGAAGATCCAAGCACATGTATATAGGCAGAGTATAAGGAGGGTGGATGGCGTGTGTATTTCTGACAGGAAGTGCACACCATTGATGACAAGTCAGCCGTTAAATGTTGTTTACTCTGGGATCAGGGGCTGTAAATTGATTCAGTAGCCAAGGTGCCTAGAAAAGAAAAGAAAAACTACGTAGGCAGAGGAAACTCTCCCTACATCAATTAAGGAAAAGGAGACACATTGGCTCAGAACTTCTTGAAGAGACGTGAGTATCCTCCACCACAAAGCTACAAAGAAGAAAAAGCTAATGGGGATCTCGAGGGTTACTGGAAGCTCCCGGCTCCAGGACCTGGCTGTGAGAAACATTACTATTTCCTATAGAACGTCCAGTGGTAACAAGCTTGTTAGCATATTGAACAAAATGAGCATGAAGTTATTGAGCAAGTTTATTGGACCGTTGATGGTCCAGTCCAAGTTGTTCAAGGTATGATCAGTACAGCAAGTCCCACTGAAACCCAGAAAAAAAGTGTGGAGAGTCACAACTTTAGCACTAATGGTTTGCAGAGGTGTGTATGCTGCCGCTGTGCCGCCTTCAACTGTTGTCCAGGCCTCGTGTCTTCACAGTACTTAATTTCAATCAAGTGCACATGCTGCTGGTTTTTATGAAGTTGGTGGGGCTGTCTCACGCGGTTGGCTGTTATGGTCCTCTGAGTGTTCCTATGCCTGCTGCGTAACGCATGATGGTGTGAGCAGGAGGAACTTCTTGAAGAAGGAGAAGAGGAAGTGGTTTTGGCTTGATAAGGAGTAATCAGTCTAGCATCAGGACGGCTGGAGGTGAGTCTAGACCTCTTAGGAAAATTATGAGGAAAGAGGTTAGGGGGAATAATCCTTTTTGAAGCATGTGCAGGGATTTGGAGGTTGTGCTGCGCCAAACTATCATCACTCCCTATGTCCATATTAACCAAGCCAGCTCCCCAGGGACTTTTGTTAATAGGTTTGATGATTATTCTTCCAGCAACATTGTGGCGTTCAGTTTTCATGCTGGAGATGATATGATTTTGGCAGCCTGAAAACATGTGGAGTGCACTGTCTAATTGATGACAGCCTGGGAGAGGGCATAGTGGGTCGGTATACCTTTTGAAGCGAACCGCATATTTTTCGTTATAGAGGGTGCCAGTGCGATGTTGTACGATGGTGCGCTTCATGGGTATGGATGTACGGGACATGTTCCTAAAAGCATTGCTGATTTTCTTATCTACATGTGGTAAAAAACTCTGATAATAAGAGTAGAAGCCTGTTTTGGGCTTGGCATATCCAAGTCTGTGTTTTGTGTGCATTTGAGACTTGAGAGCATTTTGAAGATTGGGGAGGTAGGTGATTTTAGGATTGGGTGTAGGAGCTGTGGATGTGCCAATGGTGTGTTCTCTTTTTTCCTCCTTGACTATCTAAAATAAATTAGAAAAGGATTTCCGCCAGGGCCTGCGCTAGGAATCCCGGTATCAGCCACATTGTGATTGGCTTGGCTTGCTTGATATTTTGCAATAGCATCTGCACATTCGTTGCCAGCAATGCCGGCATGAGATTTTACTCAATATAAACAAATATTGGTTTGTGAGTTGCTAATGAGGGTAGATATGGTTTTTAGGACATCCCCTTGAGTATGTTATTTGTGCTTCTCTGGGGAAATAAGTTGTTTGCGTTTTTGATGAAGAGAGGTGAGACTGTCTGAAGCAATGTGTGAATAAGAGTGCGTGATGGCAGCAGCAATTGCTGCAAATTCAGCCCGACATATGGTGTTGGTAATTCCAGCACCGTTGGGCTCGACAAAACTCCTGCTGTCAGTGAGAGGGCAGTATACGCCTGGGCTAATTCCTTGTTTGCCATTCTGGATTTGACAACTATCATCAGTGTAAGCCCACCTCCTCCAGTCAGGGGCTTTGAGCTTTAGGGTTGGATTAGATTGGTTAGGTACAGTAAGTTCTTCCTGATTACTTATATGTGGATAGGTTGGCTTTCTAGATGTTTGTTGTTTGTCAGAGGGGAGGCGTTGGCATTTATTGAATCCAGGCATATCATCATGCACTGTATTGAGAGTAGAATGGTTGCCTATACTGCGCAGCTTCCAGTTAACTTCTGGTACAGCCGAAGCCAGGTCTTGTAGCCAAGCTGGGTTATGATTGTTTAGATGAATCCTCGCAGCTGTGTTCCAGACTGCAATAACTTGTAGATCCCAGGTGTGCTGAGAAAGGGGTATTTCTTGGTTGATGGAGGATTGTGGATCGTTGTAGCAAAGGTTGGTACGAGCGATGGTTCCAAGTTCACAACAGAGATGTAGATAGGCAGTGATGAGTTTGGAATAGGGGTTAGTTATCATGGTGGAGGGGACTCACGGCTCTTCTGAGCCAATGTGTCTCCTTTTCCTTAGTTTCCTCTGCCTACGTACTTTTTCTTTTCTTTCTATCATGTGTTGTCCCCATACAGGGAGGAACATGAAAGTAGCAGTGACCTCTGTGTTGAGAATGGCAGAGTAGATAGCATGGCATAAGGCCTGAGTCATAGCTTCCTCGGTGTAAATGGGATGGCAGACAGAAAGCCCGGAATATCTGGATGAGAGGGAGTTATGATGGGCACCAAAGAGAGTGTCTCGGGGGTCAGTGCTCCAGTAGTGTTGGTATTGTGGGTTGTGGTCCAGCGGGGAGGCCATTTTTTCTTGAGTTACCAGGGCCCATTCTTTAAGGGCAGTGTGGATGGGGGTTGGCAGGGCCCGCGAAAAAGGAGTCTTTAGTCTTTTCACCAGCGTACTTGTTTTCTAGCATAGTCTTGCGAGCAAGGAGACCCTGCAGCTCAGATGCAAAGCTAGTAGGAGCAGGTGTTATGGCTTGATGCAAGCCTTCAAGCTTGGCCCTATGGAAAGCATTGTAAAGGAGTTGAAATCGGCTAGGGGTTATCATCCCGACACATTTACCTTGTGTGTTGTAAATGCATGCCATATATGCTTTGTAAATTTCTGGGAGGAGAAGGGGAGGTGGAGCACGAGTGTTGGGGCTTTGTAATCCAGTGTCTAGTGATGTTTGATTGGGGGTTTGTTTTACTTTGTACTTGACAAGGTCAATGTCATGCAGCCAAAATTCACTGCAACCAGTGGGTTTAATGTCTAATTGTGAGTTGGTGGGGTGTAAGTCTAAGGTAATTTTATTGCGTAGTTCTGTGTCTAGTTTTTGCCTCCAAAAATTAATAGCGTGAGGCTTATCAAAGCCTTGTATTTCAAGGTTAGAAAGGTCAGAGTCTGCTGTGGGTCGGGAAAGGTCTGGTTTGATCTGCTTGGCTTCAAATTCAAGCAAACGCTGTTGGAATTTAGGACAAGTCTCTTTAGTTTCCTCGGGCGGTGGAGGGGACTCACGGCTCTTTTGAGCCAATGTATCTCCTTTTCCTTAATTGATGTAGGGAGGGTTTCTCTGCCTACGTAGTTTTTCTTTCTCTCCTTTCCTCGGGCTCCCAGGAGGGCATCCAAGTGACCTTTGTGAGCTCTTCTCTAGACTGATATTCTCTGTCAATTTTCTGTGCATTGTTAAGGCATGCTCAGGCGGGACAAGCCCATGTGTCAGCTGCATCTATCTCTTGTCTTTGCCCATCAGTATAGCAACCAAGTTCTTTCATGCATTTCCAGTGGCACGTTCGTTGGTAAACATCACAGATATACATATCAAGGTAAGGAGGTTCAGAGCTAACTTATTGAATAGGTTCATAGCCACCATGGTAATTGCATATTTGGCAGCAAGCACACTCAATATCAGTGCAAGCAGCAGTTGAGGTAGTTGCAGGCTGAAGGCCAGCTTTCTTGAAGAAAGGCAGGGCCCACTTCTCAATAATCATTGGGGCAAATTTTAAAATGGGTGTGGTATTGCACTTGGTGGTGGATGAGGCTTCTCCTTCCGGAAGAAGACGGATCCGTCTTTTTTAATTAACCATGCAGTTTCTCCAACCGTCTATATGGGTTATGTCAAAGTCATGGTTATATATAGCAATGATAACATGGCTAGCTGTTTTTGTTTTTGTAAACTTGTGAACTGAGGTTTTCTTAAAATTCCAGACCTCGGAGGCTTGGCATATTGAGCTGAGGGGGTTAATGACAGGAAGGATCAATTCTGTCTCTAGGTGAAGCAACTTTTTCTTTTTGTTTTTGTGGTTATTAATTTTTGTATCTAGGCTTTGTGGAGTGTTTGGACAGGAAGGAGGGTTGCGGATTTTGCCTGTATAACCGGGATCTGTTGTGCATGGGGAGTTGGGCTGTGTTGGGATGTAGTTAAAAGTGCTTTAACTGGCATTAGCTCCTGGATTATTCTGGCTAGAAGGTTGAGACGTGGGAGTGGGGTGTGTGTTTTAATGTTGAGCGTGTGCGCTTGCTGGGTGGCCCTTCCGTAGGTGAATCTTGTTGAGTGGGCGTCAAAACATTAGAGTTAGCAGTATTATGTGTTGAGGTATGAATTATTTGTGTAGGAGTGATGCTCAGCCTACACTTGGAGCGAGTTCTAGAAGATCTTTTATAAGGTGGCTCTTCTGTGGGTTTTGTTTCTTTGGCGGTCATTACTTCCTGAGTAATAGGACTACTTTGAAAGTAGTACTTTCTTGTGTAGGAATGTTAACTGTAGGGGCGGACAAGGTGGCTTGGTCACGTCTGAGGCGGCGTCCAGTATGTTCGTGTCTGTAGTGAGATGTGGAGCGAGGTTGTGGTGATGGCACTACTTGTGTGGAGGGGGTGCTGTTTGGTTGGGAGCATGCAGGAGGGTACGTATGAATTGGGGTATTTGGTTCCACATTGAGGCCACTCACATGTGTGTTTTTGATAAGGCGGTAATGTGCAAGAGTGTTTGTTTCAGTGTTTTTGTAGGCAATGATTTTTTGGATGGAGGATGTACTTAACTCTTCTTCCTGGGGGAGGTTAGCCAGTGCTGCCAGTCTGTTGAGTGCTATTTTACATTAAACGTTGACCTTGAAGTATTTGGCTTGTAGCTGAGCTACTGTGATGATGTGAGTCTTACACGGGGAAGTGAGTTCATGGATTCCATTAATTCCAAGGCCCATTAGGAGTTGTATTATGCAGGTATGGTGGAGGAGAGATTGTGGGGAGGTGGTTTATGCAGGGAGAGGGCTTTGTGGGTGAGGTTCAAGTCCTCATTGGACACAACTTCCTTGTCTTTCATGAGGTGGAGCTTACTAGAGTGGATACTGTTAAGCTAGCAGAGAAAGGGACAGGAAAGCAAGAAATGCCAATGAGGCGAGAGGAGGAAGAACTCACCTGAGTGATCGAAAGAAAAGAAAAGACTGCGCAAGCCAGGTCCAGCTGCGTGCATTAAGGAAAGGTCCCCTAACTAGCAAGCTAGCTAGGGCCTCACCGAGGAGGTTCACTGGCCCAGTCTAAACCAAGCTATGAACCTATGGAGAGCAACTAATGCGGGTCCGGCGGGTTGCTGTCAGCCATGCGCCTGCGGGCGTGGACTCTCCTCCTCCTGCTCTGAACTGCCTCGCCCCCAGTGATGCCCCTGCCAGAAGAACCCTGCAAGTATAATGAGTGCCTGGTGTTTATAACTCTTGTTAATGATTGGAGTGCATGGCAACTTAATTGAGAGGCTAATTTTTCTGCGTTATGTCTGGTAAGACCCAGCTCATGAGATCTCATTGATCAACCAGGGGAGTGATGGTGTAGTTATTATAGATAGTACCTGCTACACCAAGTAAGATGGTGTGCAAGGTCACTTTATTAATTCTGTTTGGGTTTCTGAGACTACGGGTGCGAAGTCTAGAAATGGAACCAGCATGCTGGTCAGCAGCTTTTTGTACATGTAGGCTTGGTAATGGGTTTGTATCTGGGCAGTATTTGAGTTCCACAAGGTGAAAATCCCTATCTTGAGCAGGTATCCTTTTAGGGTCGAGATGGGTTGCTCTCCCTGGGATAGAGCGCACAAAGACAGCATCAGGACGGCTTTGGTGTCGGGCAGAGGGGCCAGCACCATTGGGAAAAGCCCAGTCAGGAATTTCCCAGGAGATGTTTTCAGGGACTTCAATGCCTTGTTCTTGGAGCTTTTCCCTACATCAAAATAAGTGGCAGCTGGGCTAAGCTCCCAGGGCGCAAGTGAACAAATTCGAATTATTATTCTGTAATATTTTCAACTGAGGGAGCTACAGGAATCGAACCTGCCCATAGACCCCATTCACCCAAACTACCACAACTGAAAGTGCCATATCATCAATGATGTCATTGGCTCAGATCATCATGCAAGCATGCAGGCTTGCATGTCAAACACTCTGTGTAACATTCCTCCCCACCTGGCAAAAATCTACAAGGAAGCAAATCCAGGTGAAAAGAGGAAACACTAGCAAATTTTAAGAGGTGACTCGCCCCGCCCGTACACGTCTTCCAGTGTACGGACTCGCGCTTGAAAGCGCTCTGAGCCCATGGACCAACTGCAACAAAGCTTAGGCATCTTCTGCCCAATCTTCAGGCAAAATTGGAAGTCCTACAGAGGACTTGTTCTGCCTAATCAAACTGTTGTATGCCAAGGCATCTTCTGCCTGATCTTCAGGCAAAATTGGAAGTCCTACGGAGGACTTGTACTGCCTAATCAAACTGTTGTATACCAACAAGTCCTCTCTGGGTTCCCAAGTGTCATGCTCATTGGAATAGCCCTTCCAACGCACTAGAAATTCAAGGACTTGGCGCCGGCCACGCTTCATGACTCTATGACCCAGCAATGCTTCAACCTCATAGAGAGGC
Organism: Dunaliella primolecta; assembly: GCA_914767535.2. Taxonomy (NCBI): domain Eukaryota; kingdom Viridiplantae; phylum Chlorophyta; class Chlorophyceae; order Chlamydomonadales; family Dunaliellaceae; genus Dunaliella; species Dunaliella primolecta. Next base: position 9,876,127 of record OU611762.1, on the reverse strand, counting down.
TCACCCTCATGCCAAGCAACAGGCGGAGGAGGTGTGATGCCAAGGCCTTTTGGCCGCTGCTCTCGAGACAAATATTGCTTGACCAAATGAACATGGAAGACATTGTGAATGCGTGACCATTGAGGTGGCAGCTGCAGACGAATAGCAACAGGTCCAACCATATCTTCAACTCTGAAAGGACCGGTCCTTTCAGAAGGGTACCCATCCACTTGGGAAGCAATTTCTTAGACCCAGAGGAATGAATGTTGCAAGTGCTCAGCAACCAAATCTCCAACATTGAAAGAGACATCGCGCTTGTGCAGATCCACATAAGCGCGCATACGCTGCCTTGCAGCATCCAGACAGCGCTTAGCACCTTGCTCTGCCTTCTTAATGTCCTCAACAAAGTTATGAGCCTCAGGAACCTTTTTAGGCTTGTTCAGAGAGGCTAGAAGCAGAGGGTGCTGACCAGAATTGACATAAAAAGGTGTGTTCTGAATGGCTTCATGCCAAGAATTATTGTATGCAAACTCCACCCATGGCAGCCAGCGATCCCAATCAAAATGGTCTGGCTTGACATAGGACCTGAGCATCTCTACAATGGTCCTGATGGTTCTCTCTGTCTGCAAGGGGGGCTCGCTATTGGGCTCTGTAGATTTTGTTGCTGAAACTTCCTCCGTCTGAGGGAAGATTTGAAGAGTCTTAGGTAGAGTGTTACTTTGATTGACACTGGGTCCTGAGGTGTCCTGGCTACATTGCTGAAACGTGTTCCTAGGATCTTGCTTCTTTGTAGAGCGTGTACGCTTGCTGGGAGGCCCATAAATGTATCCAACTTTTCTTTTGAAGGGTTTTGTTGTTCGTGCTTTAGAGCATTATTTTGTTGGGCTCATTTTGATTGAATGGGGAAAGGGGTAGTATCGATGTGGATGACACCATTAATGAATATTCACCAATTGGTTTCCCTTGCAAGGGAACGGCGTTGAGTGTGTAACAATCAGCAGAAAAGAGAATGGACTAGGGAGGAGCCGAGCCTCCTTTAAAACTGGCTGGCCCAGTCTAGACCGAGGCCTAAGCCTGTAAGGTAGTTGGTGGTTGAAGATCTGATCTGGGAAAGCGTGGTGTTGTTACAGACTCTGTAACAAGTTGTTACTGCATACACTCGGAGTGTATGCAGTAACATGGTGCAAGGAGCAATTGCAACAGTTGAGAGTGTATGCAGTTCTACAAAGCTGGAGCAAAAAGATGTGATGCAGTTCCACGAGGGTGGAGCAAATGGAGGGGCACTATCACGAGGGTGGAGCAAAAACCGCAACCTGTGAGATTCGAACTCACGACCCTTTCGGGACTGGTTTAATCGAACGTATTTCGAGACCAGCGCCTTAACCACTCGGCCAAGGTTGCCTCGAATCGGACACTGACAAAAATCTTATCAAATATATAAAACAAGTTTAATCACCTGCGCTTCCCTGCTGACACGTTCAATTGCCACATCCTCTCTCCCTGTCTGCCTGCCTGTCCTAGCTCAGGTTTTGAGCAGTTTAATTCCATTGCTTGTTTGTGTGTAGTCGCTAAATGTTCTCTCCGTGCTGCCAGGGCTCTGCTGGATTTTACTCAGTGTAGAACCATCCACACTCTCCGGCCATGTCAAAAGCTCAGCCATCACACATCAGCTGGATACTGGCGAGCACTCTGGCAGAGGTGCATGCAAGCACTACAAGCTTGCCTGAGACAAGTCAGTCAGGGCTGATACTCCATGAGGCAAGGCTCAGTAGAAAACATATAGTTACTCTAAACATTATTTGCATGCTTGGGAATAGCTGTCTTGCAATTGCATGCAGGGTCCAAGACTGCACCTCCCATGACGTCGGTACTGTGCCCGGTCCTGCCCCGTGTTGAAATGAAAAGAGGCTGCTTCACACCTGCATCAATAAAGAGGATGCGAGGTTGCAAAGAGAATGAAAAGAAAAAACTAACGGTGCGTTTCCAAAGGGGCTATTAATCATTAATTGCTTGTCATTAATTCAGAAATTCAAGTCAACGCCTGATTAGGATAAGTAAAAGAAATTCCAATAAGGAGTCAACCCTTAACCACCTACCCTTACACCCTCCCCTCCCTCTCATGTACGCCACTTGGGCCCACCCCCCCGCCCCCTCCCTCTCTGTACAGCTCTTGTGCAAGGGACCTTGCCCTCCTGCAGGGCCTCCCCTTCATTCCTTTAGCCACAAATGCTGCTCCCACGCATGTGCACAGACCATTCCACGCACACACTGCGGGGTGGTTGACCACCGAAGTGACTAGCTGACTAATGATTTAGGGCTAGGCAGGCGATACAGGCAGGAATGGCCAGAAAGGCCTTTAAGGGACGTAAAATAGAGGGCCAAAGGCTTGAAAGAGGAACGCTTGTTCACTTTGTCAACGCATGCCGTAACATCATGGGTCAAACTGGAGCCCCTGGTCAAGCCCCCAGCGGAATCAGGCAGCTTCAGGGGGCGGGCATGGAGGAGGCTGGCTTGGTTAAAAGCTGCTTGGCCATGCAATGGATTTCTCCAATACTTGACCAATTAATTGCGCTCACAAAAGGTTTGGAAACGCAGAAATCATTAATTCAGCAATTTTTAATTAATGATCATTAATGACGGTGCGTTTCCAACACTTTGTAATTAATTCATAATTAATCGCACGAATTAATCACCAATGTATTAATCACCGTGGAATTAATCACACTCGCATTTCCAATTAATCACGCCTTTGTGATTAATCAGGAATTAATTGCGCTGAATTAATCATTAATCCACCCCCCTGAGGATGATTAATGAAAATTCAAAATTAATCACGAATAATTAATTAATCCCGGTAATTAATCACGCTTTGGAAACGTGAAAAGTGATTAATTCCCTCCAGATTTCCGTAATTAATCATTAATCCGGGTGTTGGAAACGCACCGTGAATGTAATTAATGCGGAATTAATTACAAGTGGTTGGAAACGCACCGTAAGTAGGCAGAGGAAACTCTCCCTACACCAATTAAGGAAAACCCTACTGCACAACCCCCCCCCCGTACGGGCCCCCGTGGAACCCCCAAAACCCCCCGTGGAGAAGCTCTTTACGGGGGCCCGTGTGTGGCACCTTACGGGGGCCCGTGGGGGCTCTACGGGGGCCCTCAGAATGGCACTCTTCCAACACTTCATTCAAGTTGCAAAATTGCTTAGTGCTGAAGATGTAACTGCTCTCACAAGGTTGACCGGCCTCCCTGCCCCTGCAAGTGCATCCTTCGCGCGCGTACACCTGCAGCAGACGGACACAACATGCTCAGGGCCTCGATGGTGCGAGCTGCAGCGCAGGCGAAGGGAGAGATGGAGCGAGTGGTGGTAATTTTCATCGAAAGGAATTGCTTCTCCAGCTCAGGCCTCCAGCTTCCCCTGCACGCACAACCACAGCAGCATCAAACGTCAGTGGTACATACTCCATCATGCTCAGTGCCCATCTGTGGAGGGAGCATCCTGGAGGAGTGCAGGGGGCAGTGCGCATGCTGCAGTCAGGCTGAGCAGTTACCAACATCACACCACAGTGCTGGAGTTGGCCAGCAACACATGTAGCTGCTCCAAGTGCCTTGGGTCCAGCGGGCAAGGAGGTTGAGGGGAGGGGGCAGCGGTGGGGGAAATCTGGCACGGTCAAATGTTTGCACGGAGGTTGAAATCACAAAGCAACGTCGGCCTAAGTGCTGCACAACTGAAAATCCAGGGAGGCTCTACCCCCCTTCCTTCACATCAACATTAGTCCTATATTGCTCCTGATCAATGCTGTTAGGTTTGTATGGCCAGCAGCTCACTGCAGCTGCCCTTGCATGCATGTTTTTAAGAGCCTCAGAAAAAACTCTCTTTCTGCCAGCTTACTGCACCCCAGCTCATTATTATAGGTGCAAATGTATTTGGATGTAATCAAAAATGAAAAGCTATAGGAAAACAGGCACCCCTGTATGGGCCAAAATGCCAGAAATGAGCTATGGCAATCCACGGGCCCCCTTTAACCGAACTGGCCCCCGTGACACCCCCCGTGGAGCACCCCTGGACCCCCCGTATGGGGGGGGGGTTGTGCAGTAGGGAAAGGAGACACGTTGGCTCAGATCTCTGAGCCATGAGTCCTCTCCACCACAAAGCTGCAAAATAAGAAGTGCTAATGGGGATCTGGAGGGTCAGTGGAAGCACCCGGCTCCAAAGTCTGGCTGTGAGAAGGATGATTGTTCAATAGCACACCTGGTGGCAACAAGCTCGATGGTGTACATAACAGAATGGGCATGAAGCATGCAAGCAGGTTTAATGGCACGTCAATGGTCAAGTCCAAGTTGTTTGAACTGATAAGGGTGTGTTCAATACAGCAGGTCCCGCTAACACCTAGGAGGATAGTATGAAGAGTCAGTTTTTGCACTAATGGGTTTGCAGAGGTCTGCATGCTGCTGCTGTACACATGTGCCGCCTCTAACTATTGTCCAGGCTTTATGGCTCAAACTTGTTATGAGCAGCAACCCACTTCCCCAATCACCACTGCCAATATAGAAGCTCACAACCCAACCTGTCAACTTGCTAACAAGGAAATCAGCAACTCCTTCTGGTCTACTCCTAAGATTACTCTTAAACAACAGATAAATGTAGTCAAATACCGCACAGGGACAGTCTACATGTTAAGCTAGCAGGGAAAGGGACAGGAAAGCAAGAAATGCCAATGAGGCGAGAGGAGGAAGAACTCACCTGAGTGGTCAAAATAAGTGGCAGCTGGGCTAAGCTCCCAGGGCGCAAGTGAACAAATTCGAATTATTATTCTGTAATATTTTCAACTGAGGGAGCTACAGGAATCGAACCTGCCCATAGACCCCAGTCACCCAAACTACCACATTTGAAAAGCGCCTGTCAAAAGCTCAGATCATTGATCATGTGATCATGCAAGCATGCAAGCTTGTATGCAAACACTCTGTGTAACATTCCTCCCCACCGGGCAAAAATCTACAAGGAAGCAAATCCAGGTGAAAAGAGGGAAAACTAGAAAAATTTAAGAGGTGACTCGCCCCGCCCGTTCACGTCTTCCAGTGTACGAACTCGCGCTTGAAAACGCTCAGAGCCCATGGACCAACGGCAACAAAGCTCAGGCACCTTCTGCCTGATCTTCAGGCAAAATTGGAAGTCCTACAGAGGACTTGTACTGCCTAATCAAACTGTTGTATGCCAACAAGTCCTCTCTGGGTTCCCAAGTGTCATGCTCACTGGAATAGCCCTTCCAACGCACCAAAATTCAAGGACTTGGCGCCGGCCACGCTTCATGACTCTATGATCCAGCAATGCTTCAACCTCATAGAGAGGCTCACCCTCATGCCAAGCAACAGGCAGAGGAGGTGTGATGCCAAGGCCATTTGGCCGTTGCTCTCGAGACAAATATTGCTTGACCAAATGAACATGGAAGACATTGTGAATGCGTGACCATTGAGGTGGCAGCTGCAGACGAACAGCAACAGGTCCAACCATATCTTCAACTCTGAAAGGACCCATCCACTTGGGAAGCAATTTCTTAGACCCAGAGGAATGAATGTTGCAAGTGCTCAGCAACCAAATCTCCAACATTGAAAGAGACATCGCGCTTGTGCAGATCCACATAAGCGCGCATACGCTGCCTTGCAGCATCCAGACAGCGCTTAGCACCTTGCTCTGCCTTCTTAATGTCCTCAACAAAGTTATGAGCCTCAGGAACCTTTTTAGGCTTGTTCAGAGAGGCTGGAAGCAGAGGGTGCTGACCAGAATTGACATAAAAAGGTGTGTCCTGAATGGCTTCATGCCAAGAATTATTGTATGCAAACTTCACCCATGGCAGCCAGCGATCCCAATCAAAATGGTCTGGCTTGACATAGGATCTGAGCATCTCTACAATGGTCCTGATGGTTCTCTCTGTCTGTCCGTCTAATTGGGGGTGGTAAGCACTGGAAAGGCAGCGCTTCATGCCAGTCAAATCACACACTTCTTTTCAGAAGTTGTTGTTAAACTGAGGCCCTCTGTCTGAGACCAGTTCATCTGGCCGCCCATGGAGACGGACCACATTCTGGAAGAACAGGTCAGCAAAGGCCTTAGCCCCCAATTTCTCAGATGTGGCTACCAGGTGTGCCATCTTGGACAACCTGTCCACAAAGACCAGAATTGATGTGTTGCGGCGTGCGGTCTTGGGCAGACCAGAAACCAGATCCATTGACACACTCTCCCATCGCCTCCCAGGCACAGGAAGAGGCTGGAGCTTGCCAGCGCTCTTCATAGTGCTCGCCTTATTGCGTTGGCACTCATCACAAAGCCGCACATGATGCTCAACATCAGACCTCAGACCATGCCACCAGAAATCGCGAGACACCAATTCAAGGGTCTTGGTGACACCGACATGCCCACACATGGGTGATTCATGGCATGCTTCAAGCACACGCTTCCGAGTCTGAGGATCCCCTGGGAGGACAACCCTGCCTTGGAACCTCCAAAGGCCATGCTCATCACACTGAAAGGCCTTGGTAAACTTTGGGTTTTCAAAGCAAGAATCAAGGAGGTAGCCCACCTTAATTTCATTAAGCAGGGAATCAGCGAGATGGGAGCCAGAAAATATGAGCACAGGGTGACGCACCAAACTGTGACCTCTCTCCTCCCCACCTTGCTGTGGGTCAGATGGAGCTTGTTGCTTAGCAGCTTGGCTGCGTGTGGTCACAGCAAGGACCGCTGGTAGAATCAGACACACAGCACTGGCCTTATATTTAGCAAGAATTGAATTCTGACTCAGTGCGTCAGCCACATTGTTTTTGCCAGGATTGTAGTTGATGACAAATGGAAATCTGGAGAAAAATTCCATCCAACGAGCCTGGCGGCGAGACAGAAGTGGCTGTGTCTGCAGGAAAGTGAGTGGGTGATGATCTGTCAAAAGTTCAGTCTCTGTAGACCCTTCCAAATAACAACGCCATGCTTTTAGTGCACGATAAAGTGCCAACAGCTCTTGTTCACCAGTGATGTAGTTGAATTCAGAGCTGTACTTGGCGTTGATATAGGCCACAACACGACCATTCTGCATGAGCACACCACCCGTTCCCACAATAGAAGCGTCAGTGTACACCTGGAAGGGTGCATTCAAATCTGGAATAGCCAGCACTGGGGCATGAGTCAGAGCATGCTTGATTTTCTCAAATGCATACTTTTTAGCTGGACCCCAATGCAGCCAGTTGAAGGTGGCTGCCTTACGGCTGGTGATGGAAGTCAATGGGGCAACAATTGAACTGTAATGAGGCACAAAAAGCCGGAAGTAATTGGCAAGGCCGAGGAAGGCCTGCAATGATTTCAAAGTGGTTGGCTGCGGCCAATCTCTAATGGCAGCAATTTTTTCAGGATCAACCGAGATGCCATCTCGTCCCTCAATGTGCCCCAAAAACTTCAGGAATGGCCTATTAAACTCACACTTGCTCAATTTGCATGTGTGATGATGCTCACGCAGAACTTGGAGGGCTAGGCGCAAATGCCGGGCATGCTCTTTAGGAGTCCTGGAAAAGACAAGAATGTCATCAATGTAAACCAGGACAAACTTTCCAATGTATTTGTGAGCGGTTCATGACACGCTGGAAAGTAGCAGGAGCATTGGTGAGCCCAAAGCAAAGCACCTTGAACTGAAATTGCCCCAAAGGAGTGACCATCGCAGTTTTCTACTTGTCTTCATCACGAATTCTCAATTGGTGATAGCCACTCTGCAAATCCAAAGATGAGAAGACAGTACAGCCATGCAGGCTGTCCAATAGCTCATCCATGCGTGGCAATGGGAAGCGATCTCTGACAGTAATTTTGTTCAAAGCCCTGTAATCAATGCACATACGCAATGAGCCATCTTTTTTCTGGACAAACAGGACTGGAGCTCCATAGGGAGAAGCACTAGGCTCAATTAAACCCTTTTGGAGTAATTCAGAGATCTGCTTCTCAACTTCACGCTGCTCAACTGGTGAAAGACGGTATGGGCAGCGATACGTAGGGGTAGCGCCTTCTTGAAGCCTTATAGTGTGACTCAAATCAAACTGATAAGGAGGGCAACCAGATTGAGGAGTGAAAACATCATGAAATTCCTGCTGAATTTTTTGCACCTCCTCATCTGGCAAAAGACCCGAGGAATCAAAGGGCCGAGAGGCGTCAGCTGCCGCCGCAGTAACCCCACTGGGACTAATGGAAGCATTTGGATCATCCGATTGTACCACCATCAACCAGGTTGCAGCACCCTTCTTTATGGCCTGAGCTGCCTGCCCAGCAGACAGCAAGGGTGCACCTTTTGCTGAAATGAAGGCTTCAGAAATTGAGGAATTTTTTGGCATTTGGGGATCGCTCCTTGACGGCCGTAAAGCTTTCCTTTGGCCTTTCACAGGAAAGGAGCATTCATTGCGCTCACCGTCAAGATTCATACCATGATGCCTCAACCAATCCATGCCTAGGATAAGATCAACACCACTAAGCATGAAGGGCAGGATATGAACCATCACAGGAAGCCTTGAAGGCTAAGGATGGAAGTACAGATTTCATGAAGTTGTACAAGTTTGTCATCTGCAGTGGCAATGTTGATTGGCAGCTGAAGTTTCTCAACTCTGCCAACAAAACCAGAAGGAAGTTTTTGACCTGAAAGAGTTGATCTGTACATGTTGCAGCCCTGTTTTTCATTTTGAGCTGAATCAGCTAGCCATTTGGCATTCACAAAACTGATTGAGGCACCAGTGTCAAACAGAACTGAGCATTTTTTCTTGCCTAAAGTGCCTCTGAACAGGAATGTGGGTCCAGGGCGGTGCTCTGCAGCACCCAAATTGTGATACACAAAATCACAGATCATGGGTGTGTGTTGCCGGCCAGCATCATTACAAGCATCAGATGATTGTTCAAAACGGAAATTCAAAGTTGTTGGTTCAACGGCTGAAACATCTATGTCCATGGCCTGATGGCTACTGCCAGGATCTGTCCCATGAAGGCCCACACACCCCAAAACCTCATGGGCAAGTCCCTATACTTTTTGAGACTTTGAAGCACCTCCTGCTCCAGATTCAGGCCCACGCTTGGAGGCCTTGCCCTTGGTGGCCTCCTTTGCCTTCCGCTTCTTGCAGTCGGCAATGATGTGCCCGGGCTGCTTGCAATAGTTGCAACGAATAGCAGTTGTAGGGCGAGGACTGCCGGAAGGCTGAGAATTACCAGCGCGGCGCTGCTGCGAACCAGAAGCAGCCAAAGCCTTTTGCTTAGGACGAGGCTGAACAGGAGCAGCAACGCGTGCAGGAGGATTTAAATTCAAGCTCTGCTCACGAGCAATGGCATTTGTAATGCAATCATCCAAATTCTGCCAAAAACCACCTTGGACGGGGTAAGCACAAAGACCCCTCAGCTCTGGACGCAAGCCATAGACAAAGCGATCACAGACAGTGGTGACAGGGAGATCAGAGGCAAGGATAAAGCACTTGCGAAGTTTCAAAGCGTAATTTACTACAGACTCTGAACCTTGCTTGATCTCTCCTCTGATGAGAGTCATATTTGCCTCATGGCTTGGGTTTGTCAGATCACGACCAATCAGGCGCAGAAAGATTGAACAAGCTGCCGCCCAAACAAGAGGCCAGCCTTTACGCACCCGCTCTGCCTCAACAGCCTCCATAGCTGGGCGGAGCTCATCACCGCAGAACTGGCACAAGGCCACCCAAGCATCCTGGTTGGCGTGTAAAGACCAGAGCCAAACATCCTTAAGGAAGATGAAGGGATCTCGCGTCAAACGATGCTCGACCTTAAACTTCTCAAGAGAAGGAAGATGAACTTTCACATTCTGATTGCTAGAAGCGTGTGGAACAAGCTGGGGAATGCGAGCGGCTTGCTGAACCAAAGGATTTACCATGTGCAGATTGGCCTGATCAGTTGTACTCTGGATTTGGCCATTGAGCGAAGTTTGCACGTTTCTGACGTTATGGAGGGAAGCGCGCAGTTGGGATTGGTCCTGGGCCAGCCGCACAGCGCGTCGGAAAAGTTGTAACTGTTGATTACGGCTTGAATCAACCAGAATCAACCAGAAAAATTGCGTGCTTGTTTCATTAGAGTGACAGTGTGAGTGTGATTTTTACAGTTGACGCTTCTGAACTCAGCTCAAGGCTTTCAGTTGACATTTGCACAAGTTTAGTTTGGTTTGGTTGCAGGCACCTTTTGCTTCAGCTAAGCTGCCCTTGTAGGCAGGTACAGCTATGTAACCCTATCCTATCCTATCCTATCCAACCAGAAAAAAGCCGGTTGAAACAGCCCGCGTCGGAATGTAGGAAAGCATTACCGACCCCCTTACCACAGCTTACCACCGCTTACCAGACATGGCTTACCAATTAAGACGGATCGATAATTGAGCTGGTAAGCCATGGCTTACCATTAACCCATGGTAAGCCAAGGATGGTAATGCTTTTTGCTATGATTTTGGGTCCAAATTTATTAAAAAAAGCATTACCAGAGCAGGCTTAACGCCGATTAACTGGAAAGCACAGGCTTACCACAGCTTACTACTAATCCGGCTGTTAAGGTTGGGTTGAAGCCTTTCCACCAGCTTACCAGAAAGCTGGTACCGGTAAGCTTTGTATTTATGGCTTACTCCCTAGCTTACTAGAAAGCTATCCCAGTAATGCTTTTTTCTATAGTTTCACTGATTACCGACTAAGCAAGCCTGGTAAGCCTGGTGCTGTGCTTTCCAATTGGCTTATCAGAAAGCTGGTACCGGTAAGCTTTGTGTTTATGGCTTACTCCCTAGCTTACTAGAAAGCTATCCCAGTAATGCTTTTTTCTAAAGTTTCACTGATTACCGATTAAGCATGCCTGGTAAGCCTGGCGCTGTGCTTTCCAATGGGGTTATCAGTGACCTTGGTCTATTGTTCTTGGCTTACTGGAAAGCCATTTTGGTAATGCTTGCAAGTATTGAGGTGCAAATACTGATTAAGCAAGCCTGGTAATCCTGACGTTGTGTTTTCCACCTGGCATTTTCCAGGGGTCCGCAGGTGTGGACGCCTCCACGGCCACCGCGGGATGCATCCTGTGTATTCAAACACACTTCGTTTTAGTTGCAAAATCGCCAAGTGCTGAAGTTGTATCTGCTCCCACAAGGTTGACCGGCCATGCAAGCGCGCCCTTCGCACGCGCACACCTGCAGCAACGAACACAGCATGCTTAATCCTCGATGGTGTGAGCTGCAGCGCAGACAAAGGGAGAGAGGAGCGAGTGGTGGTAATCATCGGTGGGGATTGCTTCTCCTGCTCAGCCTCCTCTTTTCCCTGCACGCACATGCACAGCATCAGTAGATGTAAGTGGTGCGTACTCTATCATGCTCAGTGCCCATCTGTGCAAGGAGCATCCTGTGGAGGGCAGGGAGGGGCATCACGCACATGCTGCAGTCATGCAGTTACCAATGCCACACAGTGGTGGAGCTGGCCGGCACCATATGTAGCTGCTCCAGCTGTGCCTTGGTTCCAGCGGGTGACAGGATTGAGGAGAGGGAGGAGCGGAGAGGGAGTTTTGGGACAGCCAAACATCTGCAGAAGGGTCAATCACAAAGCAGCGCTAGTGTAGGCCTGGATATTATTTAACAAATTGTACATTCTCGTCACTAGACGCACTTGAAGTCGCGAGCTTCATAAAAAGCCGCTAAGTGGTGCACATCGAAATTCCAGCGAGAAGTGCTCTTCCTTCACACATCCACCAGGTCCATTCCTGCATTTTTCTTTAACCTGTCAGGTTGGTATGGCCAGCAACTCACTGGGGGGAGAGCCTGGGCTTTCAAACAACCACCCTCATCATTACAAGGCTTATCAGTGGCTTCCTATGGCTTACCTGGTGCAATACTATATTTGCAAGCACGCAGGCTTACCGGGTGCGTTACTATGAAGCAGGTCACCCATGCTGCATTTATAGAGCATTACCAGGCTTATCAGTGGCTTTCCATGGCTTACCAACCTGCAAGCACGCAGGCTTACCGGGTGTATTACTATGAAGCAGGGCACCCATGCTGCGTTTATAGAGCATTACCAAGCTTATCAATGGCTTTCCATGGCTTACCAATCTGCAAGCACACAGGCTTACCGGGTGCATTACTATGAAGCAGGGCACCCATGCTGCATTTATAGAGCATTACCAGGCTTAATCAATGGCTTTCCATGGCTTACCAACCTACAAGCACGCAGGCTTACCGGGTGCATTACTATGAAGCAGGGCACCCATGCTGCATTTTTAGAGCATTACCAGGCTTATCAATGGCTTTCCATGGCTTACCAACCTGCAAGCACACAGGCTTACCGGGTGCATTACTATGAAGTAGGGCACCCATGCTGCATTTTCAGAGCATTACCAGGCTTAATCAATGGCTTTCTATGGCTTACCACTCTGCAAGCACACAGGCTTACCGGGTGCATTACTATGAAGCAGGGCACCCATGCTGCATTTATAGAGCATTACCAGGCTTAATCAATGGCTTTCCATGGCTTACCAACTTACAAGCACGCAGGCTTACCGGGTGCATTACTATGAAGCAGGGCACCCATGCTGCATTTTTAGAGCATTACCAGGCTTATCAATGGCTTTCCATGGCTTACCAACCTGCAAGCACGCAGGCTTACCGGGTGCATTACTATGAAGTAGGGCACCCATGCTGCATTTATAGAGCATTACCAGGCTTAATCAATGGCTTTCTATGGCTTACCACTCTGCAAGCACACAGGCTTACCGGGTGCATTACTATGAAGCAGGGCACCCATGCTGCATTTATAGAGCATTACCAGGCTTATCAATGGCTTTCCTTGGCTTACTGACAATTTGAATAGCATTTATGTGAAAAGCATTACCGGGCTTGCCATAGGCTTACTACGCTTACCAAATTGGTAAGTACAGGCTTACTGACTCACTTACCTAGCTTTAAAAAACAAGCATTACCAAACTCAGATTACCAGCCGATTAACGCTGGCTTAATCAAACAGTAAGCCAGGGCTTACCATCTCGCTTTCCAGTCTGGTAAGCGGACAGTAAGCCTGGAAAGAGGGGTCGGTAATGCTTTCCTACATTCCGACGCGGGCCTCGTGTAGAAAATGGTTGATTCAACTACGGTTGATTCCTCATTGATTCAATGGGGAAAATGGTTGATTCAACTACAGTTGATTCCCTCTTGAAACAACTGCTGATCAACTGTGGTTGATTCTGGTTGATTCAACTGCTGGTCAATTAGGATGATTGATTCAACCATAGTTGATTCCACTCGGGCCTCGAATTGGATTTGGTTGATTCAACTGTGGTTGATTTGCTCTTGAATCAAGTGGTGTTCAAGACTGGTTGTTTTCTGGTTGAAACAACTAGCTTTCAATCCAGTTGGTTGAGTCAATGCTGTTGATTCCACCCGGGCCTCGAGTTGGATTTGGTTGATTCAACGGTGGTTGATTTGCTCTTGAATCAAGTGGTGTTCAAGAGTGGTTGTTTTCTGGTTGAAACAACTAGCTTTCAATCCAATTGGTTGATTCAATGCAGTTGATTCCACCCGGGCCTCGAGTTGGATTTGGTTGTTTCAACTGTGGTTGATTTGCTCTTGAATCAAGTGGTGCTCAAGACTGGTTGTTTTTCCTGTTGAAACAAGTGTCTATCAAGTGCATGAACATCAAGCATGTAATAGCCAAATAGGCGTAAAGCAATAGAAGTCAAACAATTAGAATCCAGCCTTGCAAGATGACATAGCAAGCCCTACATGTTGTCCAACAGAGTTGCATGGCATACAGGGCCACGCCATGCCAAAGTTGCATGCATGCAAGAAAGACCCAGTCTAAAGTACCATGCTTTGGGTTAGCAATCCAGGCACGTCCATGCCCATCAATCTTGAATGCAAGGATGATGTCTGACAGTTGGATGTTAACAACATGCAATGTTTTGAGGTAATGATCTACAAGGAGCATGCAGCATGCCAAACTCAGCCGAAAACTAGTGGGCAGCTCAATACTTAGTGCAATCCCTACAGCAAACTTTCAATCACTCTCACTTCATATGAGCATCCAAGTCAAGGAATTCAGCTGTAGCATTTTTCCCTTCCACTCTCACGGATTTCACTTCCTTCAAATGCAGCCACCTCAGCTTCATGCTGCTCCATCATTTCCCTCTATCAAGGCTCGCGCTGTTGGCCTTGCTGCTTCTCTTGGAAGGGGTCGATGAGATGCATTTTAACCTGCATTCACACAGACAAGAAAGAGAGAGCAGAGCATCAAGGTTAGCTCTTTGTTACCTTCCTATCTGCACCTTAGAAATCAGCTTTTCTCCCTCGCGTACAAGCAATGAATACTGCTGCCTCGAAAGAAGCCAAATGATACGCTGTCCCTGCAACAGCAAGTGCAAAACCTCACATACAAAACCATGAAGTTGAAGTCAAGGCAACATGTTCCTTTATTTAAACAATTGGATGCCGCCTTAGTACGCATACCTACTCTGTGCCAAGGCCCTCTTCCCATCTTTACATCTAAGCCATGACGCAATCCCAAACGCAAATAAATACATGGCAGTTTGCTCCACTTGAACTCACCACCAATGCCGTGAAAGCCAGCACCTTGAAAGTTAAGACCAGCATGTCAATAACCTGCATTGCCTGCAAGTTGACCTGCCCGCCGAAGGTCTGTGCTACATAAAGCAAACACGGCAGGTTGTCGAATGGATCTTTGACCCTGAGGAATGCGGCTGATGAGTAGGTCTCCCACTGCGAGCAAGGAGGCAGGTGTGGACGGGTAGGGTTAGCAGGCAGTATGGGAGGCTTTCATTCACACATGTACACAGATATGCAGATGATAATGACGGTTCTTTATCAAGTGCCATGATTGCGCAAAGAAAGCACGCCTGCCACTTGACAGTAAAGTAGCATCAGCTCTAATGACTTGTGCAACTCAATGAGTTGCCCAACCAACGCACTGAATACCTTTGTAGGCAGTAAAGAGAGAGGGCATCCGATAAGAGAGTAGGGCAGCATATGAAAGATGAGGAGGGCATTCATGTCATGTGCCACAAATACCACCAATACAACCATGCCCCACACACTCACACTCACTCTCGCATGCATGCACTAAGTATCACCTCTTTCACACCTGATACGAGGAACAAATGTGCACAGAGGAATGTAGTGGCTACTCAAAGCAAAGGAAAGCAGGCTGCATTCACTCCGGAGACCGTATAGCTGCCCTAGCACCTAGTGCGTAACAAAATATGCACAACATGCAAAGTAAAACCATGGAAGCACTTCTAGCTCAAGCACACAAACTTACTTACCACAAGAGTGGACTTCTGTCCAAGTCGCTCCCCTCTCCTCGGCCTCCACAGCTGCCAAGACCACCAACCATCAGCCAACCACCGTGGACGATATGGTAGACCCTAACTGTGCCTCCATCAGTTTTGAGATAGCTAGCCCCACAATCTTCTGCAACACGCACACAGGTGTTTTTGCTTAGCAAAGCCACATTAAAATCCATCATGTATTTAGCAACATGCAAAAAGCGGTTGCCTTCCCATTCAATCATGTGTACACTTTTTAATCTCTGAATGCTTTCCATGCCTCCAATGAACACTGTGGATGGATTAATTGTAATGATGCTTCGTGGAACAGTCAGCGAGGTGCAGGTAAGAATGGCCACACTGTTCCTCGGGCATTCATGCCACATGCGCGCGTACTCCTGCAAGATACTTCTGACACACGAAAGCACAGCAATCTTTACTAACTCAGCCTGGGCCTGGCAATCGATCATCATGCCCTAGGCATCCAAAAATCCATAAGATACATCAGAACACAAATGTCCTCCAATGTTCACAGCGGGAGATGACTGCCCATCATACATTCCCTAGCACTATGTTCCAGGCACTTACCGCTGCACATTCCCCGTAAAGCACAGAGACAGGGTATTGTGCTGGTGTCAGGGGTGGCACTGTCTGCCCAGTTGGTGCCACCTCCCCATTGGACCTTCTGTGTGATGGCACACAGCCAACTGTGGATGTGGGTTGTTCATTGGTGGTTGTTTTGAGCCCCTGAAGGCACACAGTACAGCCAAAGACATGTTAAGACAAATCCATGGAGCTGTGATTCGGCTGGTAAAGCATGAGCTCAACATCAGGGGAGCTGGAACACCTAGACCTGCGGGACACTTCATCGCTTCATGGCAAGGACAACTTTGTGTGGGATGCTGCCCGTACTCCTCATCCTCGCCTCCATTTCCTTCATGCTGCCCAGAGAGGGGTACCGCAACAGACATCCCGAGTCAATCCCCCTTCCCCAGCAAGCCTGCTCTAACCCTGTGCCGTCACAACTCATGCCCTGTGCTCCTACCCATTACGCAAGACCATACCTGCCAGGATCAAGGCAGCCCTGAGGCTGTGGGTAATGCTGCACGCCTATGCAGGCTGGTCAAACAACTCACCTTTGCGCGTTCATTCCCTGCTCGGCCGCTCCCCCAGCGAGACCTTCAAGCGATAGAGGTATCTCCTACAGGCATTCGGCTCACACATAGGAGAAGGGATGATCAGGGCGGGGGGACAGGAGCCCTGGCATGTCGTGACGATGCCCGGGCCCAGCGCTTGACAATCGTGGCCTAATCCTTGGGTACCCATTGCTGAATAATATATGCACAGCAGCGTTGCCGTGTAATGAAAGACCTGCAACAGAAATGTCTCGCAACGATCTTTTTTAAGACCTGCAGACCCAATTATACTTTGAAATAAATTTTTCAATTAATTAATATGATCAACATGCCCAACCTCCATGCGAGGGGAAAAGATGAACTGGTCGCTAGCTAGGAGGCTGACGGGCTGGCATAATATATTAAACTTTTCTCCATGAGGACCTTCATTTTTCATTTGCCATTTTCACCGTGGACAGTGCTCCATGGGCCACCTCCCACCTTCTCTATTTTCCCATCAATGATGTGACATTACAGTCAAAGTGTGATGGATGTCCGATCGGACAAGCGTCGGACAGCCCACCAGAACGCCCCAGCAATGAAATCAAAATATTGTTTTTAATCACATACTGCATTCCTTCTTTTCTTTTTTTTTCAGGCTTTGGTCACAGATTGTAAGAAACTTGGAACAAAACTGCCAACTTATGCTTAATTGATTGTATGTTGAGTTGAAATTACAACATGAATTGATGTAGGACAGGTGTGAAGAATACTGATGATGAAACCGTGATAGAAAAGTGGACGTACGTACGAGGTACCTCGCATGATTAGACTTCCAAAATCAAACTCTCAAGAGCCTTTTCCTTGTGGATTTTTTTAATGCATATTTATTATCAATTTTCACTTTTCCAACAATTCACACAAATAAATACTGAAGATAGAATAGGACGACCCTTTATTTCTTGGTGTATTACAACTTGTAATTTTCCACTGCAGTGGTAACTTACAGCTTTTAGTTACTTGGATGATCATTTATGGATGGCCATACTTTATGAATGAAAGGAGGGAAAGGAAAAAGATAGCATAGATACATCTGGCACACCTAGGTACCAGGGCAGTTAATGTTTTTATTGTGTTTTTGATTTAACTTTGTATGCTTTGCATCGCAATCTTTTTGCATGCAGTGTAACCCTTCCCCCCCCAACATTCAATATGATCGATAAGTTGGTATCATGATCAGCTAGACAGAGGCGGCTAACAATGTTCTATTCAATCATGGTGATTTAATACAATCCAGGCACACACAAATATCCTTGAGGTTGTCCTCAAGGATATCCAGAGGTTGAGTCTAGAAGTCAGTGGCAAGCAAGCATGGATTTCCTTGAGGGTATCCTGAGGGATATCCTCAGCCTCATCCTAGGAGCTAGCAACATCAAGCATGCATATCCTGAAGGATCTCCTTGAGGGTATCCCCAGCTGAATCTAGAAGTCACTGGCAGGCAAGAAAGGATATCCTCCAGGATGTCCTCATGGATATTTTCAGCCTCAATGTAGGTGCTGAATAACGAGCAGGCTTGCATATCCTCAAGGACTTCCTTAAGGGTATCCTCAGTCAAAACTAAGGTATTAACTCAGATGAGAGAGATACCCTCAAGAGTATCCTCAGTTTGGAGCTAGGCGCCCACAGACGTTGTGGACATTCCTCAAGGGTATCCTCAAGGGTACCCTCAAAGGCCTCCCCAACCCCTTCCTCATGGCTCAGCTGAGGACATCCTGAGGAATATGAAATTCCAAGGATACCCCCAAGGACACCCCCAAGGAGACCCCTTGACCCAAGGCAGATGCAGCCTGAGGAGGGGGCAGAGGATACCCTTGAGGAGGGGGGGACTCCGGTAGGGGTTCCATGTGTTAAACCAAATCAACCTAGAAAAGTTTGTCAATCAGAAAGGACATATCACAAAGCCCATCTCAGAAAAAGTTACTCATGATGAGGCTCCACCAAAACGATAGAATCTTATTGTAATAGTTATGAAAAGGCATTGCCCGGGATGCAACAGAAGGTAATTGAAGGCCTTATATGGTTGTTACACTTAAAAAACACTTGCAATTGCACCAATTGATTTACTTAGCCACTGGCTTTTGGCAAAGCAATTGAAATCAATGGCACTCTTGAAGTGGCACCGTTACTTGGCAAGTTAACTTGTGCTAATTTGCAAGCTTCCAATTTAACCTAGTAAAAAGCTTGATGCTGAAGTGCCTCAACTAGGACTAACTCCATTTGTACTGCTGTACCTCTATAGTATAAGTCACGCTCAGCATAAGTCACATTCAAGTTGTTTCTCCTCAGGAGGCTCTTGGAGGAGGCATGTCTGAATGCCACCTGTCCTGCTTGCTATGGAACGCTGTTTCCCAATACACCTCGAGCAAAACAGACGAAAGCTGCCTAGAGTTTGGTGGCAAGCCATGACGATTGAGAAGAATAGCTTCCTGGGGCTCTAGAGGCAAAATCAATATAAATGGTTGAAGCACCCATTGATTCCTTGAGGAATCAACCAGCCTCTTGATTCAACCATTTTCTGGTCGATGCTGGATGATCCAACCAGAATGGTTGATTCAAGCAGGAATCAACCAGACCCCATTGACTTAATCCGATTGAATCAACCTAGAATAGTTTGAATCAGAAAGGTCATGTCACACAGAGCCCACCTCAGAAAAAGTGATTCACGATGAGACTCCACCAAATTAGTAGATTCTTATTGTGATACTTGTGAAAAGGAATTGCCCGGGAAGCAACAGAAGGTAATCAAGGCCTTGTGTAGTTGTTACACTTATAAACACTTGCACTTGCACCAATTGATTTGCTTAGTCACTGGCTTTTGGCAAAGCAATGAAAATCAGTGGCACTCTTGAAGTGGCATCACTACTTGGCAACATTACCAAGTTAACTTGTGCAAACTTGCAAGCTTCCAATTGGGAGTTGAATTTACTAGCAAAAAGTTTGTCATAAGATGCTGAAGTGCCTCAACTAGAACTAACTCTAGTTGTACTGATGTACCTCTAGTATAAGTCATGCTCAGCATAAGTCACATCTAAGTTGTTTCTCTTCTTGAAAGAGGCATACTATACCTTACATAGTCATGTCAAGGTAATATGCCATGCCATAGTACCACTGGCACTCATGCCGCAGGTACAACTTGACGTTTCCCGTTACACTTAAAGCAATACACATAAGAGCTGCCTAGAGATTGGTGGCAAGCCATGACAATTGAGAAGAATAGCTTCCTAGGGGCTCTAGAGGCAAAATCAACAAAAATGGTTAAAACACCCATTGAATCATTGAGGAATCAACCAGCCTCTTGATTCAACCATTTCCTGGTTGATTCTGGTTGATTCAACCAGAATGGTTGATTCAAGCAGGAATCAACCAGACCCCATTGATTCAATCCGGTTGAATCAACAGTTACAACTTTTCCGACGCGGGGTCTTGCACCAATGCAGCATTCTGCTGCTCCAAGTCCCGCAGACGGGTTAATAAGTTCTGAACCTCAAGGCCTGTGTCAGGGCCAGATTGCAAGCCATTGGTAAAATTCCCAACATTGTTCTCAGGACGATTAGGTGGGAATGAGCCAGCCCCCAGATATGAAGGTTGGTGCAGGTGCTCACCAGTCTGAGGAAGAGAGTTTGTGGGAGGCTGCCCAGGAGGGATTAGCCTGATTAGTGCCCCCAGACCCAACAGGGGGATCAGTGAGCATTTCCTCAGCACCTGTGTCATGAAGGACCAGCCTCTGAAGTAATTGCGCAACGCAGAGGAAGCGTTGGCTGCAGCGGTGCGCAAACCAGCGAACAGGAGGCTAGGCATCGCCATCCTTACTCATTAAGGGATATGGGCAATTGGTACCCGCAAGATCCACAAAGCGGGAATGGTCTAGAAGTGAAGGAGGAAGGCCCTTCAGAAGATAGTGGATTTTGCCCTGCAACCTGCTTCGCTACCAGCTGTTAAGCTAGCAGGGAAAGGGACAGGAAAGCAAGAAATGCCAATGAGGCGAGAGGAGGAAGAACTTACCTGAGTGGTCGAAATAAGTGGCAGCTGGGCTAAGCTCCCAGGGCGCAAGTGAACAAATTCGAATTATTCTGTAATATTTTCAACTGAGCTACAGGAATCGAACCTGCCCATAGACTCCAGTCACCCAAACTACCACATTTGAAAAGAGCCTGTCAAAAGCTCAGATCATTGATCATGTGATCATGCAAGCATGCAAGCTTGTATGCAAAACACTCTGTGTAACACTACACACAAAAGCATGCCATCAGATTCAATAGGTCTTCCACCGATGGAAGATGCCCGCTGTGTGATGATATGGACAGCATTAATCATGTTGTCCTCAGATTTCCAAATCCAACTATGAGCGGTATGCACACCAACAGACACCATGTTGGCCTTAGCTTCTGTGTTAAAGCCCTTAGCAAAGGCAGGTTTGGCTCATCCCTTATTGGTATGGATGCCTGCCGTAATGAGAGACTCTTGGATCAGGGGATACAAGTCCCAGATAACATCTCACAAGCAATTCCAGACTGGGTTTTTCCTAATGGTACTGGCTCCTCTGCCCGTCACCAAAGCCGCCCTGATGCTCTCTTTGTGCGCTCTCTCCCAGGCAGACAAGCTCATCTTGATCCCTCTAAGATCCCTCCTCAAGACAGGGATATCCACCTTGTTGAGCTGAAATTCTGTCCAGATACCAACCCCTTCGTTACTCTGGAAACTGCAACCGCCCAGCATGCCCACACACTAACCAGACTTAGAACCCGCAGCTCCAGAAACCCAAACAGGAATAACAAAGTGACTCTACACATCATTCTGATTGGTGTGGCTGGCACCATTTACAATGAGTACACTATCAAACCTCTTGCCAATTTAGGCCTAACCAAGCATAAAGCTAAATCCCTAGCTTTCAAATTGAGCTGTCATGCCCTGCAAAGATTAACCACTATTATTAACACCAGACATGCTCTTTGCTTACAGGGAGCTTCAGGGGGGGGGGGGGGTCACTGGGCGCGCGGAGTTCGATACAAGGAGAAGGAGAGTCCGGGCGTCTCGTGGCACTGCTGACAACCCGCCCGATCCTCATTAGTTCTGTTTCTTCCCTCTCCTAGGCTAGCTATAGCTAGTGTAGTTTTGAGGGACCCTTGGTGAGGCCCTTTCTAGCCTGCTAGTTAAGGGACCTTTCCTTAATGCACGCGGCCTCTGGCCTGCGTCGACTTTTCTTTTCTTTTTCTTTTCTTTTGTTATGAGCAAGGACGCTAGCTTTATACACGTTTACTGAAAAAGAGGTGTTTACATGCATGAAAGTGCATGTTGTCATAGGTTGTAGCCCAAACCCCAAAATAGGCCACTACTCTTACTATCAGAGCTTATTACCTCATGTTAACAAGAAAATCAGCAATGCCTTGAGAAACATGCCTTGTATATCCTCACCTATGAAGCGCACCATCTTACAGTATTGCACTGGCACCCTCTATAACCAAAAATGTGCGGTTCACTTCAAAAGGTCCACTAACCCGTTATGCCCTCTCCCAGGCTGTCATCAATTAGACAGCGCACTCCACATGCTTTCAGGCTGCCAAAATCATATCATCTCCAGCATGAAAACTGAACGCCACAATGTTGCTGGAAGAATGATCATCAAGGCTCTTAGCAAAAGCCCTTGGGGAGCAGGCTTGGTTAACATGGACATAGGAAGTGGTGATAGGCTGGCGCAACACAGCCTCCAAATCCCTGCACATGCATCAAACAGAATTTTACCCCCTTACCTTTTTCCTAGAAATTTTCCTAAGAAATCTAGACTCACATCCAGTCGTCCTGATGCTATACTGATTACTCCCTATAAAGCCAAACCCACTCCTTCTTCTCCTTCTTCCACTCGCTCACATGTGGTGTACACCATGCGTTACGCAGCAGACACAACCCAACACAGAGGACCACACGAGCTAACCGCGTGAGACAGCCCCACCAACTTCATGTAAACCAGCGACATGTGCACTTGATTGAAATTAAGTACTGTGAAGACACGAGGCCTGGACAACAGTTAGAGGCGGCACAGCGGCAGCATACAGACCTCAGCAAACTCATTAGTGCTAAAGTTATGACTCTCCACACCATCCTTTTGGGTGTTCGTGGGACCTGCTATACTGATCATGCCTTGAACCAGTTTAAACAACTTGGACTGGACCACCAACGGGCCCATGAACTTGCTCAAAAACTCCATGCCCATTCGGTTCAGTATGCCCATAAGAAAAAAGTAATGTTTATCACAGCCAGGTTCTAGAGCCGGGTGCTTCCAATAACCCTCCAGATCCACATTAGCTTTTTCTTCCTTGTAGCTTTGTGGTGGAGAAGACTCACGGCTCTTCTGAGCCAATGTCTCTCCTTTTCCTTAATTGATGTAGGGAGAGTTTCCTCTGCTTATGTAGTTTTTCTTTTCTTTTTTCTTTTCTTTCTTTCTGTAGCCTGCCCAAGCCCTTACAGGGCAGGCCTGGAAAAGGTTAAAGCCACGCTCAGGCTGGAGAGTTGTGCTGCAAGGGAAGACTCAACAACACTGCGTCACTGGCACTGACAGGGAATCTCACCTGGTAGAAGGGAGACCTGAAGCAACCAATATGGATTCGATGTAGGTTTTACAATCAAGATTAATCCAGATGTGCTTGTGTACCACTAGGCGTGCACAATAGCACGTGCTATTGGAAACAAAAATACTTCTCACAGCCAGGTCCTGGAGCCGGGTGCTTCCATAACTCTCCAGATCCCCATTACCACTTTTTATTTTGCAGCTTTGTGGTGGAGAGGACTCATGGCTCTTCTGAGCCAATGTGTCTCCTTTTCCTTGATTGATGTAGGGAGTGCTTCCTCCGCCTAAGTGATTGTTCTTATCTTTTTTTACCAGATATGCGACTCGTCCTCTGAAGAGCAGTTCCCACCCAGTTCCCTGCCTCCCTGCACCCCCCATTTCAATGGACTATAATGCTTGATCGGATGACGAACATAAAGAAAGAAAGATCTACGCTTCCCGTTCGGCCATGTGCATTAGGAACAAAAGAGCCTCCCATAGACTCCCACCGATAGAGGGCATCTTTATCTCCACCCCGGCCACAAGGACATTAAGTTGTTACTAAAATTGTAACTCTAGGTGGCATGGCATGTTGAATGCTTGCAGGTTTGAGGGAATTTTAATCAAAAATCCCAAATTCCTCTGGTGGCATTTTTCAGATTGTTGGTAGGGTTTGCCTGCAATGCTCTGGAGTCTCGCTCCACACCTCACTACACAGACACAAGCTTTAGGCCGCCGCCTCAGGTGTAATCCTGCCACCTTGTCTGACGCTACAAAAGTTTGGTTTTTGAGTCGCTAGATTTATCCAAAATGTTAGGCCTCACCTATCAACAAGCTAGCAAGCTTGCGTATAGATTTCATGCACATGTGTACACACTGTGTGCTCTTTTGGTGAGGCCCCAACTAACTTGCTATTTAGGGATCCTTTCAGAATTGCATGCAGCCGGGTATGGCTTGCGTTGTCTTTTCTTTTCTTTTCTTCCATATGCTCACAAACTTGTTGAGGAGTAATAAGAATACTCCTCACAGCCTGTTTCTGGAGCTAGGCGCTCGTAGCGACCCTCCAGATCCCCACAAGCCCCTTCTGATTCCTGCTTTGTGGCAGAGGGGGCTCACGGCTCTTTTGAGCCAATTTGTCTCTTATTCCTTCTTTGATGTAGATTTCCTCTACGTTTTCCCTAAGCCATTTTCTGGCGAAGCCCCATTCATGGGGCGTGAGCCCCTAGGTTTGCCTGTTTCCTGGCAAAGTTCACACTAGGCTGCCCAGGCCCCCCTAGAGCACCCCCCGCCCTGCTCGGCATGCAGGCCAAGCAAATTTGTTCAGCCAGCCCTGTGATGTCAGGGTTTTGGCTCGTGTCTTTTACTTTATTTGTAACAGTAATGAAGCAGGGTACGCCTATCTCACAGCAGGATTTCACTGATGATTTGAGGCACAGATTGCGTGGTGTATGGAGAGATGTTGAGGGAGTGGATCCGCGAGAAACAAATAAAAAATTGGCAACGTACCAAGCACCTTAATATCCGCAAACCCATCCGGCTGCCTGGGTACTTGCATCTAGATTTGCCTCAACATGTCACGCAAATTGTCAGCCGATGTAGGTTGAGAGCTCACACTCTGAATGGAAACTGTGTCTTGGAAGGATGGAATTTCTCCTGTGTGCAATCAATGCTCATGCAGACAAATTCAAGGAGAGGTCCATGTCCTTCTCATGCGTGAGTATGAGAGGGTATGTGCTATAAGGCAAAAATTACTCCAAGCTTATTCAGACTTTACCTGGTGATTCTTCTCTTGCACAAGCTTTCTTGCGGCAACAACTTAATGTCTAAGCTGTATCTGATATTCTCTTGCAACTCAACAAGAAGCTTCTCTTTTTCATGTCTGAGCCTCTGGATTTGCTGTTGGCTGGCGTGGACCAGCCACAGGCTGATCAGCCGAACAGTCTGGCAGAAGGTCTCCCTATGTTATCTAATCTTATCTATCCTAGGCTAGCTATGTCTAGTTTATGAGGGTCTTTTGGTAAAACCCTTGCGAGCTTGCTAGTTAGAGGACCTTTTTAAATGCACGCCGCCTTTGGTTAGCGTAGACCTTCCTTCCTTTCTTCCCCCCACTCCCCCCTCCCCAACCACAAGTTAAAACTTAGAGAAGCATGGCATTCAGAGAAAGAAGAAAGGTCCAGATTGTGTATCCAGACAAACACAAGCAGCACATTCATTGAGATTTCTAAGAATGTCAATCCAGTATTTTTGTCTACAAAGTGATGAGTGCTCACACGTGTTTTTTTTCCTGCTGCGCAACACCTGGTTTGACCATGGAGTGAACAAGAGCAGGTGGAGAGGTTTTGATAAAGCAGGGAACCATCAAGACAGCATCAGGAAGGCTGCAGGTAAATCTCCTTTTGGATTCTAGGGGCAAAGAAGCATGCTCAGGAATTATTTGTCTTGTTTGTCAAAGAGTACTCCTGCCTGAACCAGTCTGCAGGCAACATGATGGCATTCAATAATTATATCAGAATTAAAAATTCAATAATCATATCAGACATGAACAATATTGGTAACTCGAGATGTGGAGTGCTCTATTGCTCTGGTGGAAGCTGGTCGCTTTTCTGAAGCGAATGCATGCAAATGGTGACGAAAGGGTGCCGAGTGCGGTATTGCAGGATGGTGCGTTTTATCGAGATGGAGAGATAAGAAACATTCTGTTAGACATCCCAAAGGGTGAGCCGAGATCATCGGCAATGTGTGCAACATGTCCTGCGCTTTCAGATGATGTAAAACACAATGCAAAAAGTCCTTAAACTTGCCAAGTTTTGGAAGTGAGACATGATGAAATAAAGGTCATTGTCAAACAATAAGAGCAGGGAAGGTGAAAAGAAGTGCAGCAGGAATAGTGAAAGAACCATCAACCTTTGGAAATCTAGATAATGAACAAGGGAAGGACTATGCAGGCCAAAATCTGCGTGCATCAATGTTCCCTAATCTAAAAATGAATGGCGTACCCCTCAGCTTATTCAAGCTAGCTTCCCCTGAGAATGTAAAAATATAGTGAGTTTGTATAGATAGCATAGATCGGAAGTTATAAAAAAACTTGTACTGCAAATCACAACCTGGCAATCCGTTTGGGAGAAGCAAGCTTCTCTGTGGCTGTGCCTAGACTCACTGTACATACTCACAGCAAAAATCATGAGTACTCGTCTCCCCCAGGATTGCATGCAATTAACAGTTTTGCACTCGTCTCTTCACAAAAACGCGGCCCGTGGCCTGCATAGACTTTTCTTTCTTTTTTCTTTTCTTTCACAAAAAGACTGCTAGCTTGCTTTGTTTCACTTGGTTGTGTGCTTGTTCTGCGCCACTTTGGACAGCACACGCCGCAATGCTGCTTCCTCTGCATCACTCTTGCCTTGCAGGGCAGCATCACTGCCTCCATGCTGGGCACCTGCATGCATCTGTAAGCATAATTGCAGCAAGACACCTGTAGTCTACAGTGCAGAGAATTGACTGCTTCAAATGCAGTGATTCCCATGGCCATCATACCATTACAAGCCAGATGCGTGGAACCTTCTCACATCTTCAATACGCTTGACACGGCTAAGAGAAAATTCCTTGCATTCTTGCAAACACACCTTTTCAGCTTAAGGTTTGAAGTGATTAGTGCAAGGCAAGACATGCGTTGTGTGCCAACTCGGCACTTCCAAGTACAGAGGCATGGATGATGGAGGGCAAGGACATGCAGAGTTAGGTTTATGTGCGTAACATCCATAATTATCGAGCTTGACTGGATAAGCACGTTTCTTTAATGCAAATCCGCCTTGCAGACATGTCTTAGGAACTGTCATCCTTCAGGCAAGCATACCCTGAAGGGGTTGCACGGTCCATGGAGTTTGCTGTGCTAAGCACAATGGAGGATCTCGTCTTCTAAAAATTCAAAAGAAAGTATGCTCTCTCTCCATTACCACATTCCAATTACCCAATGAAGGCGTGTGACTGGCTTGACTGACGTGACTGTCAGCGGTTTCCAGCCCCATATGCTCCTGCAGTCTGTAACACAGCCCAGAAGTGCACATCACCACAAACATGGCCCTGCTCACCTGTATCAGGCACATGTACTGAGCCCCTAGCTTTCGACTGCGCCCCCGAGCTTGTACACGCTGCACGCCTGTGGCAGGCGGGGAGAAGCGCACCACAAACTCACAGCAGGGCACGTCCAGGCCCTCCTCTGCTGCATTGGTGGCAACAAGGATG
The DNA here is from genome assembly GCA_914767535.2 of Dunaliella primolecta. Taxonomy (NCBI): domain Eukaryota; kingdom Viridiplantae; phylum Chlorophyta; class Chlorophyceae; order Chlamydomonadales; family Dunaliellaceae; genus Dunaliella; species Dunaliella primolecta. The sequence goes on along the minus strand of OU611762.1, from coordinate 9,848,877 downwards.
CGGCGGCCAGGGGCCTGCAAGGAGTCAGGAGCGAAAGGCTTAGAAAGGCACCTGTGGGCTTTATGGATATGCAGCAGCCTCTGGGCCAACGGCCTATTGAGGCTGGCACTGTACTTGTGGATTGCTCCAATAAGGCTCAAGCAGCGCTCCTTGCTCTGGTTCAAAGTCTCGCGCGCCAGTGGTGAAGGCCTTTGCAACGCCCTGTCTTCCTATTAGCCTGGGCAGACTGGGACAGCTGACTTTGCCTGGAACTCACTTCTGCTGATCCAATTTTTCCCATGCCACTCCCACATCCATGATCCAAGCCCCATGCCATCACACAGATCAAGCTTGAGAACTGTGGTTGCACACTCGGCAGGCACACAGCTTGGTGAAAAATGCATAGGCACCAGGAGCTTTTGGCCCACGGAACACCAATGCAGCACGAGCTAAGGAAATTTGTGAGGAACATCAATTTTGGCGAAGCCCCAGTCATGGGGCGTAAGCCGCTAGGGTTGCCGGCTTCCGGTAAAGACTGGGGTGGCCCAGTCCAGGGACTTCACAGTCAACCTGCGGACCCCTCCACCTTGCCGTTGAGCTAACAAATTGGCATAATTCCAATTGCTAAGTAATTCCTAATTCATGTCGAAACAATGGTGTGATGTGCACCGCTAGTCGAGAGGTGAGAGCTTACTGGAAGTTTGCTGATGCAATGTGGAGCATGACCTGCAACCCCTGCCCTAGTGTGTGGACGAGGAAGCCTGTGGTGTTCGGTCTGATGCTGATTCTTTATGGGGAGTCAGTAAGCGATGAATAGCAGGAGCAGCTTGCATTGCGCGCACTCAGCTGTGCACGACTGCATGGTCTGCTGCAGGAAGGCCCTGTTGTTACCCCGGGCACTGCATATGGACACCGCCTCTGTGTCAGGAAGGACTGGCTTCGCCAACATCAAATGAGAAACGCTTCCCTCACTTGTCAGAAGAGGTTAGGTTTTCTTAGTCAGAAGAAAGATGTGTTCCTCCCAATTTGCCTCCCTACAGCCTGATAGAAATGTGCTCTGAGCAGTCAGTCTCAATCTTGCAATGCAGGCATTTCTAGCCAACTTAATACAAAAATGTTCGAGTATGCTAGATTCTCACAGTGTTGATCAACAAATGAAGGACACAATGACAGGGGTATGTACAACACTAGGCACCTTACTTTGAAGGCGTCCAGCACAGCTTGCTGCTGGTAGATGGTCATCCCTGATGCTGTAGCCCAGTCACCTCCTGCCCCTGCTGCCCCTGCTGCTGCCGCGGGGCCCACCCCGCCCACACCACCAGCGCCCTCGGTGGGCATCACCAGCCGGCTCTGCATGCATATGCGATCAGGCCCAGCAGGTTGATGAGCGTGGCGCACCGGATTGATGAAACATTGCCTCTGTCCAGTTACAATGCAGTAAACATTTGGAATCAAGAAAGAAGAAAGAAGAAGGCAGCACTGAACGTGCACAGGCACACTCCACCAGCCGCACCTTGTCCTGGCCTGCGCTGCCATGGCCCACAAACACATGCACATCTTGGATGAACCCCAGCAGTGGCGAGGCAACCACCCCGTTCGCATGCCCACGCGGACTCAAGCAAGGTGCAGCAGAGGCAGGGCTGGTGCCAACCCTGCGCATTGACAGGTGCACCCCCATGGGTCCATTGTGCGTGCGTGGGAGCATGAAAGTCATAATCTGCAGGCACACACAACATACACACACAAACACACACATACACACACGCAGTTTGGAAAGCTCTGGCATCCACATACGCGCTCAAGCGCGCAGCAGCTGCCATTCCATGGGATCAACACCCAGCCAGCATGACAGACCATGGCACTGACGCAAAGGTTCAATTTGCTTTTGAAACTAATGAATCGTTCATGAGGTCCTGGCTACTGCAAGCACCCAGGAGGCTGCAAAGCATAGATGTGCTTACCAGGTCCAAAAGCACAAGCCTGTATATTCTTAACCTCCCTCATTTTTGCCAGTCCATAGGGGGCTAAGCAAATTGTGCAACAATCTGTCTAGAGGTAAGGACACACCTAGGGCGATCAAGTGTGCGCGCGTCCCTCCTTTGACTCGAACAAGGCATGCTCACTATCAATCCTCTCTTATTTCATCCCACAAACATTGCATTCCCCTGCAGTTCATTGCACACTATAATTAAAAAACTCACTACCCACTTCGCATGCAGGCTGGGACATGCTGGGCTGCTGAGGCAGCCGTGCTGCTTGCTGCCCTTGGCGTGGCCTGCGTAAGGAGCGTCAGGGTCCCACCCCAGCGCTTTCAAGACTGCCGGAGAGGCAGGGGAGCTCATGGCCATGCGCAGCACCTCCGCCAAATAGTAGGCCCCATGGCGGGTGCCTGCACAGGTTTTAAGAGCAGGGCGTGTGTCTGGTTGGCTTCCAGCGCGCGTGTGTGTGTGTGTGTGTGTGTGTGTGTGTGTGTGTGTGTGTGTGTGTGTGTGTGTGTGTGTGTGTGTGTGTGTGTGTGCGCGTGTGTGTGTGTGCGCGTGTGTGTTGTGTGCGTGTGTGTGTGCGTGTGTGTGTGTGTGTGTGTGTGTGTGTGTGTGTGTGTGTGTGTGTGTGTGTGTGTGTGTGTGCGCGTGTGTTGTGTGCGTGTGTCGCCCTCCTGAGGGGTTGAGAGAGGTGTCCGCTGCCAAAAAGTAAATGTACAAGCAGAAGAGGAACCCCACAGCAGGGATCTGGTTCCAACACAAATCAGAGTGTCATGCTTGGTAGCCTTGAACAAAGGCACAATGCAGCACATGCTTTTCCTGCCGAGAGGAAGACCGCACAGTATGTATCCTAGTGGCCATGGACAGCAAATCAGGATGAGCCTACAGTGCGTCTTCCTACATCTGAGCTGAACGTGTGTCCAGCTAGCAGCTGCGCTCTGCAAGACCCGGCATGATTGACATGTGCGTATAAATGCTTCCCACCTCATGCCCACCTAGGCGACACCCAGGGGAAGAGGAGTGCTCTAGAAACGCATACACACACTCCCCAAGTGTTTTAAGCATACTCCTCGAACGCTCGTGAAAATATACTCCCGACAGAGCACACAAGCTCACACACCCAGCCTCAACAGGCCGGACACAAGCACGCATGCACGCACGTGAGAACACGATGCCATGGAACGCCTCCCTGTCCTGGTACTGCAGCAGGTACTGCACCAGCGCCCACAGCTTGGGGTGTGCAGCAGGGGCAGGCTCCAGTGCGGCTGGCAGCACAGGCGCCAGCACACAGTGCACCAGGCCTGCTGCTGCAGACGCTGCCGCTGCTGCTGTGGGCACAGAAGCATGGGGCGCGGATTCAAAGGCATAGCCGGGAGGAGGTGCTGCTGCTGCTGGTGCCCAGCGGGCTGACAGTGTGTGCCCAGCTTTTGGTGGGGCTGGCTGCAATTGTGCAGCGTGCGGTGGCAACAGTAACGGGGGTGTTGCAGTGCTTCCCTCACCTAGGGCATCACCTCTGTCCTCGTGCCTCCTCTTGCCCATGCTCCCATTGCCCTGTGCACTGTCTTCACGCCCCCATGTGGCACTGTAACTCCCTTGCAGCAAAAAGCTGCTGCTGTGATCTGTCTGCTCACGCTGGCCACCTGGCTGCTGACGTTTGTGTGGATGTTGGTGCTGTGCGTACTGCTGCTGCATCGACGGCTGCGTCTGAGATTCTGTGCTGTTACCCAGGGGGTCGAGGCGCCTGCGCTTGAGCAGCCCACATGGACCATCCGCCAGCACCACGGGCGGGCCTGGCTGTCCTTGCAACGGCCCTCCTGAGACATTGCCCTGACTTTCCTGCTGCGCTGCATTGCTACAAGCACTGGTCTGGGTCATACCCAAAGATGGAGCTGTTCCAAGCGCTGTGCCTGCAGACCCATTCCCAACCTCGGGAGTGCTCCCGAACCCCAAGGTTGCCGCCCACACCTCCAGCTGTTCCAGAAACAGCCTGCACAGATGCAGCACGTTTGTAGGTTTCTGCTGCTGCTGCTGCTGTTGCTGCTGCTGTTCTTGGTTGCTCATCTGCTCCTGGTCTGACCAGGCTGCATGCGCCATGGCCATGTCCACGATGTGCTGCATGGCATAGAACACATGTGTGCATGTCTCTGCCGACATCGTATGCGTCCTATGGCATGTCTGCATTAGCAGAGAGATACAGAAGAGGACGCACTACCTGGAATGAATAGGCATTTGATGTCCATTATATACGTGACCTTGAAGTACATCAGAATCACACGAAATGAGGAGACTTTCACAAAAGCATGGATCCTCAAATGCACACACGGTAGCAAAGCAACAGCAGTGGCATGCGAAGAGATGCAATGCTGCAGAGTAGAACAAACTAAAAAAGGTCCCCCCATCTGAACGATGGACAAGTGGGCTTAAAAGTGATGCAAAAAAAACAAATCAATAAAAAAAGGCATTCAAAAACTGGAGAGGAGGTCAATTGGCCTGTATCGCCAGATGTGCTGTTTCTCGCGTTTCATTCCAAGGCTAACCATGCCAACCATGTTTTCTATAAAAATGCTTGTATTATTTACCAAAGAAATGTAAATCAAAGGGACCCAGATGACTTTACTTGCCACAGTCTGAGGCTCAGATCCCCCAAAAAACACCTCCACCCTGAAACCGTTTCGTTCCTCCCAAAAAAATGTTTCTGTAATCTGCATTTACCTTGCTTACATTCAAATAAAGAAAACAAGGAGGCCAAAACTGACCTTATTGGCACAACTTATCAAGACAACTTATGCAGGATTTTTCTTCCAAGGTAAATGGCTGAAATTCTGTACCTGATCAACCACTGGATCCTTCACTTCAATTGTTTTGTGATGCTACACTTTTGGTTAAAGGGCTCTAATGTATTATTAACCACCTTATTTGTTGTAGTGATTATCTGGGAATGGATTTGTTGGTCAAAACGTAGGTTCCACGCTGCGGCTAATTAGGCATGTGTCCCCTAACTTGCCGTTTCAAACTTTTGTGCTACAGACTGGGCCTTACAAGAGAACCAAGCTTGAAAATAGCAAGTTTAAGGACCCCTATGTAGGACGCATGCAAAAAATAATCATTTCAGGCCTCAGATAACCCCCTCTGCAAAAAGTGAGTGACAATTTATTTCAAGTGACTAGTTCCTTTTGTTTTTGCAAACCATAAGGCCTCAAAACCAAGCACAACAGATTCGGCTTCATGATGGATGGTGGCCGGCCATCACGCACCTGCGCAGCGTACTGCAGGCCGCACTCATATCCCATGTCCTCTGACAAAGCCGCTGTGCGGCGTAGTACCTGCAAAGCAATGGCATCAATGGCATGAAGCATTGGCATGACTGGCATTCAGAGCAGTGCCTAGCCAACAACCTAACCATAAACAATGCACGAGTGTGAGTTTCGACCGCAGTCGCCCTTGTACTGAGCTGCTTAGCATTTACCATGACCCCTGTCAGCGCGCAGCTTTGAGTACTGGCGTATGCTTGCCGAACATCACTCCTACTTAAAGATATATGTTTGGGCCGGAGGTAGGCACGCTGGCTTGCCATGTGTTGTACCAAATGCTTAAAAAAGTGCAAACACCAACCTGTGTTTGACCTCAATATGATTGAATAGTCTCTGTGGCGCATCACGTCACAGGACCTCAATGACTGAAATAGCCTCTGTGGCGCACCACGTCACAGGATGTAAAGCCAAGCATGCCCCACACATTCATCGGTCCCATCCAGCAGAAATGCTCTCAAGTTGCAATGCAAATGAGAGAGCATGCACACACCTCAAGAAATTGCAGGCAGCCTGCTAGCTCCTTGAGCGACCAGATGCGTGCCACGTCCATGGCTTTGGAAATCCATCTGCATAGGTAGGTATGTCAGGCAGCTCCCTCACAGCTGTCTTCAACGAATGGCATGGCATTCATTGGCATTATAACACCGTCCTTTCAAAACATCCATGTAGCATTTTTACTGGTCTTGGCATGCCCATGGCTTGACCTTGCCATGCTACTGAGTTTCCATCAAACCAACATGATGCAAACCAAGAGGAAGGCAAACAATTCTATTCATGAAGCTGAGATGTTTGCGCAGACACTTGCGCTCACGCCCACATTCCGGAGCATCCAGACACATGCAACCAATTCTCACGCAAGGGTGCGACACATGAACGCAGCACGCACCCACACAGCAAGTTCAGGACGTGCACAGGCGGCTGATGTGGTCGCATGCCCTCCACCAAGCGAAGCCCCTCCAGCAGGGTCTGCAGAGCTGCTGCAGGGGTGTGCGCTCTTGCTACTGTAGTCCCAATTGCCGCAGCTGCAGCTCCTGAGTCGGGGTATTGTGATGACGACGATATGCCCCCTAGAGCAAGGCTGTGGGAGGGGTGAAGCTGGGGTTGACTTGGAGCAAAGGACTGGAGCGAGCGTCCTGTTTGCATTGAAAACATGGTGATTGATGGGATGCATGTCAGCGGCAGTGAGGCATTGGAGGGGAAATGGCGGCAACTTGATGAAGTCCAGTGGGTCAATGGACTGCTGAACTATAACTCCTAAGCAACTCCAGGTTTTTAGTGACACAGCAGGCTTATTGCTGTCCTCCCGCATGCTTGCTGTTCCTTGAATGTCCGCTTACACTTTTGCTTCAGTCAATGCTAGATTGTAGGATTTGCAGCCTGGACAAAGAGCCATCTCCACAAGGATCGCCCTGATGTTGAGTGCTGCAGGTGCGTGCTCTTTGTGTGCATTTGCAATCCATGTTGATTGCCAGGTAGGGCCATTTATCCAGCTATGTCTCAGCACGCTAAGTGCATCTTAAAGAAGTATTAAGTAAAGCCAGCAGTAAAGTATCAAGTAAAGAAGTAACTCACCAATGTTGCTTGCCATGGTCGACATGCAGCCCCTGATCCAGGAAGCCATGTTATAGTCCTGCTGGCGTGCAGGCACATACTCCTCTCCTTCCAAAGCACTGGACACAACCTGCTTGGCAGCCGTAAACCACAGGAACACTTGCAAAATTGCATTTTTTTGCGAAATATGTTACATTTTTTGCTTCATGCTACTTTATAAATGTATAAATGCCACCTGATTTGTAGCCTGATGTAAGAGGTCCCGTTGGACTATTCAGACTCTACCACAAGCATGTGCTAGGAAAGCATCACAAATCTGCCCTTCCTTACCTGCAACCGGTTTTAGCTTGCTGTATACTGTCCAAAGCAGCTCACTCTGCTGCTCCTTATGGCATACCTGCTGGTGCGCAACATCCTCCTCGCTGATCACATGCAGGTGAGCATGCAGCGATCGCAGCAGGCGCGATAGCTGTTGCATCACACGATCCTGCCGGGAGCAGAAGCACAGGTGCAAGAGGTCTGAATTTGTTTCTGCAAAATGCGCACCTGGTGTCATTCACTTCAAAGACTTATCGCCTTTCGTTAACAGCATACTTTGTGGCATTCCATTTTGTTTCATTTGTGAGGTAGACGCAAGTCCTTTCATAATAACGGCAAGGAAAGCTAAACAAGATTTCATTGCCTGGTACAGAACTGCTTAAGGCCTTCCATGCCCACCAGAAATGCAACGGAGATCACTGTAATTGGAGAATCTGTTCTGAGAGCTGCAACTGCCTAGCATGCTAGCACTATAACCAGGCTCAAAACTTGCAGCTCAAGGAATCCAAACAGGAACAATGAGGTGAACTTGCACACCGTCTTCATTGGTGTGGCAAGCACTACCTATAATGACTATTCTATTGAACCTCTTACCAACTCAGGCCCAACCAGGCAAAAAGCTAAGCCATTAGCAAGTTGAGTTGCCATGCTATCCTAAGATCAACGACTGTTGATAACATTAGACATGCTCTTCAATTTCAAGGGGCCTCTGGGGCAGTGTCTGCAGTGCGCGAGGCGTGGAGAACAAGAGAAGGAGAGTCCAGGCGTCCAGGAGTATGGCCTCAACTCACCAGATCCCCATCAGCTCTGCTTCTGGATTTAAATTGGCTAGCAGTGTCTTGTTTAGGTTTGAGGGCTCTTCACCAAGACACTTGCTAGCTTGCTAGTTAGGGAACCTTTCCTTAATGCGTGCGGCCTCTTGGCTGGCGTACACACTTCTTTTCTTTGCTGAAAGATCCAGTGCCACGGGAGGGCACCTGTGGTGAACGGGCATGTTTATGACAGCCAGGAAGACCGGCTGTCCATAACCATGAGGTGGATACGGCTTGGATGCAAATTTCTTGATACAGTACTAACCTCAGTTGTTCCACTTGCAGGAGACGCGGAGAAGCCCAGGACCTGAGGTACGCCAGTTACAAAGCAGATGAGCAAGCCACGTTCAATACATTGGACATACTAGCAAGGGGGGCGTCCACGAGGCCTGCAGAACGCTGTACCTGTTTGACATGACATCATAAGTGCGGCTGCAATCTATCTGAGTAGTGTGTGACAGCACGCTTGCCTTCTTGCGAGCCTGATTGGCAAATGCCATGGCAAGGTCAAGTGCACATGAAGAGGGTGATGCTCAAGGGTGATGATTAGTAGCACTTTAAAATCCTCTGGGAAGAATTCTGAAGACAAGAACAAACAGCAAAAATCACTCTGGTACATAGGTTTTTTTATTACTCAGAGGCCTGGCTGCTTTCAACAGTGCCATCTTGTTGGTCTGGCACTTGGCGATCAATCATCACTGCTTGGCTGCAGCACAAGTCACCGGCTTCTGATGACTTTCTTAGCAAGGCCATGCTGAAAGCAAATTATAACCAACAGGCAGCCTTCCCACCCGCATGCAATTGTAGTTGCACCCCACCCCACACATTTGCTCACACAGACCTACTCGAACTACATGAAATTACCTGGGGCCGATTCTCTGGAGCAAGCGTGTTGTAGTAGGACATGACCACAGCATAAGGATGGAGCTTGTCTGCGTGGTGGCACTCATCAAGAACCTGCACAAACCACCAAAAAGTGCACTTGCGCCTGAAGGCTTGATCATTTGTCAATGTATGCAAATGACACAATCAAGACTTCTCAATTCCAAGCTTGAGCATGTAGTGTATGTTCACACGCAGCAAAAGCTGCAGACCGCTCCTTTAGGCATTTAGCCTACAAGAGAGGCACTCTGCTTGGCATGCATGGCTTCTCACACATTTCACATCCCTTGCTTGCGCTCTACAAGGTAGGCAAAATGCCTCTCCCTTACAACGGAGGCTTACTTGCTTGCAAGCCCCTGGACACCACCCTTGTGGCTTCCAGTAAATTGGGTCCCCTTGCTCTCACACCCCTCACCAGCATGTCAACATCCTCTAGCTGCGCTTGGCCCTCATCCAGCAAATTCAGGAAGGAACGTGCCTCTAGCACAACCACACCCAGACGTGACAGCTCCGCAGACCAGGTGCCTTGTGTAAGGGGCTTGTCGCCGCAGAACCAATCGACGACGGGCACATCTGTAGGGAAACAAGTATTTCAGGAAATGAGGAAGGATTGGAATTTAGGTGCCAATGCCACAGAATACATGATGCTCAAGGTGATTGCAGTGGAAGGTGTAGTTTGTATCCGTATGGCAGAGAGCAAGAGAGTGATGGCACAACAGCACCCACTTGCGCATCTTGAAAGGTGAGCACCCCCTTCCAAGTTCTCACCCATGCTGCAAAAATGGACACCAGGCCTTGCAGTGCTTGGTTTGTGATCTGGTCAGAGGATACACATGTGCAGATGTTGAAAACTGCCCATCCACCCTGGTCCAGTCAAGCGTGCCTTGAGTTGCCTTTCTCCCATGCTGCTCGGCAAGTTTGCCACAATGTGCATGTACCCACCCACCACTACCACGAATGTAGCGCTGTAGCGTTCTTGAGTGTTGGCTGCAGCCATGCAAATGCCGACTACGTGCTCGGACAGAGGGCCCAGCATGCGGCCATAAAGACCTCAGCTTGTCCATGCAAACAGGTCCACTTTGCCACAGGCGTGGCTGGAGGAAATGGCTGTTTCCTTTCCAGAATGCAAGAGCTGCTCATCAAACGTGGGCAGAAGCGACAAGTGACAACCATGTGTGCACATAGCAGCACCTGTGCCTCGGTTCAGCTTCGGCTCCCCTATGGCTGCCCTGAAGGACCCCGTGGCAGTGAAGGCGTTGCAGTGCTGGCGCACCAACGACACAGCAGGCGCCAGTACCACGATCTTGGCTTTTGGGTTGTGCAACAAGAGGTGCCTGCAGTTCGAGGAATGCAGGCGGCATCAGAACAAGCTATGCAACAGCTTGAGCACTTATTGCACGTACACAAGCAGGAATGCCTTCATTGCTACAGGCAATTCAGCTGCTTTTCATAACAATGCGCATGGCTTGCAATCAAAGTCAGAGCATCAAATTGCATATACCGTAGCTCCACGACCAGTTTGAAAATTGATTAACTGTGGAGCGTTCGAACTCCAAAATTTGAAAATTTTCATTAATTATTGCCTGAGCGTTCGAACTCTGTCCGATTTAGAAATTAATTAATTTCGGGGCTGAAAAGGGCGATTGCTGAAAATGGCCTCTCAGGCCCCCAGCTCAAGCTCCAACCCCTTAGCTAAGTGGCTGAAGCCTGTATCCCCCACCCAAAAGCTCCTGGCGGCCCGAAACAAGCTTGCCATGGCCCAGGCAGCCAAGAAGGGGCAGCCAGTTAAGCAGAAGAACCCCGTAGGGCGTCCTCCAGGTGACAGCTCAGTTGATGTTGCATGCGTGGGTTGATGTTGCATGCATCCTCCAGTGTATGGGCTCACTGTACGACAGTGACAGCTTGATGAGGGTTGGATGTTGATAGTGAGGTGTGCTCTTTCCAGGAAGCAAAACTGAGCCCAAGCCCCTCCAGCCCCCAGCCCCTGAGCAGCAGCAGCAGCAGCAGCCCTTGCAGAGAGATTCGAATTGGGTTTTCGTATTGAGAAATTAATGCCAGCCGTGAGCCAATCGAACCCCCTTCGAATTGAAATTTTAATTCCTGGAGACCCATTTGAACTAAATTAGGCTGCGGTCACACACAAATTTTTTCGTTTTTTTTCCGACTTTTTTTCCGTCGAAAAGTGAAAAAATAATTTGCGGTCTCACACAATTTTTTTTCGGATAACTGAAAAAAATTTCAACATCGACAGAAAAATTTCAAGCGTCCACACGGGATTTTTTTCAGATTTTTTTTTCCTCAGTGCTCAGCCTCCCTGGGAGTGCCCCTTCCAGGCCGTTTCTGGCAGGCCCTTACATAAAGACCATGAGTGCTGCCCTTCTCCTTGTATGGCTGGCAGCCATCATGCCACAGCTAGTAACCGAGCAGTCAGACTTCTCAACTTGGGCCCTGAAAGCTCTGATTCCAGCCGTCACCTTGGTTCTGGATGGTAGTAACCACACAGCGCAGCTTGCAGCCTGCCATGGTCCAAGCAGGGCACGTGGGAGGTGGCAAGAAAGCAAGGGGCTTCTGGAGCATAAGGGAGTTGAGCATTTGTTTCATAATCATGCAAGCGCTCTTCCTCTTTGTGAGTGCCCCCTCAATTCTGGATTGAAGGGGCACTCATGCATGGGGTCAGCTCAGCCAAGCTATGTGTGAAAATGAGGAGTTAATGCCCCGCTGCAAACTGAGTATGCAGAGTGGTTGAGGGTGCCTAAACTGGTGCTTCTGCATCAAAAAAGTGAGGGTGGGGCTCTAGGATTGAGCCATGGGCATTTTAGGTCATTTTTGACCATCTCCAGAAAAATGGGTGCCAAAACACTTGCTCTGGCCCATATTTTGCCAATATTTTGGCTCTCAGGTAGGTTTTAGGTCAATCCTGATCCTTCGGAGTGGAAACAAGGGGGGGGCAAGTTTTGGTCAGGAGCACTTAGAGCATGGTCACCTGTGCGCACCTGCTAGGCAAAAGTGGTGCGAACAGGGAAAACAGGCAAGCACTGTCTTTGGCCACAACCTGAGTATGAGGACTTGTTCAGCATACTTTCTAGGTATGCCTGCCAAGTTTGGGGGCCCAGGTGAGCAGGGAGTGGCTCCTGGCGAGCAGTGACAGCTGGGCGTTTGACTGAAAAACTCTGCTCTGGTCAGCCCGCCTGAGTGTGTGCTCACTTGATGGACGCATGCTTTTGCACCTGAAGATGAAACTGAAAAACTCAGACTTACGTGTGAGGGCCTCCAGGCCGATCGTTTTCAAATTTTCTTTAAATATTTTATCTGTCCCAGCAAAAGTGTCGCGACCCCAGATGGTGCAGTGGTTGGTCTGGAGTTTTTACTCGCCATTTTCCCTGCCAAAATCGAGGTCCGGGGAGCGATTTTCTGGACCCCCGCCCCAGTCCCCCGGACCCCCCAGGATGTGCTCCTGATTAAGTGCCCAGCCATCGCTGCTGGTCAGGTAAGCCGGGGGGGAGCTTCCTGGAGACCCCATTTTGGCAGGGGTTTTGCTTGATTTCTGGCCCCACACCCTGGGCACCCCCCGGCACAAACTGAGTATGCAGAGTTGCTAAGATAGGTCTAGACAAAGGTCCTGCATACTCAGAATCATCTGGTTGCAGTGGGGCATTAACTCAAACCTACTTGGCTGACCTGACATGGGGCATGCATGGGACCCAATCCCTCTTCTCCTCCCTTCCGTCCTTCACACTCTACTTCTCCTGCCCTGCCCTTGAAATACAATCCTTCTTTTGGAATCTGGGAGAAGCAAGTGCTTGGGGACTGGGCCAACATTGGAAGGACTCAGCCTGAACATGAGGCTGTCCAGTTAAAGCAAGCTTTCCGCATGAGCAAGCCGGCCTTTAAAACCCTGTGTGAAACGCACTGTGCCACTCTTGCAAAGCGTGACACACAGATGCGGAATGCAATCCCTGTTGAGAAGAGGCAGGAAATATTTTTGGATTAGGCCGGTTCAAGTGCTCCCTATCAGATGCTTGCGAACTTACGATATTAGTAAGAGTGCAGTGTGTAACGTCATTCATGAAGTTGTGTATGTACTGTGCAAAGAATTTGTGCCAAGCATGATGGTCTTTCCAGACAGACATGAACTCATGCACGTCATGCGAGATTTCAGAGGCTTGTGCAATTTGCCTTTTTTGTGCTGGTGCAATAGAAGGAACGTTCATGAGGATTGAGAAACCATACCATTGGGGTGATGTCTATTACTACTACATGAAGCACATGGCTATTATTCTTTTTGTATGTGTTGATGCTCATGGCAACTTCACATTTGTTAGTGCTGGAGGGGCAGGTCAAGTTGGTGATGCACACACATGGAAATGTAGGGCTCTGCATGCAAAGATAGATGATGGTTCTTGGCTTGCCTTGCCGCCAAATGCTCGCATGGAGGAAATGACAATAGATGGAACTGTTTTCAAGCCCTACATCTGTGCTGATTCAGCGTTTGCCGTAACCCCCAATCCCACAAAGTAGCAATTCAATTTCAATTATGCTCTAATTTGAAGGAGGCGTGTGGTTGAATATTCGTTTGGCAGGCTCAAAAAGCGGTTGCCAATCCTCAAAAATAGCAGGCTTTTTAACCCCACCTTTGCGGCAAACGTTGCAACAGTTCTATGTGCACTTCAAAATTTGATTGAGAGTACTGGGGACATCTAAAGACCCTCTGTGCTAAATGTTGACGACTTTGTTGCCTCTCATGTCATTGGTGCGGCTGGGCTCATGCGAAGCGGGCCTGATGCTGTGGGTGCTTATCAAGTCAGGGGCAAGCTTGCATCATACATGGCTCGCGTGCTCGATCTTGATCCTGCAGCAGGCCCGCTGCCCACCACCACTGCCTCTGACATGTGCAAGTCCCTGCCAAACCTCTGCTCCACCTCACCTGACCTGGGCAACAATTGCTTGCTGGCCTGCTTTGGCCCCTTCCCCCTCACATTGTCCCCTTTCTTGCCTTAGGGGGGCATTGATGGATTCTCAAAAATGAAATAGTGAAATGTAGACAGAATTGAAGATTTTTGTTTTTTTTAGGGTTTGCACGCAAGGGGCACTCCCAGGGGGAACTCCCAAACGGTTCCTGAAAAGTGACCCCAACCCAGGAGGGCCAAAAAAAAAGCAGTGGACGTCATGTCAAAATTCTCGGCGGTAGCCCCAAAAGGACCACCCACCCCCCCTTCCCCCCCAAATACTGCCCCCCTCCCCACGAAAAGGGTATCAATCTGCTCCTTTTTCAATTCCCCATCCATCTGCATACTCAGCGCAATGAAAAATTGAGTTGCAGCAGAGTTATAGGCCAAAAACTGAGCAGCGGACGCCCATGCATACCTGCCCTTCCAGGCACCCACAACAGGCTTGCAAGTCCACAAACTGCCCTCTTGGCTTCACCAAGCAATGATACTGATACATTGCCACTACCTTGGAAGTTTGGAACGATTTGCTGCATGCTTGTCTCCACACCCCCTGCTGCCCACACCCTTGTGCGCGTGGCACTGACTCCCAGGCATGCACACAGACCCCCCCCCCCCCCTTTTACCCAATTTGCACCAAAAGGGTGCCAATCGACAGTTCTCAAGCTCAGAAATCAATTGGTATATTAAAAACTTCGAGAAAGTGGCTCAAAAAAATTCTGGAGGGGGGATCCCAAAAAGTCCAAACCCCCTCGAAGGACCACCCACCAACCACCCCCTCCGATTGGACCCATATATATATATATACCAATCGATAGCTCTTGAGCTCAGGATTTAAAATATGTAGTTTTTATAAGGATTTGTACATGACGTCCAAAAGTTATGCAGACTTGTGCCTCCTGGTGGGCGAAAACAATTTTCGGTTTTTGTGTGTGACCGCAATTTTTTTTCGCCCAAACTGATTTTTTTTTCAAAATCAACGGAAAAAAAGTCGAAAAAAAATTGTGTATGACCGCCACCTTAATCAATTTTTTTGGGGGGACCATTCGAAGTGGTTATGGAGCTACGGCATATAATTATAAAGACTATTGGATCAGGAGGACTGCAGCAGCATGCATTTCAAAGTGCAAGTGGAGCCAGATGCAACTACCTGGAAAGCTCAATGAAGATGATAGTTTTGCCACTGTTGGTGGGCGCAGCCACAACCCAGTTGCCCCCGCCATGCAGGACCGTTTCCACTGCCTGTATGCATCCACATGTTGCGCCAGAAGGGCTTAGCAGGAATAAGACATTGGTTGTGCGCACTTTTGAGGTGCCTGTTAGCGTGCTCCTCACATTCATAAGAGAGGTCAGCACAGATTGAAAATGTGTTTCAGGCTTCGCATTGACGAAGGCAATTAGGCACAGCCATGGATTATTCCTTGCCGAGCATTTTCAGCAGCTGATCATGCAAAAGACTAGTGTGGCTTTTCATGCACCTCTGCAGCACTTGACATGAAAAGGCAAGGTTGATGCAATTGCAAAAAAATACACAGGCAGGCAGTGTGCACCACTTCCTGCCATCCATGCAGTAATTTCTGAAACTCATGCAAAGCAGATCCATAAGTTTACCTGAAGAATCGTTATCGCTTTCCAAAGCTGCCAACATCATGACTCTCGGACGCACTTGGTAAAAAGCATTTACTCCATTTATTTCTTGTACTGGCAACCAAGTTGTCGACCGTGTATGATCCGCTGAGAGCTCCTGCTCCTGCTAGACTCCTAAGCAGACCTTTTGTTGAAGCATGCTGCATTGCCACTATAAAGATCACTGAAAAGGGTCAAACAAACATCCAACGTTCTAAATGAATTTAAAGTTGCGCTTTATCATTGAACAAGTCCTTTAGCACCTACCCGTTGTTGGTAGTCCCTGAGCACAAAAGGAGCTCGTTGAGCTTTCTCAGATTGTGCAGATTTTGTTGCATGGGGTCCTGAGCTGCAAGCGAGGGACCAGCAATGGATAATGGTCCTCAAATGACCACGTAGCTTGCAAGGTTATGTGGTAACATAGGTAAATCAATTATGATATGCATCTTCACCCCTTTTGGACAAATATGAGAAGAATTACAAGCCTTGGGAACAGGAGGTTGGCGGAATCTAAGATTGAGTCATGCCAACTGCTTGGCATATTTATGGAGTTCCTTGCTTGCCAAGCAGCGAACCCTTTCTGCTTCTTAAGTCTTTACTCCTTCTGTGTACATGCTCAGACTTGCTACACTGACCATTTAAAAGCGCAAATTTGAGGCGGAAAGCTGTTCCTGCACAGGTAATTTTGTCGGTAGTGGCAGTCATTTGTTGCTCATTGCACATCCTGTGCCTTTCGTGTAATGACCGCCTCATCACTGGCTGGTCCTGCCTCAAAAGCGTTTTGCGGGCTGCATGCTTGGATGGCCGCTACTGCTTTACACCTGGCATGCAAAACCTAATGTCTCCCCTTATCAGGCATTGCCGATATTTTTGAGGCGTGGCTGTTGGAGCAACTGCATAAGGTGCGTGCCGGCTATCTGTAGCCGACTTGAAGAATTCAAACATACAAGCATGCATCACGACTTTCCAGCACATGTGCCTGGCTCAAGTGTCTGTATATGGCATTTTCTGCCACGAACAAATCCTTGATCTCCTTGCTGTTCTGTATCCGATGGTTTAATTCACACATCACATCCCCGTCTTTTTCCAGTTTATCTCTTTTCACGCCCTTTGTGTACTACCATCATATTTACACAACAATCACGACCCACCTCTCCCTTGCCATCTTCAGGAATAGCGGCCCAGCCGTCATGCCAGATGCACCGCCACCACTCACGCTTGTCTGCTGACTTTGTTGCTGCCTTGCTATGCATTGCTGCACATTCAAAAACAAGCGCCATGCAGCATCTGGGCCCAGCTGCGCTGCAGCCTGGATGAAAAAGGCACGCAGTGGTGGGACACAAGTTGTAAGGTGGAGAACATCGAGCCTGTTTGCAGTAATTAACTCACATGGTGGGGATGCAAATAGTGGAGTTTGCATCAGACCCTTTCTAAAGTGCAAGGAGACGGTAAGCAGCAGCCAGAAATAGATTTGCCATTCCATGAAACTCAGTGAAGGCCAGGATTCAGGAGCTGAAGTACACACTCAGACTGTGAATCAAAGTACAAGCGTTTGGATGCAGCTTTGGCGAGTGTAGGGGGTGGCATGTCCAAGCTGCAGCGCATTCTGGGCACCGACCTTCCTCAGAAGAGGCCGTAGGGCCTCACGCGCACCCAGGAGCTGCAGCAGCTGATCCCCCATAGCCTGTGGGTCGTCACTGGTGCTGGCCTGCAGGTGCGAGGAAGCATGAGCTCAGGAGGCACACACTTGCAGCTCAGCAGTCCTCCCTGACGCATTTCAAAAGTCAGTTTTAAAGCAAGGAGCATGGCACACAGGACATGGCTTAAATAACCACAGGGGACCCTAGAAATCCTTGAAATCATGCCAAGCCAAGTGAAGCTCTAGCTCTAAAGTCTAACTGTTCAGATGCTCATCAGAACTTTTCAGCATGGAAGTACCCGGCCCCAGATGAACTATTCTGCGTGCGTGAAAGCTTTGGACTTGAAGAAGCAAAGAAGAATGATGATGGTGATGATGATGCTTGCTGTGTGGACGATCCTTGGCGTGTGTGACAGTGGAAAGTCTACGTAGAATCCTGTCTCATGTTCAAGCATTTCTCATTTGCAAGGTACAAACCCTGCTTGGATCTGTAGCATCAAAACCTTGTTCCCTTTGTAAGCAAGTTGCAGGCAAATCGCTCAGTGCCCATTTCCCCTGGACTCATACCCCTTCTATGCCGAGACGCTTCCCACCAAGGCCGTTAAGAACACACATTCTGGGCACGCATGATGGTCAACTGCAGCTTCCAACCATAAGCCCTGTGCTTAGCCCTGGTAGCAATGACAGATAGACGCACATCTGCTTCCGTTTTGACTACCATCACAGCTTCCCTGACACTAGGCATGGAGCCAGGCCCCTCCTTCCCGCACCCACCAGCGGATTGTTGTCCTCCTTGTAGCTGGGCTGAAGCCCACAGTCCTCATCGCTGTCTTCGCTGTCATTGCTGCTGCCAAGCATCTGGTCCTCAGGCGCTCCTGCCTCCCAGACCCTTCTGCCCCCCTCCTCTCCCACATTCACATCTCGCACCACTGTGGCCTGTATCACCAGCTGCAGAGTGGGCCTGCCCTTGGGAAGTGCCTGGCCCAGGGCTGAGATGACCTCAGAGGCTGCTGATGCCGTCGAGGCACTGGCCCCCCCATCCTCCTCTCTCCTGAACACCAATGCAACCAGGCGCTGTGCCGCTTCCTCTGCCTGTTCTCGCTGGAAGTGGTCAAACAGCTGAGCGGCTGCCACAGCCCTCAGCACACTGTGTTCAAGCACAGGACCGTTGGGGGCGCCTTGACGCATGAGCGTAGGGTGCTCGAAGCATGCATTGATCTGTCTGTCAGCGTCAAGGAGCAGGCCACACAGGCAGACAAGCTTGTTGCTCAAGTATGGGAGTGTAGCCTCACCTGCATGCTTTGGCCACCATGGCTTGGACCGTCTGAGATGGCCTCTGCATGGTTGAAAGGAGAGGGCAAGCTCCTTTGTTGCAAGGCGTATTCAACTGATCACATATATCAAGTTGATTCAAATATATATAACATAAACACCATTGGCACATCCGACTCCATTTAGATCGTGTCCGCTGCACTTGCACAAGTGAAACTGCCACAAATAAGACGAAATGTGGTGGAGATTATAATTATGGAAAGCTGATCAGGTCTGTGGCTTGCCACAAAGGTAGAATGGTGGGGCAGGGAAAGGATCGTGAGTATCAGCGGGCTTGCGTGGCCGAGGCGATCCACAACAATGTGAGCAGGAAGACTGCTAAGCGCAGCCGCTTTGGTGCATCAGTGCATGTCCCGAGGCACTACCTCAGCTGTGTGTAACCACCCCTTTGCTGTTGGCATCTCTGCACACAGGTGATTGTGGTACTCCCTACAGGTGCGTTTGAGGGGGTGGAAGTGTGGGCCTGTGTGACATGAATGGGCTGCGCGCTGTGAGGGTCATGCACAGCGTGCTGCCAGTACTGGACAGGAAGCAAAGGAAAGCTACAAGGTTGTTCTGAGTTCTATCAAAATAGACAGCAACAAGTGGGCCATGCATGTTGTTGTGCTATTGTGTGCACATACATCTGCAGGACAGGCAGGCGCTCAACCTGCTCACACCTTGTGCGCATCCATTCCACCAATTCATGTGCCACGCAGGCAGTGGCAAGACACGCATCGCTCTGCGTGTAATTCAAGATGCCATGCGCAAGCTGGCAGCCCTGGGAACCCCCAACCAAGCTCCTGACGAGACAGCACATACAAGCTCCGACAAGCCTCAGCGGCAGCAACTGCAGGCAGCAAGTGAAGGCGAGAATGCAGCTCCAGGTCCCAGCAATGCCTCACTTGAGGATCTGGAGACAGGGGAGACACCAAAACGTCGCCTAGCCGCTGTGTTCCTGGCACCTACAGTGGCGCTTTGCATGCAGGTGCGGCCATACTTCCGGCACCTATCTGAGCAAATTAGCCTGCTTGGTTTTGCTCGCTGCTGAACATATTTGTGATGCCAAGTACACATGTCTCCTCTCTTGTTGCTGATGTTGTTGTTGTTGTTGTTGTTGTTGTTGTTGTTGTTGCTGCTGCTGCTGCTGCTGCTGCTGTAAATCTTTCAGAAAGATGATACAGCTGTATGTGTCAGCCCCTCTCCTCTTGTGCCACTGCGCAGCAAGCTGATGTGCTCAAGGTGGCAGGCCTGCGGGTTGCGCTGATGTGTGCGGGCGTGGCAGAGACCCTCAACCCAGACGCAACAAAGAGTGACAGTGAAGAGGATGAGGAGAGCAGTGATGAGGGGCAGGGGGAACAGGGCAGTCAAACCAGCCTGGTCAAGCACTCACGCCAGCACAATTTCAGTGCAGCAGAGGCACGTGCCATTGCAGCTGAGATTGGGGAGTGGAATGGTGATGGGGAAGAGTGGGAGCTGGATGCGTGGCGGGAGCAGTTCAAAATTGCAGCCAGGGCAAGGAAGGAGAAGAACAAGAAGGGGGGGGAAGTGGATGTCAAGGCGAGCGGGACACTGCTGAAGGGTCGGCTGGGACCCTCCAGCGCAAGGTGAGTGTACACCTCAGCCCCCTTTGTCATAAGGTGCCAACAATGAGGGACGTGCTCTGATTCCAGGCACTGTTTGTGTCGAGTGTATGTGATGGAAGGCTTCTTGCACTGACAATGGGCTTGTTTGACTGTCCGCGTTTGCGCACCATGTGTGCTCAGACACCTTTTTAATTGTGCACTAATACTTCTGTGCGCATGTGTGGGTACTTATGCCAGCAACAAGCAGCGGCTCGTTTGTCTTCTCTTTCAATTTGGAACGCTCTATGCTTGAGCAGGTGCTGGGCAGCACTGCTATCCGGGGCTTATGATGTGCTGGTGGCAACACCAGCAGAGCTACTGCAAGGCCTTGTCCATGCATCTATTCGGGTAAGGGCTCAGCGTGTACTTGATTAAATATAACCTGTGATTGGCACAGCTATCTCAAATAACAAAAGCATCAGCGATCCAGAGCAGAGAGTGTGTGTGTGTGTGTGCAGATGGGCTCCCCTGTGAGAGCCAAAACTTTTTTGCCGGATTTGGCTTGGATGATCAACGCACATGGAGAGGTTATGCCTGCACGTTTGGAGTATCTACCTTTTACCTCTCTTCTGGATTCTTTCGCTCTCAGAGCTCTCGTCTTTCCTTTTGATTGAACCTGAGGCACTTCACTGGTTGCTTCATCAGCTATATTGTTTTTGCAAGGAATGTTTGCAGAACGTCAATTTCAGTCTGGCCAGCCACGTCATCCCAGAGTTACCCAGCAAGGAAATAGGAAAATAGAACATAAAAATGTCCAAGGTCACTTTCTAATGGCTCTTTACTTCTGCAGCACTTCCGCACACTAAGAGCGAGACTTATGTCCTGGGGTGAGCCAAGGGCAAATTTCAGGCGTCTCAGGCCGTTCTTGGATTGTTTTTTGCCCAAATGCATGCCCTGACCCAAAATCGCCCCTATTTGGCTTTTTAGTTGGCTTGAGGTTTTATATGGTCTATTGGAGCAAATTGTGGAAGGGTAAAGGGTGGGCAGGTGCTTGCCAAGCATGGGCATGCTCAAGAAGCACTAATGGTGAGGAAATGGATGCGAGGGAGCGGAGTGTTTGGCCACTAGATGAGTGTGAGGTCTCGCTCGCCTGTTCCAGGTGTGTCCTGCAAAGTTGGAATTCAGGGGTGAAAATAGTTTTCCTAGGGTTGAGCTGGGAGCTACATTACCCAAGGATATCAACTGAGTGCATGAACTAGCCACCCAACAGCATGAGCCTGCTCTAGGCCATGATGTCAAAGGTTAAACATCGTGTTCACTGTGTTCCGGGCTATCCCATGGACTTCGGATGAACGGAATGTACACATGTTTGTAACGTTAAGCTCCTCAAACCCTAGCCCCTGTTTTGAGTCTTGCTTTTTCAGAATTTTGAGATTTCCCAAGTCCTTTTAGTGTTTTCCAGTCCCAAACCATAATGCTCTCTTCCTTCTTGGATGCGACACGCTAAGTGAAGAATGCAGAGTTCAAACCTTGCTCATAAATGAAGTGGTTGCTGTTGCTGAGGTGGCCAACTTAAATGAAAAAATTGGTGTGCAGGAGTCATGCGTTTCCAAAGTGATCGCGCTCAGCTCTGTGTTCTGGCTTTGATCTATCCAAGTCCAACAGCCACGACTTAAAACCGAGCACTTTGCATTGAAATAAGCACTCTGACACGTTCCAAAATTTTGACTCCCATTTGAAAGAGCGCGGATTGTCCCAAATTCTTTCATCCCCGTAGCTGGTGCTTTCCTGATGACCTTGTCTGCAGGTATCAGATGTGGCGGTGTGGGTGCTGGATGAAGTCCACCATGCCAGCGGCAACCACCCCTATGCCATCCTCATGTCCAGCTTCGTGCACAACACGCCCAAGCACCTGCGCCCGCACATTGTGGGCCTCACAGCCACACCCCTGCAGGTGAGTCATCACAGGGTAAACATGAGCAAGAGGGGCTGAGGATAAACATGGGTTTAGGGCAGCCAAAGCCTCCCAGACAGGCGTCATCTTTCTTGATGCCCCTGCTTCTAAGCAAATGCCAGGATTGAGGGTTTTGAGGCAAGAAAGGGCCTTGTAGACCGGCAAACGAGCATGCATTGCACGGGCTTTCAAAGCTCCATGTATGCTGCCAGCGTACAGTAGACAGGGAAACAGGAGTGCCATTATGCTGAGTGAAATCTGCCTGGCAAGCAATTCTACTGGATTCATGCACGCATGCATACATCTACCGACCCTGCTCTCTTGACGTTGCAGCTGCTCACTCGCAAGGATGCACCTCCAGATGCCAGTACATTCATGAAGCAGCAGGCATTTCTGCCCGCCAATGGCAATGCTGTTGGGAGCCCCCCTCTGCTAACGAATGGGCAGTGCAGCAATGGCAGCGTGGCCTTGGTGCCCTCACAGGCAGCAAATGGCAGTGTGGGGGGTGTGGGCCCAGGGGGGCATGTGCGCATGGGCAGGTATGGCACCCGCGCTGCTGTGGGCGTGTCTGAGCCCTGTGCCCTGGAGCAGCTGCTGGATGCGCACATCATCTCAGCGCCTGACAGGTGGGCGCTGGTGTGGAGCACAGGTCAAAGGTTACAGGAGCACGCTAGCTTGACTCTGTTTTCTGGACAACCTAGCCCGGCGTGCAGCATGCCTTTTGTTGCTAGCCAAGGGTTTGCTTTATTGCACCTCATCATGGTCATTGGAATGGTGTGCCCTTCTCAATTGGCTTGTATCATGGTTTCCTTGCTTCCTTTCTCCTGATCTGCAGCTGCTTAGCTAGCAAAATGCATGCCTCAGTACTGTGGTGCTTGCAAAGACCAATGGTTCAAATTGCCTACCTTTGCTTTGGTTTGCAGTGGTGTGGTATCCTCCATCGTGCCTGCTGTCATTGAGCGCTGCGTTTCTTACCCTGTATCCGCCATGCCACACTCCCTTGAGTCTGCGTTAAAGGTATGAGGTGCTTCGAGCTTGGGGTCGGATTTGAGATTTTAGGTACGCACAGGATGGCTAATTAGCTTACTGGTGTCTCAGACAAGCATCAAAGTATTCTTGCTTAAAAGCTTGCTTAGAATGAAAACTTTGCAGCGGAGGAAAAAGAATCTCTGTGCATAATATAAAGACGTAAGGCGTGTTTGATTAGGATACTACTGTCAACATAGATGTAGATCCTCCCCTGCATCCGCTTGAGCTGCTTGCCAAGGTGCTGTTGAAGGGTTCTGCCAAGCTTGATCCATTCTGCAGATCCATCCTATCATTGCCCTTGTCTTCCAAAATGCGGTGGAACATAACAAGGAACGAATTTTACTAGAGGGATTTTTAATTCAAAGGGAGGCGTCACACTGATTTCACTGACTTCCCCCCGATCTCGTTAATCTCCACCAGAATGCCCTGGCAAGGCTCTTCGTTTGAGTGCATCAAAATACATGAGACATGCTGCTGGTCCTCCTGGTTGCTGAGTTGACTGCACTCATGCTGCTTTCCATGCAGGTTGTAGCAGAGGCTCAGAACACTCTGCGCCAGGTGGCGCGGCACCGACAGCTGCGCAGCCTGTTGATGACTCAAGAGTCGCTGGCTGAGGTGGCCCAGCAGCAGCTGCACGAGCAGACCAACCATGAAGGTGAAAGCAAGCAGTAGTTTTGCATTGGAAGTCGGGCTAAGAGATCCAGCCCATCATATGCCGCAAGTCCCCTATAGGACACAAAGGGAAGTGCCTTGAATGCACTACCAGGAGCTGTACAAGCTATGTTGTGTGTTGCAAATGCTTGTTTGGCATCCTACTACTTTTGTCTGTGTGCCCTGCTATGCCCTCGTGATGTCCTGCTTATCTGCTTCCCGTTTTCGGCATGTTCATGTGTCTGCTCCTTACTTTCCTCAATTCCACCCCCCACGCTTGCAGGCATGGATGGCGTCATAGAGGCCAGCCCACGGAACATGTATCACACCTTAGCATCCCAGGTAAGCCTTCCATTTACCATTGCAATTATCAGATAATTTATGAGCCAATTAACTACAGGTTATAGCCAACCTAGTGTTTTGGCTTAAGAATGAAGCAAACACTTTTGTATGAGGGGCAACAGAGTCGCAGGTGCAGGACCAGCAAGCAATCAAGGTCGGCTGAATGGCTTTTGGAAGGGAGTGTGTTTTTAATCTTGCATTCTTATTTCAGTTTTTACATCTTCCTTTTTGTTGGGCATATGAGAAATTAAATTGTTTCCCCTGCGC
Source organism: Dunaliella primolecta (assembly GCA_914767535.2). Classification (NCBI taxonomy): domain Eukaryota; kingdom Viridiplantae; phylum Chlorophyta; class Chlorophyceae; order Chlamydomonadales; family Dunaliellaceae; genus Dunaliella; species Dunaliella primolecta. The sequence goes on along the minus strand of OU611762.1, from coordinate 9,824,712 downwards.
AGCACTGTGATGAATGTATTTGTCTCAATGTGAAGGTCACCCGCCTCAGAGATTGCCTCTGCGACTCTTTTCTTTTTTTGCTGTATTTGGACGTAGCTACTTGCAAAGGAACAACAATGGAGTCGTTCAATCTGTCAGCGTGGTGTGCGTACATCACAGCCATTTCACACTCACCAACATGGTGTCTGTGCATGCAGCTGGATGCTGCGCTCTTCTGTGGCCGCGAGCTGGGGCTTTGGGCATGCTTGGCATCTCTCAAGCATGGCCTACTATCTGCAGTGGACTCGCGGGTATGGTTGCTTGCAGCCTGTGTTCTCACTTCTTGGTTCTAATGATGAGAGTAATGGCATATGCAGTGCAAGGTTTGCAAAATTGAACTACATACACTAGCAATACAATCTAAAGGTAGCATAACTTAGTCCTGTGTGTTGCATTTGAGCTTGATCTGCTGCCCATGGCCTCTATAGTCTTCCCCTCGACCCAAGCTTGCAACACACATGATTACAGCCGCTGGCAGGTATCTTGGGCTAACAAACTCGCATTTTGGCTCTGGCTCAAGCATAAATTGAGGACTGGAAATTGCAAATCTTGTAATACCTCTCCCGCTTGCGGGTGAAAGTTGTGATTGATTGTCAAACACATTTATGGCGCTTGTCATGCACTGCATTCAGGGGTATTGCAAACATGGTTTTAACTTGTCGGCGGCAAAGTCTAGGAATGTCTGTACGTATGCTTGTCCGATGTGCCCTGCCTATTGCCGTTTCTTATCATAAATGAGCGCATACATTGTCACCAGGGTTGTTCATTCAAGAACTGGCTAAGAGCGCGACTATTTTTGACGGCTTAACATTGCCAATCATCCGCTGGTCCCCATTCATCGCCCATGCGTGCCCGAGATTCGCTGGCTTTGAGCCCCCTGATCATTTGGAGGCATAGTGATTTCAAGATCTGTCAATTGACGCAGCATATTCATATCCATACCACACCTCCCTGCGACACTGCTTTGCACATATCAGTACTCAGCTATCTTGATTTGTTATACATTTAACAGCAACCACAGAACTTCCCCAGCAGTCTCGTTGTTTTCTGGCATCCAGGTGTCCGACTTGTCCATGGACACGGATTGCACAGAGGAGGTCGCTCAGCAACAGCGTGACAAAGGGGAGAATGAGCTGCTGAAAGGGCTGGAAGATGCAGGTGTGGATAGTGTGGATATGGGATGCTGGATTTACAAGGCATGCTTAGAGTACCTTGTACAATGGCACCGGGGAGGAGCTATGGATTGATATAAATGACAAACGTTTAGGGTTGGCCAGTTCCGTATGCCAATATTGTATACCCGTATATCCAGTGCTAAACATTCCATACATTTGCCGTATAATATGTATAGATACGTATAAAAAGAGGGAATTGGCCCACCCTACAAATGTTGTTTGTGTGCCCTTTCCTTCAATCATATGCTGGATATATGGATAATAATAGCAGCATAATTGAAGCAGACCCCCATCGTTCTTCTTAGTCCCTCAATCAGCATAACTCTTCAATGATGCATGCATCCTGAATGACATGCTCTTCACACACACACACATACACACACACGCACCCCCCCCCCCCCCAAAACACACAAACTCACTTGTACGCACGCAAGTGTGTGCGCATGGCTTATCACCCTCAAAAACTCATGTGTCATGGTGCAGAGCAAGAGGAGAGGGTGCTTGGCAGCTCTGGGGATGTGCTATTTGGCAAGAGCAGCAGCAAGGAGGGTATGGACGGCCCGCTGCTCACCACGGATGGCAAGCTCAAAGGCAACCAGGCACTGCAAGCGCGCAATAATGAGCGCAGGTGAAGCTTAGATTTGCAGTAACGTTCAATGAGAAAAAGCAGCTACTATTTTTCTTTGTGTCCATTGCAGAGTGACTGTCACAGCAAGCTTTATTAACCCTTGTTTTTGTACTGAGTAGGAGCTTACAGGCTCGCTGTTGGATGAGCATCAACCTTCAAGCAATAAATGGTTGAAAGCAGTCAAAAAAGTGCGCTTGTTTAAATCGCCAAGGATATATTAGCAGCCTCTGTATTTGACCTTCAGCTGCTTCCCCTGTTGCAAGCACATTTCTACTGTGAGCTGAGCACTGTTGGCCTCTTTTTGCTGCGCAGGCAAATTGAAAATGAGCTGCGGCGGCTCTTGGGCAGCATGCGCTGTTCTACGCTCGAGGGAGGGCGTGCTGAGCTGGAGTCTGCTGCCGCTCGATATGCGCTGTCGGATGCGCTTCTGTCCTTGGCTGAGGTGGCTGCACCTGATAACGAGGACTTGGCATACCAAATAGCAGTGGGTAAGTAGTTCTATCCTGATTGATGAACACATAGGCTGGTAGGATTGGTTCTGAAATGTTGACATGGCATTGAGATGTTTTGGGCATAATCCTTGCCAATGCTCAGGGTTCTTGAGTGATGACAGGCATGGTCAGTCTGTCAAGGGCTGCAACGCTGGCCAACATGTTGAAAGGAGGTGACATTGCAGCTCAGAGCCTGTACCGGCTCTTAGATTACGTAGTTGGCTAGAAGGATCTTTTCCCTGCCCTTCCTATCTTTGGTTCGTACCAAAAGGCTTTCCCAAGGTGTACACTGAATCATGGCTTCATTTCTGTCTCTGGAACTTATATGCTGCCATTCTGAAGATGAAGCTTGCTTTGCATAGCTGGTACATCAATGATGGTGCCTCAAATGCTCATTGAAGAAGTTAAGTGTGGTGCAGCCACTAGCTGGCACATGATGCCGTAAAAATCCTGCAGCCATTGCAATATGAGCGAGGCAGCTGTTTCTCATGCAGGCACCTGCCACTGTGAGGATGGAAGCGTGCGTATGTTTATGTTGCTGAGCTGAATAAAGAAAAGCTCAGAAGGATGAGGCAGTTTCAATTGATGCTCCCTTGCATCACCCATCCTGAGCAGACATTGATGATGCGTTTGACACGCATGGGCTGGCCTCCACCCTTTTGGACGGCCACCTGGCTGAGCCTGTGGCTGGGCGCCTGCTTTCCATCATGCCAGTGGAGTACATCCAAGAGCTTTTGTTGCCGGTAGGTTGCTTGGTTTCATGCATTTTGTGCCAAGAAGACCCGCATCTGCTTTTTTTAACCCTTGTTCATACAATTCATTTTGCAGGAGAGCTAGTCCTTAATGCTGTTTTCCGGTCAGGGACTGATGAGTGCAGTTGTGAATATGCAGGGTTGAGAGTTCACAGCTTTGCACCCTCTTGCATGCATGGTTGACAGGAGGTCGAAGATCTGGACATGTCCACTGAGATGATTTCAGCTGCCATCAGGAGCAGCGGTGCCATGAGCACATGGGCAGCTCACTTGGGCACGCATGCTGGCCATGCAGCCACAGCTGCTGCTACTGCAGGTGGGTGCACTTCAGGAATGGATATGACAGCGCATGCTGCCTGCCTGCCTTCTTGACAGCCAATTACTTGCTGGGCTCACGCCATTTGTGTTTGCTCATTTTCATCCTTGATTGCATGCATTCCCAAGGGCCTTAGCATGCTCAAGGCTTCTCCCTAACAACCTTTAAAACTTGATTTTGTATCGCTTACCCCTGCGCAGCTGCTGCTGCTTCCTCATCTAGCAACCCCAACGCCGCGATACATGTCGCTGCCCGCCAGCTGGACGAATCGTGCGGCTGGTTCAGCTCCAAAATCAAGGCCATCGTTCCTCTGCTGCTGCGGGGCCAATGCCTGGGCCAAGCGGTTGGCCCTGGCAAGGACCCCTCAGCAGCAGTTGGTGACGGAGGTGGCAAAGGCTGCGTGTGGGGGGGCTCTGCCATGGTGTTCGTCAAGCGCAAGGTTTGTTTGGGAGGGGTCTTAAAGAAAGCTCTGCAAGCAGCCTTTATTTACGAAATCCTGCAGTTTGCTCTGTTTTAGGTAGACTCTATGAAGAACATTCACAGGGCTACTCGCACACATGATTTTGCGTGTCCAGATCAGCTCCATCGCTCCAGCTGATTCAGCGCGACGAGCCATTGGTGCATTAAGGCAGCTGTTCTGTTCTTGTCGTGCCTGGTCCCTCTCTATCTAGCCAAGGCAACGCTGCGTCCTACACATTTATATTGGACTTCTGCACAGGGATCATCCATTCTTCTTCTTACCTCATGCTTCAGCATATCAATCTGTGTTCCGCCCTTGACACAGTAATCTATGCAGTTTAGACAATATCTTCCCCTGCATCTTTCTGTACCTTCACATCCTGCAGGCCACGTCCCTAGTACTGCATGAGCTGATAAGCCTGCTGCCTGAGGCTCAAGCTGCTGGCGTGCGCAGCAGCCCATTCATTGGAGACACAGGGTTTGCATCTTCTGCGGTGCCCAACGCCATGAGTGTGAAGGTGCGCTTCTAGATCTACCTTTCAAGCGGTCTGCTTGCATGTCCTTCCCCAGGTTCTCCTCTGTGTCAGCTTTGCACACCTTTGGTCTGGTCTGCTATTTGGTCAATGTCTCATTGCAGGCCAAAACACTTTGTATAGAAGCTTTGGATTGCTGATCGCATCCAGAAGTGCCGGCCTCAATTATCATCTTTTGATGGATCCCCCAAGGAACCATAGCCCTCTAGCTAGTTTTTCCTACAGAGCTTCCAAAACTAAACAGACCAGCTGCATTGCTGCATCTCTTTGCCCTCAGCATACAACCAGCTCCCCACCATGTATGTTTTAGGTCGTGCGGTGTCAGGTTGGGATGGGAAGTAAATGTCATGCCCAAATAAGAATGCCATGAATGGATGTTGAAACTGGATCCAGAAGGGGTGGGCCCCTGGCAGCCCAGCTCATGCGCTAGCCTTGTGACTTGTGGCAAGCACACCAGAAAAAGGCTCCTCACTAGTCTGCCGAATGTTGCAGAGCTGGACAACTCCCCCATATCGCTGGACATGCTCTTTACCGTATTCTTTTTCAAATCTAACCATGCCAACCATTATTTTTTTATAATATCGTGTTGACCAAAAAGTGTTGGCAATCGGAGGACCCCAGATCACTCCCCTGGCCTCAAATCTCCCAAAAAGGGCCCACAGCTCTATCATTTCACTCCCAAAATATTCTGTTTGTAACCACCATATACAATAATAACACCAGAGGGGGCTATCTGAGGCCCAAAATCAGGTGATTTTTGCATGCTCCTTGCCTAGGTTCTCCCCAAGTGGTAAGCTTTAAACTTGGATTCATCTGGTAGCCTGCTTTCTATAGCACTAGAGTTTCAGTCTTACCAGTTAGGGAGACTGTGCCTAATCAGCCACGGTGTGAAACCTAGTTTTCACCACCAAAACTCCATATCTGACCACCCACTGCACCAAATTGGGTGCTTTTTAGTGATGTAGGGTCCTTGTTGAAAAAAGAATATCATAGCAAAAAACAATGGAGCAGAAAGACCCAATGGTTGGTGTTATATGGCGATTCCAGCCATTTTCCCGAATTAGGATTTACATGCCCCACGTGGGCTTCAGCCCAGTCTATCTAGGCAAACAGGACGACTTGCACAGATTTGAGCATATTCTCTGGTAGCTTGTAACGTCAATTACACTTTAGAGCAAACATTGCCCCAATCAGATGATGTGGCTGTGAGTGGGCGCACTTTAAACGCAAAAATGGAGCATATTTGGGCTCATGCTCAGATGGACCCCTCTGCAATAACATCCTGCATATTCAAAAAAAGGAGAGGAGAAGGTCAAAATTGACCTTTTTGGCACCCCTTGTGCTGGATTTTCTCTAAGGGAAATGGCTGAAATTTGAATTCTGTATCTCACCAACCATTGAGTTTTTCCACTCCATGTTTTCTGCAATGAGTTTTTGGTATAAAGATTGCAATTCACTAAAAAAAAACACCCAATTTGATGGAGTGGGTGGTTTGGAATGGAGATAAGGTGGTCAAAAAGTAGGGTTCACGCCACGGCAAATTAGACGTATGGGCCTAAACCTTGGAAAGTTCAACCCTAGTGCAACAGTTTACATTTTGGAACCAAATTTGAGTATCCAAGGTTAAGGCCCACCTATGCTGGAAGCACGGTAAAAACACCTGTTTTCTTGGGGGGGAGTCGTCCAGCTCTGCAAATTTTGCGGCCTGGGGTGCAGCGGGTAAGGTCTGGATGCCAGCTGGTGCATGCTTCGTGTCCCTTCTATCATTTGCTACATTCCTTATGCTTGGATTCCTTAGCCAGCCTAGCAGGGTGCACTTCATGAAAAGGTGGATACCAACCCCTCCTACAAACGCCTATTTTTTAGCATCGTGCATGACATTGTTCTCCCCTTTCTTTTAAATGTAAGGCCTTATCATCTTCATCCTAATGTTCCTGTTGTGTTTGCTTGCATACAATCTGGCCTCAAGGTCCTCCTCTGCACTCGGTGACGGCTGCAGGTCCAGCGTGCAACCATGGCGAAATTTCGTCAGGGCCATCTTAATTTGCTTTTAGCCACCCATGTGGGAGCAGAGGGCCTGGATTTTGGCTGCTGCGGCTTGGTGGTCCTCCTTGATCCACCCACCAATGTTGTGGATTACCTGCAGTGCAGGTGTGTGTGTGTGTGTGTGTGTGTGTGTGTGTGTGTGTGTGTGTGTGTGTGTGTGTGTTAGGGGAGGGATTGGGGTCGTTGTTTGTCTGGTCATGAGGAATTAAGCATGCCTTCCTTTGCCGTGCTGTGGGTTGCAAGGCGACCAGCACATGTTCTTTGTCCTCCGCATGTGAAAAATTTACAAAATCTCATTTTGGATTGCTAATGTTGTTCTTTTTCTAGGCTCTTCGCATTGTTGAAATGAAGATGCACAAATGAGCTCCAGAGAAGCACATTCGGATTTTGATTTTCCTCAAGGTCTGGATCCCATGGTCCTTACCTTTCTCCAGGGGTCGTGGCCGGATCTCTGATGCCATCTGTGTACAGCTGCTGGAGGAAGGGAACATCCAGGGCCTCAGGCACATTGATCGCCTCAAAGAGTGAGTGCACCTTAAAGCGTTGCTGCAACGGAACAGGATTGATTTGGCTTGCTGGCTTGCTCCTGCCCTTTTAGGATGCCGTAGCAGGCAGGCAGCTTTTTTGCGGACTGGTTGGTCAGTCAAACCTATCTGATGGACTTATAATTGTCTTTATTGCACCTTAGTACACCTCATGGCACCAGCATGTGATGTACATTCCCCTTTCAAGCCATTGCTTGAACATGCAGGCCATCATTAGGGGCTGACAATGGTGTTTCACAGGTTCGCTCACTGCCTGAGCTCACATGTACTAGACCCAAACCCTTTTATTCATCCTTTTCTAAAAGCTCTATAACTTTTTCTATGTCATCTGGTTTCACATCGCCTTTTCCCTTAGCCTTTCCTTACATGAGCCTGTGCCCCGTGCCCACAGGGAGGCCCAGCGCATGCAGCAGGCGGTGCATGCGCGCAACATAGCTTACTACCTGCACTCCAGCTGGGCGCGCAAAAATGCAAGTGAGTGTTCTCTTCAGGGCAATTTGAATGCTGTGTCTGTGTTGAGTTTTGCATTGTTAAGATGTGCGTGCAGAAAACAAATGGAGTGATGGAGCCGGTAGGTACCTGAAGTCAGAATCCTTGCAAGGTGATTAAGGACACTAGTCTGAAAATTCCTTTTGCATCCTATAATGTATGCTCTGTGCCTTGATTCTTACCTTGAAGCCCCCATACAGCTCAGAACTTGGGTTGCATGTCTTGTGCTTGAAGCTGTGTTCATATTCCAGTGGAATTGGTTGCATAGGTTTGCACCCTGGATCACTGAAGCTGCTTGCTTTGCATGCCCCACACTCTGGCTGATCAACTCTGATCCCATCCCTTTTAGGGGGGCTGGCGCAGTCTTTTTCTCTCTTTCTTTGACCCTGTACCTTCAACATCAACATCAACATATGCTGATTGCTTTCTCCCTGCCTATGAAAATCAGGGGTCGCATTGGAGAGCGGCTTGTCCATCAGTGTCCCACAAGAAGAGAATGGCCGCCCTGGTGACTGCCCCAGGCCTTGGGGTGCGCAGGCGGCTGATGAGGCGCAGATGATGCAATTTGAAGCAGGCTGGACCCCTCAGGTATGTTTGGCATGCTCCATTTCCGGTGCTGAAGCGCAGTGATTGCCGATGACTTGTGTTTCCAGGTACCTGGGTGCATGTGCTCATTCAGGTATATGTGCTTGTTCCTTGAAATCCTGCAAACATCTGACACTTTAATTCAAAATTGTAGCTCAAGCTATGCCTGCAGCTTGACCTTGCTCAAGAGTCTTGATTGTGTTTCCAGATACTCCTTGCTGATTTGTTCCTAAAAGTTCAGCATCAATGCCTGGTAGCAGACGCTTGACAGGCTTGGTAAGCATCACAGTGGCTGTCAGGATGTTATGGATGCCAAACATTGACCTAAAGGATAACTTTGACTTAGCCATGCCAACAAGCCTCATCCTAAACCCCAAACCCTAGAAATAAAAAATAAGCCTTGCCACTTGTGGCTTGGGTTACTTTTGTTTCAGTGCCTTGTGTGCTTTAGCAAGGCGCCTCATGACAGGTAATGGTGGGACGATGTGGTCTTGTACTCATCCTGATTTCTGTTGCTATAAAGCATTGACAAAAGCCTCAAATCTGGTGAACCTAGTCCCGAGACCTGCGAGTGCACCAATCCCACAATCATATCCTCCCAGGTGGCATGTGCACCAGGCCTGAGCCATCTCACCCCTGAGAAGCCACTGGACAAGTTGGAGTACGTGGTGGAGTCCACAATGGCGCGGTGCCCAGCGGTATTTGCGCCAAATGTGCTGGAGCGCTACTGTGCACACCTTCCTGGTAACGCAGGGTGAGTGGCAAGGGTTCTGTTCTATCCTCTGATTTCATGTTACAAAGACATGTACTTGTTTTGACCTGGTACACTTGCACACCGACAGCGTATCCTTATGACGATACAGAAAATTGAGCTGAGGTGGGATCATGGTATGACCACATGGTGCTTCATGCCAACCTTGCAGATCAGACTTGTCTTACCCCGAAAGTCCAAATAACAACACTGCATTGTGCCCAGTGATTTGTTTTTACCAAAACATGCACGAGCTGGCATGAATACACATGTTTTTTTTCTCTGCACCCATCCATGAGATGTTGCTCTTGAGATTCCGAGTCATTTACTCGTTCCTTGGAGTGAGTATTGGTATGCAACCTGCAAAACTGGAGTTGGGCAGACGGTCCATGTTCTGCCCTCCAATTCTTGCATGCACATGCATGCAAGTTGTCAATTGCAAACACTTTGGTGTCATCTTGAGAAGCAACTACACAGAACAACTTTGTAGATGATCCAGTAAAATTCAGAAATTGTTTTATCTGCTTTCCATTTGGGTTTGAAGTCCATTTCCACTGATCCATGTGTCCTTACTCCGGGGTGGGTCAATCTCAATTTTTGAGTGTTGTCAAACCCGTATGTACTTTGTTTGTATTTACTTTCTGCAGTACTCATTTTGTGGTTGCCAAATGCATATAATGAGCATTATGCCAGCATGTTTGAACTTTGAATGTGTACGACCCAATCCCTGTTCTTACGCATTCCACCTCTTCCTCTTTGCACTCATCCATATCACCATCTTCACTCTCTTCCCTCCTTTGGCTGGCTTTGTTGTTCCTCTTATAACATAAGCCTGGAGGCCATCCTTCTTGCTTTTACTGATGTTTTCGAAAGCTCATGTGTTTGAATGCATCAAGAGCCTGAAGCCTTGAAAACAATTATTCTGTGGATATGTGCATTTAATCCGCATGCCTAAAGCAAATGACTTCTGCGATATGATGTTAAGTCACCTAGTACGCTGCAGGCACGTTATTGAAGGCTTAATGCTGCGTTTTTTACGTTGCTTATTTTCGCCAATGTACGATATGTTGTGGTATCGGTATTGGGTACATCTCTGTGCATGGCCCTTCGTCCACTCTCAGGTACCTTCAGCTGCGTCCTCGTTACATGTTGCGCTCTCTGCCTGGTGGCATCTTTCAGGCAGCCCTCTTCATGCCCAGCAACAGCCCAGTGCTGGCAGTGCTAGGCAAGCCTCGCAAAGGTCTGTGCAATAATTCAACCTTGCATTCTTTGCTTCAATGCCTCTGTGCACGCTTCCTGCTCTTCCTGTGATTGTGAATTGAGGAGTATCACTGAACAAGCCTGACACAAAGCTATCAGGGCAGGGATTGTAGCCATGGACTGTTCCATGTAGGACCAGTTCTTAAAGTGCAGTTGTCTGCTCACCCGCTCTGTCCCGCCATGCGGGTGGCCTTTGAAGGTCCTCAAAACATCCCCCTGCATCCAATCATTCAGTTTATGGATTCACACCCACCCTCTGCACCTGCTCACCAGGCAGCTCTGCAACGTTGCGCTTTTTCTGGAAGCTGCCTGGCATGCATCTCTGGCATGCCAACCTCAAAATGTGGACGCAGTGCTTGCTAGCAAAGCGAGTCCGCAGCGATGCAGAGTGATGATATCTGTGAAGCACACCCCCTAGTGATTGCATTCCTCGGCGTTGCACACTGCACCCGCAGGCAAGGGCGCTGCCCAGAGCTGCAGTGCCCTGGAGGCCATCCATCGCCTGCACCAGATTGGTGCTCTCAACGACAACCTTCACCCTGCTTCCATGCCACTGTACCTGGGGAACAAGAAGGACATCGCGCTGAAGCAGCTGCTACAGAATCCAGGGCAGAATGCAGCACGGTTGCCGCCCAATGTTGTGTTGGCTGCGCATATCATGAACCGAGGTGCGCGTGAAGAGCAGCTTGATTGAGTATTTATGCAGGTTGATGGGGAGAGCTCTCACACTTGAAGTCGTGTTGTGTACGCTGTCTTGCAGAACATAATGTGAAATGCTGCCAGGGTCTGATGAATTTCCTGCAGAAAGTTGCTAGCCAGGTGAACCAGTCAAATTCCATCCACTTCATTTGTGTTTCTGATGTTTGTTATTATCTCGTCAATGGCCTGGAGTGCCAGCCTTAGGATTTCACTGCACGGTGCGTATGCTGTGCCTTGCAGATATGGTGGGCATCGTGCCACGCATTGACCTGGTGCACGCACTGCCAGCAGTGCTAAAGCCCAAGCAGGGCATCATGCACAAGCAGCGGCTGAGGGAGCAGAGGCAGAAGCGCCCCTGCGGGCCGGAACAGCAGCGTGCGGTGGACCAGCTCCGCCTGCACGCCTTGGCAGGTGAATTGATAGCACAGACGATGTCTTGGTACGTCAACAAGGCACTGATAGGCTGGTGGGCTGTCGCCCACAGAGCTGACCACTTTTTGGTTTTCTGGTCTGTGAGTGCACAGTCCTCGAGTGGCACAAACAGTCAGGAAAGTGTGCTGCAGGCCCTCTTGCATGCCAGTACTGTCATTGCCAAAAATATCAGCTACTTCACAAAGTTGCTTTGCCCTGATCAGAGCATCCTTGCCAGCGACATCTTCTTCCCACCATCTTCTTTTTGTCTGCTTGTTCCTGTGTCATTCCGATACAACCAACTGTCTGATTGCTCCGTTTAATTCTTTTGTTATTACCATACGCTTCACCAGCGTGTCTTCACCACGCATGCAGTAATTCGCACCATCACTTTCTTTTCAAACAACAGGCGGCAGGGGTGCTATGGATGTGGACCTCGCCGTAGAGCAGGCACTGGATGCAGATGCAGACATGGAGATGGATGAAGGAGAGGCAGAGGCGGGGCAGGGCGCTGCAGCAGAGGAGGATGACAATGGGCAAATAGATCCGCTTGGGCACGTTAAGGGAGGCAGGGGGGCTGCTTTGTACCATGCGCCCCTCCTGCATCGGATCAGAGATGGCATGGCACGGCTGCGGGAGATCAGGATGGCAGAGGAGATGAGTATGTGTGCAAACACAGCAGGTGGTGCTGGGGTTACTCCCAGTGCAGATGCAAGTGGCAGGGCAGGTGTCGGCGTTGCGAGCGTAGGGGGCTCTGGAACTGTGGTCCAGCATTGGGGAGGTAAGAAGGGGGCAGGCATGGAGGCTGACCAGCCGCAGCAGCAGGCGCAGCCAGGGCAAGAGCATGATCACGCGCATGAGGTGGGGCAAAGCCAGCAACAGCTGGAGCAGCTGTGTGCAGAGCTTGACGCGGCTGCAACGGAGCAGCAGCAAGGGCCCGATGATCAGAAGCATGAGCAGCAGCAACAGCAGCAGCAGCAGCAGCCGCATTCAGCAACCACAGGTACTACCAACCCTCGCACACAGCAGCCCACACAAGCAGCAGGCCCACAAAGCTCCGAGCGCGTGATGCACTTGTATGGCTTTGTGATCCAGCGCACGCCACAGCCATCACATGACCTCATGGGGCCCCTGGGCGTTCCGATCTATGATGCCACCTCAATGTGGGAGCATGCCCAGGGTGATGCGCACTGTGCGCCCCCAAGGGTAGCCCCTCCCCCATGCCCCTGGCCACAGCCTCCTGCAGGCACCCCATCCGACCTTGGAGCAGCAGAGCAAGAGGATGTGTTAGCAGCTGTGCGAGCTGCAGCAGCGACAGCCATGGCAGTGGACAGCACTGGCCAGCAGCAGCAGCAGCAGCAGCAGCAGCAGCAAGTGAGTGCACCGTTTACCAATGGCAACGCAGAGGAGGTGGAGCCTGGGTGGCGCTTCCATGGTAGCTGCGCAGGCCCTGCATTTGGGCACGCACGCGCCAGCTGGCTGCACCCCTTTGGGCTTCTGCTCCACCAGCTGCTGCCACCTGCAGCACTGCCTCCGTTCAGGTGGGTGTGCAGAAGGTGTTGTGCAGGAGTGGGAGATTCTTATGAGTTTCCAAGGTTATTGCTGCATGATCAATGCATGACTACCCTCTTTGATGCCGCGAGGATGGTTGTTTTTTGTTTAACTGCTATCTTTGAAGGTAAGGAGGGTGACGGAGGCTCAACTACATAATGTTTTCCCATGACAGAAAGCTGCAGGGCTGGAAATTAGGCCTTCCATGAGCAATCTATAGAAGCTGTCCCCCTTGAAGATAGCTACAATTGCCAAATCTTGCCTATGGTTTAGCACTACTGGTGGCGGTTCGATAAAAAGTCCAGTTTCTAGCCTTTGTAGCCTTTCTTCACTGTCAGTCAAATTTCAATTGTGCGTGCTCTTTTTCAGTGGGGTTTACTGATTCAGTGCTGGTTGTAGGATTACTGTTCAGGTAAACTTAAGCCAGGACTCAATAAACAGATTAACAGTAACAGCTTTATGATTCTGCCTAAGAACCTGATCACAGGCTGCACATTTTCTTGTAATCACAGCCACTGCGTGTATTTTTTTTGTGAATAAGCTTCCTCTAACATCTTACCCTCCTCGTAGTCTAACCAACTTGCTATAGTGTGCATGCCTACTTGTAGCATCTGGATGCGTGGTGGGCGGCACGCACTTGTGGCTGTGGTGCATTTGGGGGAGGTCCGCTTGAGCCAAGCAGAAGCTGCAGCAGCACTTGTGGGGCACAAGGTGAGCCATCTTTTAGGTGGACTGTTTCATGGTCATCGCAAAACATAGAGCGGCGCAAGCAAACCAACCCTGGATGTGAGCTCGATTTGCACTCATACAAGATAGTGTATGAGCTATTATTTAACTCTTTGCTCAGACTATAATGCTTCATTGTGTTATGTTTGTATTGTAATGAGTACTCTGCCACAATCAAGGGTGTGTGCCACAGAAATCCCCACAAACAATTCCAGGGACTGGAAATTCGTCTAAGAAGGAGGTGTTGAAGAGAATGGCTCCTCTTTCAATGCTTTCCTGACCAGGTCAGCCAGTTCTGTGTGGCAGCCATACGTCACGGACTTGCTTTTCTTGCAGAGGTGGACGACCCTCTGGGGCATATCACTGGATATATGCTTTCTCCCGTTTTTTCCCTGAAGTCTTAAACATCAACCGTTAACGTGTCATAAAAAATCATGTCTGCCAAAAATATGGAATCCAGATGACCTCAGATCACCCAAATGCGACTCACAGCTCCACCTTAAGACCATTATTTGTTTCCAGAACTAGACATATTTGCTTCCACATACCTTGCTAGCATCCTGCATCTTCAAGACAAGGGGAAGAGAATGTCAGGAACTGACCAAGTTTGAACTTTGTGTTGGTTCTTCTCCCAGGAAAGAGGTTTAATTTGTTTTAGAGGGCTTTATCTGAGGCCTACAAAGAGGTGTTTTTGGCATGCTCCCCACATAGGCTTCCCCCAACTGGCAGCTTTGAAGCTTCCCCTGCATCACTAGGGTTTCAGACCTGCCAATTGAGGGGACATCCCCAAAAAGCAACAGCATGAACCCTACTTTTTGCCCAACAAATCTCCATACCCAATCACCCACTCAGTGACTGCACCAAATTGGGTGATTTTAGTGATTTGGAGTGTCCTTGCAACAAAATAATAGCAAATGGCAATGGAGTGAAATGACCCGGTGGTTGGTGAGGTACGTCAAAGTTATGAAGTTTTTTAGCCACATCTCTCGGAGTAAATCCAGCACAAGGGGTGCCAAAAAGGTCAATGTAGTGGTGTTCAGGTCCCGAGGCGACTTTCACCAAATGAGCTCAAAATCTGACAACAGGTGTACATTTCGTATATATTAAGGGCTGCGTACTTGGAATTTTGAAAATTGTCCCGGGGCCTGATCTGGGTGCCCCAGAAATCGATATCTTACCTCAGATCACACTTATCCTGCAATAGCAGACCTGGACCTGGTCAATTATTAACAGCTTTTGCATAGGTGGATGAGTGAAGTCAATACCTATCCATGGATGTGATGTTAGGGAAGATTGTTGTCAAGTAGGCACTCTGCGCCTGAAAATTTTAATGCCAGATTTCTGGTCATTCTTGGCCACATCCACTCACAAGAAGCCCCATAAAAGACAGGCAAACTTAATTCCAAGTGCGGAAATTGGCATGGCTGCTTGTTGTATTATGAAAAGGTAGCAGGAGAAAAACGGGATGAATATGTTGCCTCTGGGGCCATTGCTTGCCATAAATGTGGTAAAAAAGTGCAAAAATTGTGTATCTGAGCTCACCCCAGACCAGCCATGCAATATTTTTGGGCATTTCTTGTTACCAACCTTTTCATTTTGTCACAAGGTATCCAACGCTGTGCTATTTGGCCAAAATGGATGACTTCCAGAATGACCCCCATTTTGGGGTGCTCATTTGTCTAAGTGCTGACAAAGAAAATGGGTTTTGAAGCATAAGGGGCCTTCAGGATGGTTGTTCTGGCACGAAACTCGGCATGGGGGTCCAGCATGGTGTTTTGAAGGGGTTTTGTGTGGGAAATTGGGAACACGCAAGTGTGTGGTTGCCTGCTGTGGGGAACATGCCCATTTTTCAGGGGTGAGTGCATGCAGGGCATGGTAAGCAGTAGCATACTTACATCAATTTACACCATTGCCAAAATCTGCACGTGGTAATGTCTCATGATAAGCTACACACATGAGGATTTTCAGGAGGTCATTCTGGGTGAACTGAAGAACGTAACAGCTGTTTACATGCCCTTGTTTGAACGCACCACCATGCACTGCTCCCTGGTCCTTGCACGCCAACCCCTGAAACCCTCCCCAGACCTCACAGGTACCCATAGCAGCCCTACAACACATGGCCTGCAAGGTTTGGGGCAGCGCATGGTCAGCTGTCCAGTGTTTTGCATTTTGGAGATGGGCATGCAGGGGGTGTGTCAGGTGTGCTGCAGTGGTGCTCCCAAGCTCCAAATGCATGCATTTTGACCTTTATTATAGACTATAGACTATGGACCTTGATTAATGTTTATATATATTGACCCTTTCTGATGCTTCTTGAGTGCTGGAGTGCACTGTGCAGGCCAGCTGTGGTGCATGCGTGTGCGACGTTCCCCTTGCCACCCACGCAGCATGTCCACAGTGTGCACCTGCAGCCACCTGTGTGCAGGATGCCCTTCCTCACGTCTAAGTGCAGGTCTGGGGCAGGGTGGGGCAGGCTGTGCGGGCTGCTGCTGGCTCCAGGGTGCTCCTTCCTGCTGGTTAAACCTCTGCAACAGCTGCTGCCGCTCCAGCTGTGTGGAGTCGCTGCCTCAAAATCAAGACAATGATTCATTGAATATCAAAGAGCAGATATGCCCCAAAACCGGCGAGGTTGGCCTGTCAGGAAGGCGATATCGTCAAACCTGTCAAATTTCCGAACCTGACAGCTGGTGCACCGGGGCTCATAAAACAAGTGCAGACAGACTTTTTAATTTACATGTAATAAGTTCGATTGCTCAGCTTGAGCTCCACGTGTTTTTTGGAGAGGGGGTCCGATCCATGTCTGGACACCCCTCCCTGTTTCTCCCCAGCCACTGCACCATCCCAGATTCTGAGACCAGCGTTGGCAACCAGTTTTGCATTGTACACCCAGTCATGAAGTCAGAAATGGGATTGGGGCAACTTGGTCTGGAGGTGAACACCACTACAATATATGACCTTTCCTAACTTTCAAAATGCAGGATATTAGCATAGTATATGGAGGTTGAAAAAACATTTTTTTTGTTAATTAAACATGGTCCCAGGGTGGGTATGTGGGCTGTTTTTTGTGTGATCTGAGGCCAAGAGTGATTGGGGGTCCTCCAAATCTAATATTTTAAGGTGGATTTGATTTTGTTCAAGACAAATTGGCTGGTATGATTAGATTTGAGAAAGAAACACGAGAAAGAGCATGTCTTGCAATATAGGCCAGTTGACCCCCTCTGGAAGTCTCTTATTTGACCAAACGCTGGGTCTTTTTGGTGAAGCCCCCTTTAGGAGAGGATGCCTGAAGGGCGTTGCCTCAGGGGGTACGCCCTATTGTTTTCCAGTTACACGCCTTAGCTCACACCAGGCCACTGCGGCCCACTCACAGCACCTCAGGCTCTGAGGTTTGGAGTGCCCCAATAGTAAAAATTTAGGAGGCCTGCCAAAATCCGGGAAGCTCCTGTGCATGCAGTGCTGAGTTATGCCAACTTCTCCAAAGACTTGCAGGTGACCCTCAGTGATTCCCTAAAGCTAGGATTTATAATTATAAAATCAGCTTAATGATTTTCCATATTCACTCCAATAATGCGCTGGGTGGCCCAGGCAAGGATTTGATCAAGCTCCATAGCGCTACCCTGGGCACCCCAGCAGCTCCTTTCCCCTCCATTGGCTTTGATACCACGTCGCTGCTTCACCAGCAAGAGTGCGCGTCCGGGGAGGGCAGGAAAATAACGGGAAAATAAGTTTGTGGTGCCTGCTATGCCCGTTAAAAAGCTTAAAGTAAGGGGTATGTTTTTGGCGGAAAGTATCCTTTTATTGACAAACCCTTTCAATACAAGTAGAGGCTCTCTCTAAGATAGCTGGAACATTTGGTGACAATCAGTTGTGGTAAACAGAGAGTAAAGTGCACGGCAAAGGAGGTTATCCGGCCTGGAATTGCCAATGCTACTCCATTGCTGCCCTACTGCTGTTGGTAGAGCTGCTGCTGGGCTGCTGCTGGCAAGCGATTTTCAGCACTCATGCACACAAGTGCGCGCGCGCGCACACACACACACACACACACACACACACACACACACACACACACACACACACACACACACACACACACACACACACATGCATGGATAAATGCATGAGCTCACTCAAGCAATGGCTTCCGCCAATTTTCCACGTTGCTTGCACCGCCCCCTTTTGTCATTCCATTTCTTTTGCGATGATATTTTTTTTGCACAAGGACTCCAAATTAAAATAATTACGAACTATGTGACGGACTTGCAAGTTGCCGTACAAGTACAAAATTGATAATAACTCGATTTTTGTGATACTCATATGTGCTTACTCATATGTGCTGACTGCTGCTAATTTTTGAAATTTTGCCAGGCACATACAACACACCTTTGAATGGCAAACTTTGGTGCTCGTGTGTTTCTCTAATGAACTTTTTCCTTGAGAATCAACCATTCTGATGCAGTGGGTGGCCTGGAATGGAAATTTGGCGGTAACAAGTGTGGTTGGTGCTTTTGTAAGTTGAGCATGTGCCCCCCTGGCACCCCTCAAGCTCTAATACAGTTTGGGATAGCCCCAGGTGTTGGCAAACCTATGCTGTGAGCGATATAAAACCATGCTTATTTTGCGGGGAAATTATCCACCTCTGCTATGCTTATAGGCACATGGAGACTTATAGTTGCATCTGCATTCTTGGAAGTTCCTGTTTTCCTGGAAGACAACAGTCAATTCCTCTCCACCCTGACTTTCGTCCCTCATGCACGTGCATGCATCTTTTTCCCAGGTGCTTGCTGGTATTGCCACACGTCCACCTCCAAGCCCCGAGCAGCTTGCCCTACCGCCACCCCCCAACAATAGCCCTCTCCTGGTGCCTCCTTGGTCGATGAAGGATGCCATCATCGGCTGGAACATCAAGGCAGGACTGCACCACCTGCATGATGCAATGCACGTGAGTGGTGCTGTGCACGGTGTGCTTCCAGTGAACTGGCCCTCTGGCTAAATGTGTTTGCAATCGTGCTCACCCAATGGAATGGTTGCAGCGCAGCATGCTTCGGTTGAAACCCACCCATGTCCCACAACTTGTGCACGTGCTTGTCTGGGCACCTGATTGCTCAAGCTCAGGAGGCAGACTTATTTCCTCTTTGCAGCTACCTCCTCACAGCTTCCAGCCACAAGTGGACGAGTGCTTGTGTTTTTGTGAGGTGTTGACCTCCTGATGACCATGCCCTTGCCCATTCCCTTGGCCCTGCCCTGACCCTTGCCCTTGCTGGTGGTCATGTGTTCTTGATGTTCCCCTGGTGCACCTGACCTTGCTCTTACTCATAATCGCAGGTGCTTTTCAATTGCTTGAAAATATTTGACGAGCCAATCCATGCTTCCTGAGGGACATTTCAATCTGCCTACAAGCAGAGCAAGTGCCTGAGTTGACGCTAGCCACCATCCCCTGTTTCAAATTCTAGGCCAGCCCTGCCCATCTAAACAGAAAAAGAAAAGGAAAAAAGAAAGATCGACGCTTGCCGTCCGGCCGCGTGCATTAAGGAAAGAGCCTTCCAATGATTGAACATAATATGTTTGTCATCACATTGATGCTTCTTTTAAGCTGCTACATGCTCATTTCCTAACAACACCACCATCGTCACCACCATCAACCACCACCACTGACGCCAACAACACCATCGACACAGGCGGCTGGTCTGGCGCCCCCCAGAGAACCCTGGCCCCATGTGGACAACATCTACATCCACAGCGGCCAACCCCCCACTGTGGTGCCGCCCCTAGAGGAGGCCCCTGGCTTGGTGGATGCGCACTGGTATATCACTGTTCCAGTGACCCAGGGACCTTGCAGCAGGGGCATCAGTCAGCATCGGCCTACCAACATTGGGCCAGGTGAGAGATAGGTTTGGGGAGAGGGTGGTGTTTTTTGGGAGGGGGAGGGTACCCAATGCAAAGAAGTACACAAATTGCAGCGCCCGGTTTGGCACTTCATATTATTTTCTTGTCCCCAATTCTCTATTGGAACCCTTTGTTTGCTGAAGATGATGAGCATGTCTGCCTAGGTAAGAGAATGACAAAATTGGTTTGTGCTTCCATGTGTGATACTGTGTGCATCGAGCAAGACTCACTGTGTTGGGGATGCAGTAACGTAGGCAGATGGACTTGGCCACATTCTGCTGAAAAGAAGAGAAAATTATATGCCAGCCAAGAGGCTGCGTGCATTGTGGAAAGGTTCCCTTACTATCAAGCTAGCAAGGGTCTCTCCACAGGGCCTTCGTACCTAATCTAGACATAGCTAGCCTAGGAGAGAGCCAGAAACAGAGCTAATTGGGACCTGGAGGGTCGTCAGCCATGCTCCACATTCTGCTGTTCACATCGGCTTGTTTGTACACACCTACCCAACCCACTGACTTGTGCCCTTATACCTTCCAGCTTCCCCTGAGTGGGGAGCTCACCCTCTGGCTGCCGTGCGTGGCCACATTAACTGGTCCATGTACCAGCGATTGGCACGTGGGGCAGTGCCTGTCATGGAGCTCATCGACCTGGCTGCTCATGCCATCCCCTATGACCAGGTGGGACTGGCATGATCTGATGTGAAGCGCCACTGCAATGTAGCCCCTTACTGCATGCGTTTGTTAGGTGCTCCTTGCTGAGGCATGCACGAGATATCCTGGAAATACCGTTGTATTTGCAGTCTTACTGTGAAAGCGCATCCAAGCTCTTAAGACACAGGTTTGCAGCAAGAAGAGTCTAGCACACATGTTTGTTGTGGTTTCTTCACGGGCGGTACACATCAACGCTTCTGATTTAATGTACTACTTCCAAGAGTACATCCTGTTCTGAAGTATGGGATACTTGCTTATTTGTCTGAAGTAACTCAATGCCTTTCCATGGTGGCTGCTCCCGGCGTAGGTCCCTCCCCCTGCCCCCTCACCAATCTGGGCTCCCATATCTCCCCCACCTGCTCCTGCCCCCTTCTTGCACGAGCTGGAGCACATGCTGCGAGGCTGTGTTGTCATCCCCGCCTACAGCACCAGCCAGCGCTACATTTTCATGGGCAGCGGACGCGTGCGTTCCGTAGAGGAAGCGATTGCTGAACAGGAGGCAGAGCAAGCGCAGAAAACAGCGGCAGAAGGCGCAAAGGGTGTTGGTGCTGGTGCGCAGTCAGCAGGAGCAGGAGCAAACGCAGCGAAGGGAGGAGCAGGTGGGACAGGGGCTTTGGTTGTGCCTCCTGGTGGGACCTGTTCAGCAGGTGCTGCAAACAATGTGGCTGGGGGCAGTGCTGTGGGCACAGCTGTGGGCAACAGCAATGGCAGCAGCAAGGGTGGTGGGGGGCTGTGGCAGGTGACGCTCGATGACCCGGTGCTCATGCCAGGCAGCGGCCTCACCCTGGAGCCACCGATGGCTGAGGGGCAGCAGGTTCAAGAGCAGCAGCAGGGTGCGGAGGGTGCTGGTGACAGGGCGGCTAAGGTTCAGGGCAGCCAGGCAGAGACCACTCGTTGCATCCCCCACCCCACCTACCGCCAGCTGTTTCAGTGGTGCGTACAGGATCTCTGCCCCTTTTGATGTTCCCGGCCTCAGCAAGCATTTGTCGGTATTAGGGGCTATTATGACCTCTGCACTTATGCCTTGGCTGTATGGCTGGTCACACACTTACACACTTCTCATGCGATGATACCATTATTGACAGTTCTCATCTTCAACCAACCCTCCTACAAGGTATTCTCCTGCCCTGACGTGGGCGCACACTCATTTCATTGAATGGATCCTGAAAACCTCTTCCATGTCTACTTCTGACAACACTTAGTGTCTGCGCTTTCAAAGTCAATGCCCGCCTTTTCTATCATCCAGCCTTCTCTCGCTTTTGGGACCTTGAACAAAATCAGGCACCTATAGCTTTGCACTGCGCTGCAGGCGTTGTGACAGCATGCCCCTGCACTGTGTGCCCCGCGGCTCACCCCTGATCATCGCGGAACGTGGCACAGGGCGCCTGGTGCGCACGTTTGTGCTGCTGCCCCCGCGCACCGCCTCAGAGGTGGCCAAGCAGGAGCGGGCGCAGCAGGGGCAGGTCTGTCCAGTCTCTGGCATCCTGGGGGTTGTGGGCCTGGCCAAGAAGCGCAAGGCTGAAGAGGAGCTGGCGCGTGTGGAACCTGGCAAGGCCATCAGGGTGCCGTGGACGCAGGCTGCTCAGAGCTGTGGTCAGCCAAGCACCGCAAGCACACATGCCAGCGCCACATCAGCAGCAGGTGCCTCTGTTGGGGGTGCAGGCCAGCAGGGTGCAGATCTGCCAATTGGCAGTGGTCCCTGCAAGGGAGCTGACACTGCCCCTCCTGGCAGTTCCCAATGGGTGCCTGTGGCTGTACCTACCTCCGCGTCAGGAGCAAAGCGCCAGGCCATTGAGGCATCTGCATTACCCGGCGCTCAAGCTGCACCTGTGCCAAAAGTTGCACCGCCAGTTGACAGGCTGGGCTCGGAGGGGAAGCTGCAAGAGGCACAAGAGGCACAAGTGCCTGATTTTTCTCCTCCGCCTCAGCAGCACCAGCAGCAGCAGCAGCAAAGGCAGGGTGGAGTGCGTCAGGTGCGGCAGTTTGCACCGCCGCCTGCGCCAGATCCAGTGGCAGAGGCCCTTGCCGCCACAGCAGCAGCAGCCACAGCTGAGCAGGTGACCTCTGCAGCAGAAGTCAAGAAGGAGGCTGCGA
Organism: Dunaliella primolecta; assembly: GCA_914767535.2. NCBI lineage: Eukaryota > Viridiplantae > Chlorophyta > Chlorophyceae > Chlamydomonadales > Dunaliellaceae > Dunaliella > Dunaliella primolecta. The sequence continues at coordinate 9,802,572 of OU611762.1, read as the reverse complement.
AGAAGCAGGAAGGTGGGGATGGTCAAAAAGAGGACCAGGAAGAAGAGGAGGAGCTGGAGCCGCTGCCCAACCGCGCCAACATCCGTGTGCCCCCTGTCCTGGTGCCTCCGCAATGGGCAGGGCCGAGCGCCGGTGCTATTGCAGGCACCCTGGGCAGGTATTTGCACATTTCGTAATGTACCCCGCACTGGTAAAGCCCATGCTGCCCGCACGCGCGCTGGGGACACAGAAGGTAAAGCTGCACGCACTTGCACCCGCACTCGCACTGGCACCCAAGCACACACCCGCACTGGCACTGGGGCCACTGCTGCTCCATGCACCCACACCCGCACTCGCACTGGCACCCAAGCACGCACCCGCACACGCACTGGGGCCACTGCTGCTCCACGCACCCGCACATGCACTGGGGCCCATGCACGCACACGCACACGCACACGCACTGGAGGCATTGGAGGCACTGCTGCTCCACGCACCCGCACACGCACTGGGGCCCTTGCATGCACACGCAATGGGGCCCATGCACGCACCCGCTCACACACGGGGGCCCATGCACGCACCCGCTCACGCACGGGGGCCCATGTACGCACAGGCACACGCATTGGGGCCCATGCATGCACACGCACTCGCACTGGGGCCCATGCACGCACACGCACACGCAGGGAGGTACCTTCTGAAGACCATGTTATAGCTGCCCCCTCTAGTCTAGCTCAGAGGCAACTCGTAGGAGCATGAATATAGCAAGAAATGGCTTGCAATCTAGCTCAGAGGCAACTCATAGGAGCATGAGTCTAACAAAGAAATGCTTACTATCTTACTTGTAAGGCACAAGCCCGCTGCCCCAATCCCATGCAAAGAAATGGAGAAGCGAGCTTATGTTGCCCCCCCGGATTTATTAGGAGGATGCTGCTTCTGTAGAATGCAAATCAATGCTGGAGTGCCCTCAAAACCGAGGCTAAGTAGCTCATTGAGTCGTGTCCAAGGTGCTGCCTGCTTCATTCCTTCAGGATGACTGGTCTAAGTCCGGCAAGTGCCACCTGGGTTTGCTGCTTGCATTATTATTGCAATGTTCATGCACAAGGGACTGGATATCTGCTGAAGCTACCCAGTCTTCCTTGGTCCAGTCTCAACTGAAGGATGCTGTGCGCGCGCGCGCGCACACACACACACACACACACACACACACACACACACACACACACACACACACACACACACACACACACACACACACACACTACTCGCCTTTCTCGCCTGCGTGCACTGCAGGCCGCCTCGCATGGAGCTCCTGCTACCCTCCACCCTGCTGGTGCACCCCCTGCACATGGATCTGTGGCAGGCCCAGCATATGATGCCCTCCCTTCTGTGGCGACTGGAGGGCATGGTGTGCGCGCATGAGCTGCGCGAGAGGCTCAGGTCAACACTGGTGCATGGAAGTGCAGCAGGCAAAGGTTTAAAGAGAAATGATGAGGGCAGTGTTGGCAATGACAGCGCTGCTGCTTGCGCTAAGCAAGAGTCAACGCAGGAAAGCGAGGAGCAGCAGCAGCAGCAATTGCAGCAGCCGCAAGCTGAGGAGAAGGGCAAGGGTGTCGACAGCCAAGATGTGCTTCAGGTGGGAGATACTGCATTGCAATCAGAAGGCCTGCCTCAACATCTGTGGCAATGCTTTATTGATATCACGCTTGTGTTCTGTGTTCTAATACTAAGCCTGGACTCTTTTTCTGTCCCTCGGCTTTTTATGGCTACTTCTTCCTTTTTAGCCTTGTTATTGCTTAAATTCAAGGGCAAAAACCTGCATAAAACTAAGCGGTGTGAGCCGCTGCTTTTGACAAAGCGATGTGAGCTGTTCGCTTTTAATAAAGGGGTGTGAGCCGCTGCTGTTTAGTTCTAAGGCATGTCTAAATAAGGGAAAAAAACAATAAAACATGTCTCTTTGATTTAGTGCTGGAGCATGCCATGACTTCTTGCCTCAAAAGTCAAAGGCATGTATTCAATACTTTGCTTCAATTGTAAACATTTCTTCATTTCCCAGGAATGTTTTTTTCATATTACTCCTCTCTCCGTGTCTTAAAGGTCTGCATGCATTTCTCATATAGGAAATTGGTGACTAGAATGCCTGCTAAAAATGTGCCTGTTTTCTCTATGCTTTGAAGTTGTGACGGTAGAAATATACAACTCTCATCTTGGTCGCAAGGAGGAACCAACATCTGAATGCCCGCCTACCCATTCCAAGCTAGCATAAAAAGTGGCATGTAGCAAATACAAGATCATCGCGTTAACCTGCCATGCTTTGGCAGCACTGTGTTGCACGCCAGAATTGCCTTTGGAAGGGCACCAAGTGCACCATTCATCTGCTGCATTATGTTGCATGACAAGGAAAACCTTACCCCTTCAACCTGGCTAGGGTCACCTTTAGGTTTAAAGTGAGGCAGGCAAGCTGTATACTCATCAGGGGACCTTAAAAATATGACAATGTATGATTGCCCTTTTGACACAGATCAGGTTTTGCTAGCCTCACCCTTCATAAAGTTCTTGACGTCCGTGAACCTCTTGTGGGATTCACCTGAGCATCGATGCCAATAATATGTCATAATCCAGAGGAATTTCAGGTGTCTGCAAGCGCACCAGTTGTCCAGTTCATGTTGCAATTTGACAGGCTGCCCTTCCACCACTTCGGGATGTGCTCGCGGCGCTCACCGCTGCCTCCTCCAACGAGGGCTACTGCTGTGAGGGGGTTGAGCTGGTGGGGGACACAGTTCTGGGCTACCTTGCTGCTGTGCACTTGTTTAACACCCTCAGGTACGTGTCGTTGTGCATTCATGAAGATCTCGCAATCTGCACCTCAGGCTCTAAATTTACCTGTGAGCGCAGCCATGGTCATGCTACTTCTGTGGCATTCTCAGGTGAGCTGATCCAGAGGCACAGGTGCCCTTCGTCATCCCCGTGCACAATAATTGGTGCTTGCATCGGTACAAGATTATGCTTACACATCCATGTTTTTGCCATCTTAAGTTTCCTGTCCTCACCTTCCACTGCGGGGCATGGGGAATGCTGGTCACCTATGTCAGGCCACTGGAGATCAAACTGGCTGCCATACTGCTGGATGCTGAAGCTGTGGCCCGTCCATTTACGCACAGTGAAACCAGCATGGTCCTTCCTATTGCTCAGCAAAATCCCTTGGTCTATACAGGTCGTCGCATGAGGGCGTGCTGAGTGAGTGCAAGGTCCGCCTTGTGGCCAACGAAGTCCTGCTGGAAGTCACCACCGGTGCAAGCAGCAGAAGAGGCAGCAGCAGAAAGCTAGCAAGGTGTGGCAACCTTCTTCCCCGTTTCTTATTTTCTGTCGGAGCTCCTGTAAAGATCCAGCTTTGCCGTAATCTGAACCCACAGTATGTGCACCAGCACCTAGTAAGTGGCCAGCTTACCGACCATGCACCGGCACCCTGGCAAAAGAGCTGAAAGTAGTGAACCCCTCTGTAAACCTTCTCAGTCCTCCCACATCCTCTCCTGGTTCTGCAGGGGCTGTAATGATATTTCTCTTTAACTTTTTTGTTGCTGTCGTGTGCATGGCCGCTATTTCTGCCACTCTCTAATACAATGAGATGCCACTGCTTCATGGCCAAGTCCTCCAGGTTAATATGGATCCACACATCTGCTTCTATTCAGATCTTGGGCTTCATGTCTTCAAATTTTATGAGTATCAATATTATCGGTGTGAAATAAGCACGGAAATTGCGTGCAATAAAGGAGCCAGAAAACCTTTCCTGTACTTTGATGAGTGGCAAGCCTTCCCACCAACAATTATCTCAGCAGTGCATGCTTCAATTTCATTGCTATGCACATAAGTGCAGCGTGCCCCAGGTTGCCTCCAGGTAACTCTCCAATGACAGCACCGCGCATGCATTCAACATGTCATTGCTTTCCTTGTTCAGGGCCATTGCTGCTGGCAAGGCAGGCCACCCCCACCAGGAGCGTCTCATGATGCAGCGCTACATACGCGCCAACACGCTGGATGTCACACACTTCTGGGGCAAGGGGGCACTGGTGGGCGACAAGAAACGTATCATCAAGGTGTGGAGCAGGAGCACAGACTCGGTTCCGGTTGGCCTAGTAATTGTGGCCTTGGCGGATGCAATGCTGCTCATTTGATGGCAGCGAGTGCCCCTGCTAATGCTCTGCCGCAGAAGCTCTGGGAGGTGTCTGCTTGCAGGAGCTAGTCGCTTATTATTTAGAACCATCTTATCACCTGCGCATACACAGAGCGCCCGAGGAAAGCGTGTGGCAGACAGTGTGGAGGCGCTGCTGGGGGCAACGTTCCTGGCATCGGGTGGCGGCCTGGCCCTGGGATGTATTGGAACTAGCCAAGCACAGTTGCAGCCAGCACAGCAGGCAGCCTCTCGAAATGTTACGCCCAGTGAGCCGTTGCTTCCTGTGCAGCAGCAGCAGCAGCAGCAGCCCCTCAGCCAGCACAATCTGCAGGTACCATGGGCCACCACATGCTCCTTGTGCTCTTGGGATGCTGCACACCTCACCCGTGCGCTTGCCAGCACAGCCCTTCTGAGTGAGCGTATGACCATCATGCCACCCTTTAGCAGCAGGGAGCTCAAGCGCCTGCTAACTGGGGAATCCCACAACGCAGCGCGGCAGGTGAGGCACAGAGTTAAGAGTTTGAAGCATGGTATGACCCAGCTAGGCGGATCATTGAAAGCAACCAGTCTTGTACTTGACGGGCCTGTGCAGGCTGATCACACTTGGTAACTGTTACGCTGCCAAGAAGGACTTGGAGCACAGAAATGTATCTACAATTGTTTCAAATGTCGATATTCAATAGTCCATCCTGGAGTTTGAGGTGAGGAGGAGGGGTTGCAGCCATAGAGGGGAGCATAATTTGCTCTGTGTTGCTATGTGCTTATATATAGAGAGCACAGTGCTTACGGCATTTTTCTGCAGAATTGCTGCAAATGCATGATGCCCATGGGTTTGGAAACAAACTCAAAAACACCCACATGTTGACCATGCTTAGCTCATTTGCTGGATGTTGGCATGTCAATATCAAAGCCTTGCATCACAGGTACTTTCATTTCTTTTGTGCCGCTCCTGCAATAAAGCACGCACCGCTGCACACATGAGCAACGCAAACTGCAAAACTTTGCATTGCAGGAGAATGAGAAGGCGTTAGAACAACCCAGTAATCTGAGCCCTGATGTCCAGCCCGCTCGTCTCACCCTTCAAGAGCGCCAGGATAGGCAGCTCATTGCTGCCATGGCACCCCTTCTGGGTGGCTATGAGTTCAGGGACGCCGCCTTGCTCCGTGAGGTACGTCTTGAGGTCTGCGCACTTGGCTCCAACAGTTTTTATTATTTATGCTTATGATGCTGCTAATGTTAATGGTCATATGTAAGCATACCAGGCCGCCTTGTGTACATTCTTCAAAAGCAAAGCTCCACAAATCTGGTGAGTATTTGGCATGATCTGGAGTCAGGAGATTGATGGTAAATTCCTGCACACAACGCACTGGTTTATGAAATAGTTTGACAGGTGGCTGGAATAAATTTCTTTTTTGTTTCATATTCAGGTCAGGGAGGTTATGCTCCTTCCATACCAAGGCAGCACGTGTGTATACCGAGTTTGCGTTGAGCCTCTGTTGATTGATATTCACCTGTATGTCTTGAATTTGTTTAATCAGATGTTTAGACATGTGATAGTGCTCCACATGCATCATAAACGGAACTGTAAATGGAGTATGCAGATATTGACCAATCCTCGAGCTAGCGCACTTGTACTGAAGATAATGTTAAGAGTCATGCATGCATATTTGTTATGTGCTTTGTACCTGTTGTTGGACATTGTCGTCCTGCCTCACAATTATGATTCGCAGGCCCTGACCCACTGCTCTTGCCCCCACCCCCCGTGCAACCAGCGCCTTGAGTTCCTGGGCGATGCTGCCATTGAGATGCTGGCAGTGTGTCATTTGCTGGCCAACCCGCAAAGTAGGATCTGCCCCCCAGAGTGAGTAGGGTGGAGGGTGGCCCTCCTTGGTGGTCGGTTGGTGGCACCGTTTCTGCATGGATTCTTCCTCAAAGATTCAGAAGGAAGCAAACAAGCTTCCTTCCGCCCAGGCATAAGTTTGCACCAAAAGGTGCAATTAAGCACATACTTTAATTCATGATTTTCATCCATGCAACATAAGGGTTTTTTTCCATGCAACATAAGGGTTGCGGGTGTCAGGCGTGGGAGTTTGCAGGAAGCCAAAAATAATGGAGTCCCATTCCTATGTTCTTACGTACAAAAATGGAAGTGTCCATACAAGCATCTGGCACCGGCGCTGGCAGTCCTTCTGGCCTAGCGCTTATAATGACAAAGGGTTTTTTCCATAGGGCTTATTTTGCGAGCTACAACTCAGAACAACGCCTTTGCCTACCTGACTGCAGCCCACCCCAAAAAGCTGCATGTGATCCTCCTACCCTTACGAAGGCATATTTTTGTATGCAATGTTGTGAAGAACAGTGGCCTCACGTTTGTGCTGGATTGCTGAAGAGGAGGAGGTGTGGAGGTGGTGAAATTGATATTTTAACAAAATCCATCGGGCAAAATGCACCCTTGGGTGAATTGTAAATGGAATGATTGTGATGTAACCAACTCCATAACTAAAGCAAATGGATCATTCGATGGCCTGACTGGGTAAGTGGGAACATATGAGAACATAGTTGGAACCATGGGCTCAAGCTTTGTGCTATGAGCTTGACAGTCCCAGGATTCGGCCCCTAAACCTGGCTAGCCACGGCATCAAGCCTGTTTTTCTACACCTAATCTCCCTCCCAGCTCACCCACTGCAATGGATTGGTTCTTGGTAATTAGGGGTTATCTTGCCAAACAAGCACCATTGCAAAAGAAATGAAGTAAATACTCAGTGATTGGTCAGGTACAGAATGTCGTTTTTTTCTTGGATTAATATTAGTTTTAGTTGTTCCAAAAGAGTCACAAAGTATTGGACTATTCTGTCCATTGTCTTTGTTTTTATACTTACAAAAATACATAGTTTGGGCTGCAATAGAAGGCGATCACAGGCCTCATGGATGCATCATTTTGAGCAAGCGGGTGTGGTACATGAGTCAGTTTTGGTGGTTGCAAATTGGTCCAGGGTGGAGCCATGGGCCCTTTTTGGATGATTTCCAGCAAGGAGAGATTTGGGGGCATCTGAGTTGCAGCACATTTTGGTTGATGTGAACCTTAATAAGATGTTATGTTTGGTTGAATCTGGAATAAAAAAGGGGAAGGAGCATATCCAGCGATACAAGGGTTTTCAAAATAGGTGTGCTTGGCGTTGCAAGTTTAGAGGCAAAGACAAACAAGTCTTCTTTGATGGGATTAGAAGCAGGACTTGTACTCCTGACCAGGATTGTGGGTCAGTTTTTTCCTGGTGCAGAGCTTTTTGCTGGAATGTACAAGGCAAGGTCTACTGCATGAATGGTCTGTTTTTGAATGACTTGTTGTCTCTGTGTCAGGAAGGGCTGGCTTTGCCAATGTCTTGGCATTGCTTGCAGCGCTTTACATTTCTATTGTGAATGCACAGGAGACAGTTTTGGGAAAAAAGCCTGAAATTGATCTTTGAATTAAATTTGAAGGATTGCTCAGATGTCCTGCTGGTTCTTGACCTAACAATGATCACACTATGCATCAACCACCAGTACTCAATCAAAAAACTCCAGCATATACACCCTTTTTTGGACAAATTTGAAGAGTATCAGAACTTTGGTGCATAGCATCTCATTTTGGAGGTTGGTCTGAAAGAAGGATTTTAGCAGAGGGGGCTATCTGAGGCCCAAAATCAGGTGTTTTTTGCATGCTCCTTTGCATAGGCTTCCCCCAACTGGTTAAATTGAAACTTGGCTTTCTCTAGCACAGTTGGGGGAAACATGCCTAATTAGCCGCAGCGTGAACCCTACTTCTTGACACCCGGCTGCCCACATCTGACCAGCCAGAAGACCAAATGGGGTGATGTTTAGTGATTTGGAGTCCTTGTAAGAAATGAACATCATTGCAAAAGAAGTGAAGCGGAAAGACCCAGTGGTTGGTGTTTTATGGCGATTTCAGCATTTCCCCACAAAAAGCACCAAATTAGGGTTTACATGCCCTATGTGAGCTTTAGCCCAGTCTATCGAAGCACACAGGGCGACTTACACAAATCTGAGCATATGCTCTGGTAGCTTATAACCCCAGCTACACTTTAAAGCTAAACATATCCCGATCAGATGAAATGGCTGTGAGTGAGCACACTTTAAATGCAGAAAAGGAGCATTGGGAAATTTGCTCAGATAGCCCCCTCTGGAATTTTAGATTAAAATTCCATAGAGTTGTGGCACCACTCTGCTGTGTCGCAAATGTGCATTAAAGCCACCGGTTCTCATATTGCAGGTTGCGATTGCTACAAGAAATCCGGCTGCTCAGCTCATTTGCAGTTTTTACTTCCTATGCCTGCAAACCCACACAGACAGCCTCTGTACCTCTAAATCACTTCACTGACGTGCTTCTTATCAGCAACTCACGTCTTGACATCCTGTTCCTAACTCCGACGTAGCCAAGGCTCTGCCTCCCTACCGCCTGCCACCACTGGCCTGCTACTGCGTGACCCTGAGGACCCTAAAGATGAGGGCCCTGCGCCACCCTTGCCAGTTCCGCCCTTGGACCCAGGTGTCCTCCACATCTCACGATCCACACTGATAGCAAACAGGACTTTGGCGTTGATGTGCGCAAAAAGTGGTTTATGGCGCCACATGCGAGCAGGTAGATTGTATGCGCTGCAGAAGCCTAGGATAAGGAGGTTTTGTGGGTGATGTGTCGATAGCCACATCCTTTGTGCATTACTTACACCGTTCTTTTTTGCCTTTCTATGAGCATTTTTTGGTCAAGACAGGATGCAGAGCTGGGGGGAGGGGGGGGGCGGTGGGAGTGCATTGTGTATGACGATGGTGTTTGCAAAGGTGGACAGGAAATGTGACCCTCTGCACTTGGAGCTCACTATGCTATGCCTTTTAATCATCATTTGCAGCCCTAGACCCTCTTTATGATTCTTTACGTCCCACCTTTTGAATTGTCATGTAAAGCAAGGCAGGGCAAATGATGCAAGGACGTGCAAACAGCGTGAAATTGTTTTGGACCTGCCTGTCATGTTATGTAGAGACAAACAAAAGAAAATGAGAGTGCATCCCATTTTGATGAGGTGTTTCACTCCACCATGAATGCAGGTCTCCGGCATGTCACTCGCTTGGCTGCATCTTACGTGGCTGGTGTTTCGCGACCCATCAGCTGCTGTAAAGAGGATGTGGCCACAGTTGCTGCCAAAGCAGCCGTTGCATCTCATGGTAAGAAATTTGAGAGGGTTGTCTGAGGCTTGAAAATACATCTTTTTTGCATGTTCGCCGCAAAGGTGCACCAAAATGGGTACCTTTCAAACTTGGGTTGCTCTAATAGCCTGCTTGCATTTTGTAGCACTACAGCTTGAGGCCCGTTACGGGGCATGTGCCTAATCATCCGCATCGTGAACCCTACTCTTTCGCCACTAAATCTCCATATCCGATCACCCAGTGCACCGAGTTAAAGTGATATTTTATGAAGAACAATCCTTGTATGAAAAGAACATCATTGCAAAAAATGTGGAGTGAAAAGACCCTGTGGTTGTTGAGATATTTCAGTCATTTACTTAGGAGAAAAACCAGCCCAGGGGGTGCCAAAAAGGCATTTTGGCCTACTTCTCCCCCTTTTTTGAATATGCAGGGTGTCAGCATGGCATATAATGATTACTGACATATGTTTTGAAAGTATCCCAGGGTGGAGTTGTGGGCCTTTTTGGGGTGATCTGAGGTCAGGAGAGTGATCTTGGGTCCTCCAATTTTCACCATTTTTGGTTGGAATTATCGCTTTTATATGAAATTGGTTGGCTTGTTCATATGAAAATGAAATTCGAGAAATAGCATACCGTTTGTCCACGACCAGTTCCATTATTAATCAATTCTGGAGCCAAAATTCGAAATTTTTTGATTAATTATTGCCAGGCGTTCAAACCCATTCGAATTTGGAAATTAATTGATTTTGGGGCTGAAAAGGGCTTGTGCAGAAAATGGCATCCCAGGCCCCCAGCTCCAACCCCTTAGCTAGGTGGCTGAAGCCTGTAACTCCCACCCAACGCTTAGGACACCAAGCCAGGCTTGCCAGGGCCCAGGCATCCAAGAAGGGCGGCCAGCAAAGCAGAAGAACCCTCTGGGGCGTCTTCCAGGTGACAGCTCGGTTGGTGTTGCATGCATCAGCTCCAGTGTGTGTTTAGCACTGTGTGACAGCTTGTGGATAGCTGGGGATTACTTGTGTAACTCCACTCCTGAACAGAGCTCCTCCAGTCCCCTCCAGCAGCAACAGTCCAGCAGCAAAGCTTCCATGCATCAGCATCAGGCAGCAGCAGCAGCAGCAGCAAGGATTTGAATTGGGTATTCGAACTAAGAAATGAATACCAGCCCATCGAACCCAATCGAATTGAAATGTTAATTGTGGGACCTCCATTCAAACTAAAATCGAAAATTTTATGATTTTTTTAGTGAAGACCATTCGTATTGGTCGTGGACGAACGGTATTTGGCAATATAGGCCAGTTGACCCCCTCTGGTGAGAAATCTCATTTTTTGCTGGGGTGCAATTTTTTAAAAGTACTGGTCACTCTGTTTATCAGGCTTGGCGCCACTTGGTTGCCACCGCAAATGCATGGAAAATGATGAGGCTTCCATTAATGATGTTCTGCTCATGTCTAATAGGTTTGCCTTATGGATGATCCACAGCAGATGCCCTGCCCTTTGTTCACACAGGTAATGCAAGGTACACAGCTATGGAAACTGAACTACCTTGTGCCTCAGCAAAGCCACAGCAACTGCTGGATAATGGCACAAATGAGGACGCTGCCAAGAGCTGTAATGACAAGGAAAATAGGGATGGAAATAAGGAGGATGAAGGGGAAGATGCCCCTAAGCTGCTGGCTGACTTAGTGGAGGCAGTTCTGGGAGGAGTTCTGATAGACTGCGATGGGGGGGGCGGCCGTGGCCTTGTTGCTGCATGGAATGCCTACTGCGGCCTAGCACGTGCTGCCGGTATGGACAGAGACCTGCGTCTGGTGGTGGATTGAACATAAATTGCTGTGGCGAAGTTGGTGGAGTGGTGCAGGAACGGCAATGTGCTTATGTCATGGACAGAGGCGGTGCAGGGTATGAAGCTAATGAGTTCATGATGTCAGCCAGAGTTGAATTTTTAAAGGAATGTACTTTATGCAGAAATGGTCGCCCCCCACTTCCCCGACCCCCGTGGTGCTCCCCTTCTTCTTGAGAGGTTATGTCTAAAAATAATTCTCAAATGCATATAAAACAAGCCAGTCAAACATATATAATTGTTATTTCACAGGGCATTCAAACTGTTCTAAATTCATCTACCCAATTGAATCGAGTCAAAGCTACACTGGTCATGTAAATAATTTAATTAGGTACTTAGCTTTTGCTCTTTTTATGAAGGTTGGCATGCAATACATCAATTATGGAAGGGAAGACACATTGGCTCACAGCGCCTTGAGTGTCCCTCACCAAAGGGTAAGAAAGAAGCTAGTATGGGCTTGAACAGATCTGGTGGGTTTCTGGCGGCACTCGGCCCCAAGGCACCAGAATTATCATGTGTTATTTTCAATGGCACGTCTGTTTGAGGTAAGTTAGTGCGCAATTGCACAGAATGGGCATGGAGCTTTGTGCAAGTTTGGTAGGCCTTTGCAGGTCAATCCCTAGTTGTTTCGACTGATCCAGGGTATGGGCAATAAAAATAGTCCCACCACACCCAGGAGAATTGTGTGGAGAGTGGTCCCAGCACCTTAAAATTGTTTGCACGGTTCACTGCGTTGTTGCTGTGAAGCTTCTAGCTGGGCACCAGGCCTCATGTCTTCAGTAGTATTCGTTTTTCAGATTGGCGTAATTAAGTCTGTTTTGTACTTAGGGCATTTTGAAGATTGGTAAGGTAGAAGGACGTAGGGGCTGTGGAAGTGTGGAGCTGTGACACCTTGGCTAATTAGCCAAGGAACTATAAATAGGTTAGGAATCATAGATAGATAGATAGATAGATAGATAGATAGATAGATAGATAGATAGATAGATAGATAGATAAATAGATGGATGGATGGATGGATAGATAGATGGATGGATGGATGGATGGATGGATAGATAGATAGATAGATAGATAGATAGATAGGTTGGTTGGTTGGTTATATCCAGTTATAGCCTTACCAATCTGTTCGTCTAGGAAGGAAGGAAGGAAGGAAGGAAGAAAGAAAGAAAGAAAGGAAGAAAGGGAGAAAGGAAGGCAGAGGAAACTCTTCTTACATCAATTAAGGAAAAGGAGACACACTGGCTCAGAAGTGCCAAGAAGAGCCATGAGCCCCCTCCACCTCAAAGCTGCAAACATTTAGTGCAGATGGGGATCTGGAGGGCTACTGGCCAGATCCATGGAAGCACCTGACTCCAGAACCTGGCTGTGAGAAGCATTCTTGTTTTCACTAGCACGCCTAGTGGTAACTAGTTTGTTGGCATACAAGGTTACAATGGGATTTGCAAATCCCATTGTCAATTGACCTTCAGCCAGGTAGGTTTGCTGCTCGGCCTGCTCAACTGTTCCAGCCACACAAAAAAATATCCATGTGATTGGAGAGAAGGGGGTTACAAGGGGTTGGCCTACAGCCCGAGAATCTGGCTGATCGGCTGCTGGTGAAACATTCTAATCCAGCATCAAGAACTGAAACCAATTCTGACATAAATTTTGAAAATATGTACGTGTCTTAATTTAGGAAGCATTGACCTCGAAATCATTCAGAATGTGAAAGCTCGCCAAGAAAGGAATAAAGCCAGTGTTTGGAAGCTGGGCAAAAGTATGTAAAGATTTAAAAAGATCAACGAGCAGGTCCTTGTATTTTCTGTGCAGCTCACACAACTCACAGCGATTGCAATTGACAAGATCATGTTTCTCGTCCTGGACTTCAGCACATCCACACTTATCACAAATATTTGAACCACCCAACCATTTACAGGACTCGACCTTCAAGCAGTGGGCACGGACTCCTTAATCCAGATCCTTAAATAAATATGATGGGATACAGAAGGGTGTGCGTGCTGTTTGATTCAAAGGTTTCCCACACCAATGATGGTAAGTCACTGCTTTTCTGTTCACCTCTCGGGGACTTAGGGCGTCTGCTTCCCTCCAAACCCTCTGCTGTCTGTACCTCAAATCCCCTAAACAGTCCTGCATGGGGATCTTGGAAGCACTCAGTAATTTCTGTTTAAACACCTCCTCATTGCGCATGCCATTAAATGACTTAGATACATGTGCAGACCAACAAGACTCATCCCTATCAGCAAGGTGTAAATCTGCCTTCAGCACTTGGCGTAGTGTTTCACTGTTAGAAACAAGCATATTGTTGAAAATTTTAACAGTAGCCCTAAACCAATAAAACTGTAAGGGCTCTTGGCCACACTCTCTCAATACTGGCCAGTTCGTGGCAGTACTTTTCACACCTAGAAAACGCCTTAAAGAGCATAGTTGCTTTTTTTGTAATTGGCTTTTGAACTAAAGAAAGGAAAGAAAAAAAAGTCTACGCAAGCAAGGTCCAGCTGCTTGCACTAAGGAAAGGTCCCTTAACTAGCAAGCTAGCAAGGGCCTCAGCAGAGGTCCCTCAAAACTACACTAGCTACAGCTAGCCTAGGAGAGGGAAAGAGACTGAACTAATGAGGATCGGGCGGGTTGTCGGCCATGCCCCGAGACGCCCGGACTCTCCTTCTCCTTGTATCCACCTCCGAGTGCCCAGCGACCCCCCCCCCCCCCCCCCAAGCCCCCTGTAAGCAAAGAGCATGTCTGGCTTTAATGATAGTGGTTAGTCTCTGCATGGCATGACAGCTCAGCTTGGAAGCTAGGGATTTAGCTTTATGCTTAGGTTATGCTTATGGTTAGGCCTAAATTGACAAGAGGTTTGATAGTGTACTCATTGTAAATGGTGCCAGCCACACCAATCAGGATGATGTGAAGAGTCACTTTGTTGTTCCTGTTTGAATTCCTTGAGCTGCGGGTTTTAAGTCTGGTTATAGTGTGAGTATATTGAATTGCTGCAGTTTCTAAAGTGATGAAGGGGTTGGTGTCTGGACAAAATTTCAGTTCAACAAGGTGAACGCCTCTGTCTTGAGGAGGGATCTTAGAAGGATCAAGGTGAGCTTGTCTGCCTAGGATAGATCTCACAAAAATAACATCAGGGCGGCTCTGGTGCCAAGCAGAGGAGCCAGTACCATTAGGAAAAAAACAGTCTGGAATGGCTCGTGAGATGCTTTCTGGGAATTCAAGTTGTATCCCCTGATCCGAGAGTCTCTCATTACGGCAGGCATCCATACCAATAAGGGATGAGCCGAACCTGTCTTTGCTACGCGCTTTAACACAGAAGCTAACTTAGCTTGAAGGCAAACATGGTGTCTGTTGGTGTGCATACCACACATAGTTGGATTCGGACATCTGAGGACAACATGATTGATGCTGTCCATATCATCACACAGCGGGCATCTTCCATCGGTGGATGACCTGTTGAATCTAATGGCATGCTTTTGTGTATAGACTGTCCCTGTGCGGTATTTGATTACACTTATCTATTGTTTACAGGTTACAGGAAAAAGAAGGCCTCCGGTCAAAACGGTTGACTGCTAGCCTTGTCTGTTGTTTAAGAGTAATATTAGGAGTAGACCAGAAGGAGTTGCTGATTTCCTTGTTAGCAAGTTGACAGGTTGGGTTGTGAGCTTCTATATTGGCAATGGTGATTGGGGAAGTGGTTTGTATAGCATGGTTGAGCCTCTGCCAGCTAATGTAATGGTAGCCAGAGATGTCAGCAGAGCCTAGCTTGTGCTTTTTATGCATGTGTGATTTGAGTTTGTCGGTCAGGTTGTTGAGGTACTACCTCAACACTAGTAGTGGGTTGGGAAAGCGTGGGAGCGGTGCCTGCCACCATTTTGTGCATGAGAGGTCTTCAATGAGAGCCATTAGTTATTGTGGAATGGGTCTTTGGTATCTGGAAGTGCAATGTCCGTGGTGTCCGTTAGTGTTGCAGTGCGTGCGCAGGCATCAGCCCCCTCGTTGCCAATGATGTCAGAGTGGACTTTGACTTTGTAAAAATGAATAGGATGAGGGGCCTTTTTTGTAATTGGCTTTTGAACTCACTGCCTTCTCGTAAGTACTCCGTACCCCACACTTGGCACGCGTACATCCCAGCCGGAATGCCATACACCTTAAAGAGCCAAATCAGAGCATGTGGCCTATTCCCTAGATCATGTTCATGCACAAACTCCATAATCCTTTGCTGGGCAGCCATGTAAGGCCGCACTGCATGCTCCTCAGATACCTTCAAATCAGATCGAAGATAAAACGACAAGTCCCATTTGTCTACCTCTGTGAGATTCAAAATTGTTATTCAGGGCTAGCTTTAATATAGAGAAATCAGACAAGGAGTACGAAATGTATACAGATCCTGTACGAGTATGATTGTAATATAGTGAAAAGCGCCTGACTTTTCCAGAAATAGTCTTTGCGTAGAGGGGAAGTCCAATGGTTACAATGGTTACAATGGGGTTTGACCTTCAGCCAGGTAGTTTGGCTCCTCGGCCTGCTCAACTGTTCCAACTTGGAGGGGAAGTCCAAGAATCGAGCTCAGCCACCGTCATGTTATGGAACCCTGGTCAAGCACGAGGAGGGTGACAGCAAGGAAGAGGTTCCTGGATCGAATCCTTGTGGCCAGGGGGGAGATAAAGATGCCCTCTATCGGTGGGAGCCAATGGGAGGCTCTTTCCTTAATGCACGTGGCCGAACGGCAAGCGTAAATCTTTCCTTTATCGAGCTCAGCCACCGTCATGTTACGGAACCCTGGTCAAGTGCAAGGAGGGCGACAGCAAGGAAGAGGTCCCCGGATCGAATCCTTGTGGCCGGGGTGGAGATAAAGATGCCCTCTATCGGTGGGAGCCAGTGGGAGGCTCTTTCCTTAATGCACGCGGCCGAATGGCAAGCGTAGATCTTTCTTTCCCTTCACGCAAGTGAACGGAACCTGGCGGGTAGCAGTCTTCGGATTGCTGCTTGTTAAGGAAAGGCAGTATCCCTACCGAATACAAGAAGACGTTCACACCTGACATCAAAGACTGGAGAGAAATCACCTACACAGATGGTATTATAATTAAACACAAAGATTATGACTCCCCACCACTTTCTGGTACTGGTATTTACAAACCGGGAAGGGA